>CM076067.1:7011583-7049083 GCA_038088235.1 Zacco platypus
TTTGCAGAACAGCGAGTGTTTGTGATATGGAGAGCAATGATGTCAGCATACATCCACGGGACGAACCACATCCAACAGGATGAACTGTCGACGCAAGAGGAAGCTGTCTGAAAAGGACGTCCAGGTTCTATATCCAAAAAAATCATAAAACTGAATTAAATGCAGCTCAACCCCCCCTGTTTCAACCAAAATTCACGGTCGGGCTGCTTTAGCCAAACCTTTGGACACTCGTGCCAATGCCAAACGTCGGTTTCAATGGTGCCAACACTGCAACTCTTGGACGATGTGAAACATGATTGTTCTCTGATGAGTGTGGAGAAGCTCCAAAGAGGCTCAACGCCTGACTGTTCCTGTCCAGAGAGAAGAACAGTGATGGTTTGGGCTGGAATATCATGGCATTCCCTACTGCGAATGATGAGAGGATCATGTGACCTAATGCTTCAAATATCGTACCCATAATGGGGTGTTGTTTATCAGCATGATGATGCACCAATGATGAACCCGAAAGAGAAATTGAACATCACCACATCTGAATACTACTGAGCCACTTTGGAGAAGCAAGTCATGAAAACATTCACCAGCATCACATGACCCGGACACTGTTCTAGAGGAGGAACGGCTCAAAATCCTTCATTTCGGGTCAATAAATGACAGCGTGATGCGTGTATGAACGAAAATGAGGTTTGATGATTTGATGCTTTCAGTGATTGACAGGCCGACGACACTTCTGATTGGCCCATTCTGTCACAGGTGTGATTTCTCACTGCTAAATTTTCTTTCAATCACTTACAGCAGCTTTTCACATTCGATTCTGCGCCGCAGAGACGTATTTGCTGCTGTTCTATTTATAAAAACACTGTTCTGGCCTGTGTCTGTACATGATGTTCCATCATTTTTCATGTCAATGAAACCAGATACAAAAAAAACAAACATGTAGATAATCAGACAGGCAGACAGCGTTCCTCTTCAAGACATGTGGATCAAGATACAATTGATTAGCAAGAATATATAAACTCCAGCATCACCTGCGCGTGACAGACAGACGGGCGGATGCAGAGCCTCTGGACCAGAAGGGGGCGGAGCTCGAAAAGAGGGGAGAGATGCTATTGGCTGCAGAGCTGCTGATGGAGTGTGTGTGTGTGTTTATCTGTGTGTGTGTGTGTGTGTGTGATGGGGGAGGGTGGAGGATTTCGAAGCTTCTGTTCCGCAGGAGATGGGGTGGGGTGGGGGTGGAGGGGAGGTTTTTACCGGGTGCGCGTGCGCTCAGCGCGTTTTTACCGCAGTATCTCTGGATTAGTGCGCGCGCTGCGGCACTCCGCTCGGTTCACAAACGCTGAAGAGAGAAAATCCGCCCGAACGAGCCGCAAAACGAAACGAAATAAAACAACACTGCCCGCTCGCATCCGTCGGCACGAGCCGTTTCATCGCGTTCATTCTAAGCGGTTATAAACGCGGCGCGCGCCTGAGAATCTACCGGAGACATGGCCAAAGAGGACGAGAAGAAGGATTCCGGGGGCTGGAAGGAATTCTTCTGGAACCCGCGGACGCACGAGCTGCTCGGTAGAACGGCGAGCAGCTGGGGTGAGTGTCCGCCGATGTGTGTGTGTGTGTGTGTGTTATATAAGGCGGTGAACATAACGGGTCGATGTATATGGCGTGTTATTCCGGTGATGCCCTGATGCGCGAGCGCAACCGCCGGTATTTCATTCATTTCAACCGTTTTACCGGAACGTGTTGCGCAATGCGTCTGCTGGGCAGCCGTGTGTGTGTGTGTGTGTGTGTGTGTGAATGCAGCAGGCCCTAATGCATTAAAGGACAATCTGACGATGCTGCTGTTGCGCGCTTTCGGATGTGTGCGCGCGCTCCTGCGTGTGCGTTAAAGGTCAACGGGTGCAAGGAGATGAACAAGATTACGGGTTACGGCGAGGGAGCATCGATTACCGTGCTATCGTCACTGAACACACGCCCAATCATGCCGATCGCTAATCGATCGGCGGCAGACTGAGCGCGCGCGCACGCGCGCGCAAGGTTATTCGGCGAGTGTCCTCGGCTCGTGCGCGCTCACGTGACGTGACGTGATTTCGCTCATATCCGGAGCAGCATCATCCATCAGCGGTTATATAACGATATACAGAACATGCATGTATATATGTGTGTGTGTGTGTGTGTGTGTGTGTGTGTGTGCGTCTTCTGTCTACACTGTCTGTCACCAGCTCACATTTGCTTTTGTTTGTGTATGTTATTTAATATGCGTGCGTATTTCATAGTAATGCATGCATTATTAATCAATTTATTGCACATCTGTGTTCTGGTAAATGACTTTTAGCTGAGTCACTGTGTGTGTGTGTGTGTGTGTGTGGGTATTCCCTACATTATGGGGACCAAAATGTCCTCACAGGTACAGTAATACTAGTAAATCTTGACATTGTGGGGACATTTTGTTGGTCCCCATGAGGAAACAAGCTTATAAATCATACAGAATTATCTTTTTTGAAAATGTAAAATAGCAGAACATTTTGTGTGATGGGTAGGTTTAGGGGTAGGGGTAGTGTAGGGGGACAGAATGTACAGTTTGTACAGTAGAAAAACCATTACGCCTATGGAATGTCCCCATAAACCATGAAAACACAAAGTGTGTGTGTGTGTGTGTTGCACAAAGAGAGTTTAAAATCTAAATCTTAAACGTCGTTTCACTGCAGCGCCGTCAGTGACAGTAAAGCCCAAAATGCAAAAAGATATGAGTTCTGTCATATTCCTTACAATAATAGACCAAATGTGCAAATTCATCATCGGATCATTTTGAGTGTCAGATTTCCGCACATTTCAATGGATTTTGATGGAAAAGCTGAGCTGGACACACGTCCGAATGCGTTTAGACACAAACTCATGTAAAGCTCTTTTTAAAATCATAATTAAACAGCACTACCCGTTATTTAAACCACATTTAAAATGTAATCAATCAAATTCTGCTAATCAAAGGCGGATCAGTGTGTGTGTGTGTGTGTGTGTAGTTGTTTAACCTACATTGTGAGGACCAAACAAAGATAGTAAAACCTAAATTTTTGTTTTTTCGAAAATATAAAAATGCAGAAATTTTTCTGTGATGGTTATGTCCTCATAATGACAGGTGTATGTGTGTCATATTATGTCAGATGAGTTCACTGGCCAGCTTTCATATGTGTTGCGCCATCTGATTGGCCAAGAGCATCGATGACATCAGTGGCAGAGCGGCCAATGAGAGAAGAAGACACTAATCTGACTCCCATCCCCCCTCTCAGAGAGAGAGAGAGAGAGAGAGAGAGAGAGAGAGAGAGACACTGATGGGGCGACATATAAGACAAAGGCCTAAAATAAATGCTAGAAAAATGAAAGAGATGAAAGAGAGAGAGAGAGAGAGAGGGAGAGAGATAACAGAACGAGTATAATAGAGAGATAGAGAGAGAGAGAGATTGATAACGTCGTGGTTTTACTGTAAGAGGATTTACTCACTCGCAGTCTGTCCTGACATTTGCTCAGTGATGGACGAATGAGAAACACACAGATGACACGAAGATGGAGTGAATAGAGGGGAATCTAGGTCACATACACTGCCGACAGTTCATCTGAATATTACGCGGCGCCCTGGAATACTTGATCCTGATTGGTCAAGACAGTCAGTATTGTGCTTGTTTGTGGTTAGTGGATGATGCTGGTTTTTAATGTGATTTTTTTACACCTGTGGTTCTATCTATCTATCATATGTCTATCTATCTATCATATGTCTATCTATCTATCTATCTATCTATCTATCATATGTCTATCTATCTATCATATGTCTATCTATCTATCTATCTATCTATCTATCATATGTCTATCTATCTATCATATGTCTGTCTATCTATCTATATCTATCATATGTCTATCTATCTATCTATCTATCTATCTATCATATGTCTATCTATCTATCTATCTATCATATGTCTGTCTATCTATCTATCTATCATATGTCTATCTATCTATCTATCTATCATATGTCTATCTATCTATCTATCTATCATATGTCTATCTATCTATCTATCATATGTCTCTCTATCTATCTATCTATCTATCTATCTATCTATCTATCTATCTATCTATCTATCATATGTCTGTCTATCTATCTATCTATCTATCTATCATATGTCTATCTATCTATCTATCTATCTATCATATGTCTATCTATCTATCTATCTATCTATCTATCTATCTATCTATCTATCATATGTCTATCTATCTATCTATCTATCTATCTATCTATCTATCTATCTATCATATGTCTATCTATCTATCTATCTATCTATCTATCATATGTCTATCTATCTATCTATCTATCTATCTATCTATCTATCATATGTCTGTCTATCTATCTATCTATCTATCATATGTCTATCTATCTATCTATCTATCTATCTATCTATCTATCTATCTATCTATCTATCTATCTATCATATGTCTGTCTGTCTATCTATCTATCTATCTATCATATGTCTATCTATCTATCTATCTATCTATCTATCATATGTCTATCTATCTATCTATCTGTCTATCTATCATATGTCTATCTATCTATCTATCTATCTATCTATCTATCTATCTATCTATCTATCTATCTATCTATCTATCTATCTATCTATCTGGATACACTAAAAAACACTGAGTTAAAAACAACCCAAGTTGGGTTGAAAATGAACAGCGATTGGGTCGAATATTTGCCCGACCTGTTGGTCAGTTTTATTTAACTCAACTATTGTTTAAAAATGACTGTATTTATTGCTTAAAATGAACCCAAAATATGTTGGAAATGAACATGTATTAATATGTTTAATAAGTGAGCATTTATGAATACGTTTAATGAATAATAATTAAACAAACATTTATTCGATTTCTTATTAATAAATGTCCACCTTTTAGTTATGATTGTTCCATCTAGTAATTGTGTGATTTTTTAATTTCGAACCTATTCTGGCTTCGTTTTAATCCAGCCGTATAGTCATTTTTAAACAATAGTTGAGTCGAATAAAACAAACATTTAACCCAACCACTGGGTTAAAACAGCCCAGTCGCTGGGTTTGTTCATTTTCAACCCAACTTGGGTTGTTATTAACCCAGCATTTTAGAGTCTATCTATCTATCTATCTATCTATCTGTTCTTAAGGCATGATGCTTGCTGATACTTCTAATTCATTTGCATATTTTGCACTTGTGTGTATATTCCCAATAAAAATCTTTACAAAAACAAAAACAAATGACTATTATTGTCTTAACTATTATGTATCATCATATACTTTCAAACTCTGTGGCAAGAAAACAAAATCTGTAAAACAAATATCTAGTTCAGTCATGAAACTCTAGATGGCACGATTAGCACATGAAACAAGCTGATTGGCCTCTGCTGATCCTGCAGCCAATGAGATGCTTGCTCATTATTTAAATAGTCTGGTTCAGCGTTTGCTGTAAGCGGCAGAGTTCCTCTGAACCCCTCCACCTCCCCAGCTCCACCTGCCTAGATCGGCTACAGGATTTATATCTGTCTATTAATGCGGCAGCAGCATGTCTTACATGCCCATAGCAGCGTGTCTGTGTATCTATTATCAGTAGCAAGTCCATACTTGCAAATAAAGCAGCATTTCCATCCCATGTGTTCAAGAGAACAAAATTTCAATCAATTTCAACCAATTTCATCACTTCCTGGGAAAATATCTGTGATAAAAATGGAAGTTGCTGCAACCGGGGAAGAAACTGTGGCTCTTTTATCCTCCATCATGAATGAGTTTCATGTCAGAGCAGCAGATTGTCATGTTCTCTTGCGTTCAGATGCTGGCGTTTTGAAACCCAATCGTGTGAGAGGCTTCTGGAGGGAATTAAACAACATCATTCTGATTGACCACCAAACCAACATTTGAGATGCTGCGATGCGATTGGTCCGCTGGTTAATCCAATCATCTTTTTTTGTGATATCAACTTCAAATTTGGAACATGTTTGAAACAAAATTTGGTTAGATGTATGGCTTTGAGTTTTTTGAGGTTTTAGCATTAAATTATTGTTTAGTGCATTTGCTGTACAGTAAACTTAAACTTCTATAACTTTTAAGTGCTTTCACTTCTGCTAATAAAAGAGACCGATCACTAGGTCTGTATTCCAAAGCATTTATAAACTACAACCATTTTAAGACCACCTGTGGGGAAGTTTTTTAACGTTGTCTAAAGGGTTAGTTCAGCCAAAAACGAAAATTCTGTCATTAATTACTGATTCGAAGCTTAACGAATCTTTTGTTTCGAATCAGTGATTCGGTTCGCGTATCAAACTGCCAAAATCACGTAAACTATTGAAATTACGAATCACTTATGACTTAACGAAGCCTCGTTTACTGAAATCACGTGACTTTGGCGCTCCGAACCACTGATTCGACACAAAAGATTCGTAAAGCTTCATGAATCAGTGTTTTGAAATCGACCATCACTAGATATTGTTGAAAAGTCGTTATTTAGTTGCACTTGCAAGTATACTACTAGTACATTGATATTAGTATATTTACTACATAAAGTATATAGTTAAAAGTATATTTTTATAAACTAAAAAGTCAGCAAATTTAGTCCCAAGTAGTATTGAAATAGTACACTTACAAGTATAGTATTAGTACACTGATATTAGTATACTTACTACATAAAGTATACTTTTATACATTAAAAAGTCTGCCATTTTATTCCCAAGTAGTATTTGAATAGTACACTTGCAAGTATACTACTAGTACATTGATATTAGTATATTTACTACATAAAGTATATAGTTAAAAGTATATTTTTATGAACTAAAAAGTCGACAAATTTAGTCCCAAGTTTTAAAAGTTTTTTAACGTTGTCTAAAGGGTTAGTTCAGCCAAAAACGAAAATTCTGTCATTAATTACTGATTCGAAGCTTAACGAATCTTTTGTTTCGAATCAGTGATTCGGTTCGCGTATCAAACTGCCAAAATCACGTAAACTATTGAAATTGCGAATCACTTCTGACGTAACGAAGCCTCGTTTACTGAAATCACGTGACTTTGGCGCTCCGAACCACTGATTCGACACAAAAGATTCGTAAAGCTTCATGAATCAGTGTTTTGAAATCACTAGATATTGTTGAATAAAGTCGTTATTTTGTTTATTTGCCGCACAAAAAGTATTCTCGTCGCTTTATAACATTAATGTTGAACCACTGTAGTCACATGACCTGTTTTAAATATGTTTTAGTATCTTTCTGGACATTGAAAGTGTTCATTATCGGTCAATAGAGACTCACTGAACCATCGGATCTCATCAAAAATATCTTCATTTGTGTTCTGAAGATGAACGAAGATCTTACGGGTGTAGAACGACACGAGGGAGACAAATTAATGACAGAAATTAAGACAAACCATGTGCAAATTCATAACTCAACAAAATTGATAAGTATTTTATGCTTAGAAATGCAGTGAACCAAAGACAGGCTCAACAATGTGGTTTGCAACCGCCCTGTTTTCGACATCACAAATATGTGACCAATCCTGTCATGTGTGGGCGGGGCTTTTCTCTTTTCACTGTTCAAAGTGTTTCTAAGAACACTGCTTTTTAGAAGGCAGATGTCTGACTCTAAAATGGCGAAAGGGGAACATGGTTTGTGTAATATTAGCAACACATTATTACCTGCTTGATAACAAGCAAGTCTTATCAAATTAATTACCATTATGTGTCCGGCGTTGTAGAAAGCGATACATAAAACGCATCACCATTCTGATACATTGGCTGAATTAAACCATTATTTCCACTTGCCATAGAGCAGCGTTTACTACAGTTTAGCGAGTGGATTCCGAGCTGGAGTGATTGGGTGAAGGCGGGGACTAATTTGCATATTCATGAATATGCGTATACTAAATTAAACAAGGTGTAGAGTTTCATTCACCCTATTTTAAGGCATGAAGAAATTATTTTCACTGATAAAAAACGTTTGTCATTTTTATTATCAAAGATGTGTTTTATGAGATAAAATGATTGACTGCAGGGGGACTTGCAAAAAAGAAATTTATTCAAGTGTGCTATTAGTATACTTCTTTTAAACTAAAAATAAGAAAGTATATTTACTTCTCAGAAATGTACTTCAAATGGCAGTTAAGTATACTTGACTTTTACTGACAGAGAAGTCTAAGTATATTTGGCCTGTACTTCTACACAATCTTTTGATCAAGATATAAGTATAATTAAGTATTCTAAGTATACTTGGAGTGTAGTTGTGTTTACTCTTTTGATGGAGTAGCCTATCAAATACACATAATTTTACAAACTGTCTTATAAACTTACATAGTCTGAAAATATCGATTTATAAAGAAAACACATATGTTCCTAATTCTGAGTATGTGATTTTTGTGTAGTACACTGGTTGTGTACATAGGAATTTATTTCAAATCTAAAAAGTACAATTAAAGGTATTTTAAGTATAAAAATGCAAATAGGAACATAGTAGTTTACTTAAAGTGCAAAATAATAGCCTATATATATAAGTAAGAGTAAGAGTATGATGTTAAGTTCACTTAAAGAAAACTTACAATTAACACTTGCAGTATAAAACCACTAAACTAGTAAATAAACTAGTAAATACTAAACAAGTTTACTTGACTAACTAGTTGCGTACTAAAAGTTCACTACTGTTACATAGAGTATACTTAAAAGTATACTTTTACACACTAAAAAGTCGGCAAATTTATTCCCAAGTAGTATTGAAATAGTACACTTACAAGTATAGTATTAGTACACTGATATTAGTATACTTACTACATAAAGTATACTTTTATACATTAAAAAGTCTGCCATTTTATTCCCAAGTAGTATTTAAATAGTACACTTGCAAGTATACTACTAGTATATTGATATTAGTATATTTACTACATAAAGTATATACTTAAAAATATATTTTTATAAACTAAAAAGTCGGCAAATTTAGTCCCAAGTAGTATTGAAATAGTACACTTACAAGTATAGTATTAGTACACTGATATTAGTATATTTACTACATAAAGTATATACTTAAAAATATATTTTTATAAACTAAAGTCGGCAAATTTAGTCCCAAGTAGTATTGAAATAGTACACTTACAAGTATAGTATTAGTACACTGATATTAGTATACTTACTACATAAAGTATACTTTTATACATTACAAAAGTGGGCCATTTTATTCCCAAGTAGTATTTGAATAGTACACTTGCAAGTATACTACTAGTATATTGATATTAGTATATTTACTACATAAAGTATATACTTAAAAGTATATTTCTATAAACTAAAAAGTCGGCAAATTTAGTCCCAAGCAGTATTGAAATAGTACACTTACAAGTATAGTATTAGTACACTGATATTAGTATACTTACTACATAAAGTATACTTTTATACATTAAAAAGTCTGCCATTTTATTCCCAAGTAATATTTAAATGGTACACTTGCAAGTATACTACTAGTACATTGATATTAGTATATTTACTACATAAAGTATATACTTAAAAATATATTTTTATAAACTAAAAAGTCGGCAAATTTATTCCCAAGTAGTATTGAAATAGTACACTTACAAGTATAGTATTAGTACACTGATATTAGTATACTTACTACATAAAGTATACTTTTATACATTACAAAAGTGGGCCATTTTATTCCCAAGTAGTATTTGAATAGTACACTTGCAAGTATACTACTAGTACATTGATATTAGTATATTTACTACATAAAGTATATAGTTAAAAGTATATTTTTATAAACTAAAAAGTTAGCAAATTTAGTCCCAAGTAGTATTGAAATAGTACACTTACAAGTATAGTATTAGTACACTGATATTAGTATACTTACTACATAAAGTATACTTTTATACATTAAAAAGTCTGCCATTTTATTCCCAAGTAGTATTTAAATAGTACACTTGCAAGTATACTACTAGTATATTGATGTTAGTATATTTACTACATAATGTATATACTTAAAAGTATATTTTTATAAACTAAAAAGTCGGCAAATTTAGTCACAAGTAGTATTGAAATAGTACACTTACAAGTATAGTATTAGTACACTGATATTAGTATACTTACTACATAAAGTATACTTTTATACATTAAAAAGTCTGCCATTTTATTCCCAAGTAGTATTTAAATAGTACACTTGCAAGTATACTACTAGTATATTGATATTAGTATATTTACTACATAAAGTATATACTTAAAAGTATATTTTTGTAAACTAAAAAGTCAGCAAATTTAGTCCCAAGTAGTATTGAAATAGTACACTTACAAGTATAGTATTAGTACACTGATATTAGTATACTTACTACATAAAGTACACTTTTATACATTAAAAAGTCTGCCATTTTATTCCCAAGTAATATTTAAATAGTACACTTGCAAGTATACTACTAGTACATTGATATTAGTATATTTACTACATAAAGTATATATATTTTTATAAACTAAAAAGTCGGCAAATTTAGTCCCAAGTAGTATTGAAATAGTACACTTACAAGTATAGTATTAGTACACTGATATTAGTATACTTACTACATAAAGTACACTTTTATACATTAAAAAGTGGGCCATTTTATTCCCAAGTAGTATTTGAATAGTACACTTGCAAGTATACTACTAGTACATTGTTATTAGTATATTTACTACATAAAGTATATACTTATAAGTATATTTTTATAAACTAAAAAGTCGGCAAATTTAGTCCCAAGTAGTATTGAAATAATACACTTACAAGTATACTATTAGTACACTGATATTAGTATATTTACTACATAAAGTATATACTTATAAGTATATAAACTAAAATCGGCAAATTTAGTCCCAAGTAGTATTGAAATAATTCACTTACAAGTATACTATTAGTACACTGATATTAGTATATTTACTACATAAAGTATATACTTAAAAGTATATAAACTAAAGTATATAAACTTATAAACTAAATTCGGCAAATTTAGTCCCAAGTAGTATTGAAACAGTACACTTACAAGTATAGTATTAGTACACTGATATTAGTATACTTACTACATAAAGTATACTTTTATACATTAAAAAGTGGGCCATTTTATTCCCAAGTAGTATTTGAATAGTACACTTGCAAGTATACTACTAGTACATTGTTATTAGTATATTTACTACATAAAGTATATACTTATAAGTATATAAACTAAAATCGGCAAATTTAGTCCCAAGTAGTATTGAAATAGTACACTTACAAGTATAGTATTAGTACAATGATATTAGTATACTTACTACATAAAGTATTATTTACACTTACAAGAATACTACTAGCACGTTTATTTTAGTGTACTTATTACATAAAGTATACTTAAGAGAACTTAAGCATACTTGATAAAATGAAGGAAGTATACTGAAGGTTTAACAGGTTAAATCTTTCATGTTTTTGTGCTTGTATATGTGGAGGATTAGAATCAATCCGATGAAGTATTGAAATAATAAGCGCATGTTCTTCTGTGTGCTGCAGGTCTGATTCTGTTGTTCTACCTGATCTTCTACACGTGTCTGGCCGGCATGTTCTGCCTCACCATGTATGTGATGCTGCTGACGCTGGACGATTATCAGCCCACTTGGCAGGACCGTCTGGCTACACCAGGTACAAATACACAATATCAAGACATGCACAAACAGATGCCTCCACCAACACACACACAGCCATGTAACTTTGTGCGTGTGCTTCTAGGCATGATGATTCGGCCAAAAGGAGAAGCTCTAGAAATCATTTATAGTATGAAGGATACAGAGAGCTGGGACTCGTACGTTCAGGCCCTGGACAACTTCCTCGCACGTAAGTGAATAGAGACAGAATGACTAAAATGACTTGTGTTTTCATCTGGAAGAGCAGAACATAGTGCTCGCAACGCCAAGGTCACGGGTTCGATTCCAAGGTCATGCATGAACCGCTAATAAAAAAATGCACGCACTTCGTCTGGAAAATGGATAAATATGAATACCAAATTTGCTCACCTGCAATTCGACCAATATCAAGTATCCAGTGTTTTTAAGAATTATTCACACACAAGAAAAAAATTGGCTTTTATTTTTATATTTTCCGTTTTCATTTGAATTTTTGTTTCATCTATAGAATTTCTTATGTGCTTTTGTCATTTTTATTAGTTTTTGTTGTTTTTAAATAATACTATTTAGGTTTAATTTATTGTTATTTCAGTTTTAGTTTTAGGTTACACTAGTTTTTAGTTTAGTTTTTCAGTTACACTAAAAAATAGCTGTAAAAAATTAAACAAATTTACACAGTAAAATACACTGAAACAGTAATACACTGTAAAAACAATGCATTCTGGGTAATAATGACAAATAATATTACCCAGAATCCATTGTAATATACAGTGCATCTGACAATGCAAAGAATGCTTTTTTTACGAATATATTTTTACGGTATAAGAATAAGAATTTTTACGGTATATTACTTGTATACTGTAGGAATATGTAATATAATGTACGGTATTTATAAAATATTAGTTATAGCATTTATTAATTTTAGTTCATGTTAATTTCCTCATTTACTACGTCATTATAATCAAAAGTTGTATCTGTTAACATGAACATACAATGTTAAATTTATAGAAACTGTGATAGATCTATTTCTCATTATTATGAGTAATGAGAGCTTATTGTAGCACGTTACCAATATTTTTAATACTTTAAGTTAACGATAATACAATAAAGAATTGATAAACAATAAAGAATGCTTGACATTTCGTCTGTTTTCCCGCAGCCTATAATAACTCTCAGCAGGTGATGAGCAACGACGCCTGCGCCCCAGACGTGTACTTCATCCAGGAGGACAGCGGGGATGTGCGCAACAACCCCAAACGCTCATGCCAGTTCAACCGCACCTTTCTGGAGGATTGTTCCGGACTCACCGACCGCACCTACGGCTACCAGGAGGGCAAACCCTGTGTGCTCATCAAACTCAACCGGGTAACTGGCCAATCGCTGCACAGATCTGTGACGGTGGCGCATATCGTACTATAGATGATTTCAGAATATACTGGGTGTTCAAAGCATGCAAAATTATTTTAGTAATTGGTATTTGAAATGTAAACGTTAGCAGCTCAATTTTTGTGAACACAAATTCATCGGTTAGATGTATGGCTTTGATTTTCCAGCCGTTTTAGAGGCGAAATTATTTTGTAAAATGTATATTTTGTATCAAATAAAAAATGATTAGTTGCTTTACAGTACATTAGCTTTACAGTAAACATAAACTATACAGATGATAATACGAACAGTGAATAGCATCAGAAATGACTTAGCTTGACCAAATTAGCGATTCAGCGATTTACTAATTCGTTCCCTCGATTTGCGAAATTGTGCGCACAATTTACTAATTTGTTCCCTCGATTTGCTAAATCGCGCTCACGATTTACTAATTCGTTCCCTCGATTTGCGAAATTGTGCGCATTAGTGATTTACTAATTCGTTCCCTCAATTTACTAAATTGTGCGATTTAGCGATTTACTAATTCGTTCCCTCGATTTTCTAAGTTGTGCGATTTAGCGATTTACTAATTCGTTCCCTCGATTTACTAAATTGTGCGATTTAGCGATTTACTAATTCGTTCCCTCGATTTACTAAATTGTGCGATTTAGCGATTTACTAATTCGTTCCCTCGATTTGCGAAATTGTGCGATTTAGCGATTTACTAATTCGTTCCCTCGATTTACTAAGTTGTGCGATTTAGCGATTTACTAATTCGTTCCCTCGATTTACTAAATTGTGCGATTTAGCGATTTACTAATTCGTTCCCTCGATTTACTAAGTTGTGCGATTTAACGATTTACTAATTCGTTCCCTCGATTTACTAAATTGTGCGATTTAGCGATTTACTAATTCGTTCCCTCGATTTACTAAATTGTGCGATTTAGCGATTTACTAATTCGTTCCCTCGATTTGCGAAATTGTGCCATTTAACGATTTACTAATTCGTTCCCTCGATTTACTAAATTGTGCAATTTAGCGATTTACTAATTCGTTCCCTCGATTTACTAAATTGTGCGATTTAGCGATTTACTAATTCGTTCCCTCAATTTACTAAATTATGCGATTTACTAATTCGTTCCCTCAATTTACTAAATTGTGCGATTTAACGATTTACTAATTCGTTCCCTCAATTTACTAAATTGTGCGATTTAGCGATTTACTAATTCGTTCCCTCAATTTACTAAATTGTGCGATTTAACGATTTACTAATTCGTTCCCTCAATTTACTAAATTGTGCGATTTAGCGATTTACTAATTCGTTCCCTCAATTTACTAAATTGTGCGATTTAACGATTTACTAATTCGTTCCCTCAATTTACTAAATTGTGCGATTTAGCGATTTATTAATTCGTTCCCTCGATTTACTAAATTGTGCGATTTAGCGATTTACTAATTCGTTCCCTCGATTTGCGAAATTGTGCGATTTAGCAATTTATTAATTCGTTCCCTCGATTTACTAAGTTGTGTGATTTAGAGATTTACTAATTTTTTCCCTCGATTTGCTAAATCGTGAGCACGATTTACTAATTTACGTCGGGCGCTTTTCTGCTCAGAGTTGCTTTTTTTTCAACTTCAGGCGCTCCGAGCGCTCCTGCAAAAACGCGAGGCACCCGGGCCGCATAAACAGCGCGCAGAACGCTCACTGCCAATAGAAAACAATTCAAAAAGGCGCCTCTCACTGCACAAAACGCGTTCCGTCTGATCGGGGCCTTTTTCAATCTTTTCCAATCACTGGTTCAAAACAAATGATTCGCAAAGCGTCTGTCGATTGGTCGATGGCTTAAAGCGCGCTTAAATTTCAGCACTCCATACATGTTAATCGAACAGTAACGATGCTGTCGGTTTTACCGCATCAATCTCATCCATTTGAAGTGCAGCAAAGCTGATTTGAAGCTCTGAAAACAGCGTCTTCTTGACACGAACAACACAAACCAAACTGTTCTAGTCTCAGATACAACTTCAGTGTGTTTGAGGGCGGGGCAAAGGTGATGTCATTCGTGGACAGCCAATGAAGTCTGGCATTATGCAAATTTGTTACAATGTCACAGACCTTTTACATTTACTTTTAAATATTAAAAAAAGCCTAATAGGGGCACTTTATTATCAGTCTTTTTGATGATAAACGAAGCAGAAAATCGGTTCTATGTTGATTCGTGTCGACTCTTCTGCAGGTGATTGGATTGAAGCCAAGTAAGGACTCAAATGCTCCGAATGTCACCTGTAAGAGCAAGGTGAGTGAGATCTCCTGACCTTCAGCCAATCATCACGACAAACTCATCACTAACAGCCAGTCAAGCATGAATAATGTCTGTTCACTGCATCCCTCCGAACTCAGAGATATAAAGAGGGAAATGAGTGGGTAAGAAATAGACTAGAATGCACTCTTAGCGTCCCATAAACCCTACACAGTAAAAACCCCAGAGTTAAATCAACTCTGCTCAGATAACATTTGGTCCCTCTCTAAATAGAGTTAAAGTAACACTGAAGCAGAGTTAAAGTTAGTGAGATAATTAAGCGATGATTGAACATTAATGATGAACACCTGCTGTTAACAAGCAGAATCACTGAAGAAAAGAGAAACACAAGAACAACTTCAGCCACAGTCTTAGATGAAATCAACTGAAGATAAAAGACATTCAATCTCTGAAGAGTGTGACTTTAACACTATTTAGAGAGGGACCAAATGTTATCTGAGCAGAGTTGATTTAACTCTGGGGTTTTTACTGTGTACTTTAGACTAGTACACGTGCTGAATTAGTGCACACTAACTAGTGTTGCTTTCAGTGGTTAGTTGAAGCGTTGAATCTTTAGTTTCTGCAGTGGTTCTGCTCCTAACTCTCTCACTATCGGCTACACCGGTGCTTCTCAACCAAGGCTTAAAGATTTACAAATAACACTATTTGTAATATAACTTTGATATTGTTGATAATATTTCAAGATGAACTCACTGTGCTGAAGCAGTTTTTCCATGCGAGTAATAAATATGATCATCGGGCTTTTGAGGAAGTTTATTTGTTCATCTCTCAATCGTTGTATTGCATTATGTTTTAAATCTAAGCATTTAAATATCATCTTACTAAGACACATTATTTATGCATTTTATATAAATACTCTGTTATAAAGATCTCATTGATTTACATTACAAGCATTAGAATTTAAAATTGAGTTGTTTTTATAGTATATCATACTATATGAGCCATAAAAACACACATATGCAAATTTGTTTTGCATGTAAAGGTTCAACCTTTAAACATATTTTCATAAGGTTTTACGAGGTTAAAATGAGGCTTCCTCCAGATATCCAGATGTTTCAAACACAGTTGTTGAGGAAATAGTTTTTATTCATTTAAAATCTTTTATGTCATCTGGTTGAGAATCACCGTGCTTTATGTTGCCCTGAGATTTCTCTCCTGTTCTGTGTAGAAGGATGATTCGGACGACATCGGTGAAATCGCTTACTTCCCTCCGAACGCAGCCTTCAACCTCATGTACTACCCGTACTACGGCAAGAGAGCTCAGGCAAGAATACACACACATGTGGTGTTTTCATGGTTTATGGGGACATTCCATAGTCGTAATGGTTTTTATACTGTACAAACTGTACATTCTGTCCCCCTACACTACCCCTACCCCTAAACCTACCCATCACACAAAATGTTCTGCTATTTTACATTTTCAAAAAAGATCATTCTGTATGATTTATAAGCTTGTTTCCTCATGGGGACCAACAAAATGTCCCCACAATGTCAAGACATTTGGTCCCCATAACGTAGGGAATACCCACACACACACACACACACAAGCACTCACTCACAGACACACACTCACACCCACACACTCACACTGACACACACACATACACACACACACACACACACACACACTCACACACACGTTGTGTTTTCATGGTTTATGGGGACATTCCATAGGTGTAATGGTTTTTCTACTGTACAAACTGTACATTCTGTCCCCCTACACTACCCCTACCCCTAAACCTACCCATCACACAAAATGTTCTGCTATTTTACATTTTCAAAAAAGATCATTCTGTATGATTTATAAGCTTGTTTCCTCATGGGGACCAAAAAAATGTCCCCACAATGTCAAGATTTACTAGTATTACTATACCTGTGGGGACATTTGGTCCCCGTAACGTAGGGAATACAAACACACACACACACACTCACTCTCTCTGTCGCACACGCACACACAACACTGATGTGATCGTATACGTGTGTAACCTCTCTCTCTGTGTGTGTTTAGGTGAATTACTCTCAGCCTCTGGTGGCCGTGAAGTTCATGAACATCTCTCTCAACACAGACGTCAATGTAGAGTGTAAGATCAACTCTAACGCCTTCTCTCATTACAGCGAGAGAGACAAGTTCGCTGGCCGCGTGTCCTTCAAGCTGCGCATCAATAAAGCGTAGAGCAACTACATCTGCCACACACACACACACACACACACACACATGGGAGATTGTAGGAGGTGTCAATCATATCTCAAAGTGTTTAATGTATTTGTCCGTCCTCATACTCGGGTCTACATGATGATTTCTGTGTGCGTGCGTGCGTGCGTGTCTTTGTATCTCTGTGTGTTTTGAGTACTCTTGACTGTCGTCATACCCAGCTGATATCGTTCCAAAGTGAAATCAAGAGAGCAGGAAAATATCAATCGAGCCTTTCTAAACAATACAGACATAATCATGAGCAATCCAGTGAATTCAGAGGGACCACAACCATTCGAGAATGGAGATTTTTCATGGCAAACACATTTTCCTCATTTGTGCTTAATTGTCATGAAAATAATGTCAAATCCGGCCCAAAGATAAGCTTAATTTTCTGTACGGAAAATATAATATCTTGCTTATTTCTTTTGATACGCGACCTGGATTAATTCGTTTTGTCTATAATAATAGCTTTTATGTCAATCAGCTCAACGTCATTCCTAATGAATAAAATCTGAACGAATAAGGAAATGCGTAGATTAACGTGTTAATATGATTGGTTAATAAATAGAGCCATAACTTTCCATATCCGTCACAGCTCTACTAAAACCGATATCTGTTTTACCCATCTGTTTATTTATTTATTTATTTATTTATTGATGAATTAAGGTACATTTATGATGTTATTTATTTATTATCTGATTTGTGGTTTTTATTTTTTATATTACAATGTTTGTGAAAACACTTTTGTAACTGTAACGTTCACAAACGCACACACACACACACACACACACACAAGCTATGTTAAACTGAAACGACTGGCTGACGTTCTGCACATGCTCAGATTGCACTCAACGACTGACACATAAGCCAATCAGCTTCAAGCTACGCCATATCAGTTCGCCATTTGTTTCGCGCTTAATTTGCCCAATCGAATAATAATGTATTTGCTCCATTTTGTCCAGAACGGTTCGACCCATCTTTCTAAATGTGTACACAGCAATACCTTCTGGTCCAAGAGTGTACTGTTAATACTTGTAAATAATGCCGAATCTGGGGTAGTTAACGAAGAGAGTAGTTACGAAGAAAAAAAAAAGAGACTTCAATTAAGAAAATTTGCCAATACTTAATAATGTAGATGAATGAACAAACAAACAAACATGTTTTTCCTCCCGAAACGTTTTTTAATTCATTCGTTGTTGAGCACATCATGGGTTAGCTGCACTTTAGCGCACGGCGGGAAAATAACGCGAACTTTAGATGCATATATTTCTCAAAACTTTAGTTCATTTCTTCTTAGCTTTGGTAGAGTCTTAGATTTTTATCATGTGATTTTGACATTTGGATGTTCAAGGGGATTCGAGTCCAAGCCGCCCTGATTAGCGAGCAGGTTGTCGAGACGGTCTTAGCATAGTGATTACTAGCGAACCACTAGCCTGCCATTGACGACGTTCGGGCGGGTGGCCTGTCTGTTTTTTTTTTTTTCCCTTTCGTGTTTTTTTTACAATCCAATCCTTCATTTCGCCCCCAGTAGTGAATGTGCTGTGTTTCTATTGGGTTACTGCCACAGTGTTGTGCATTTGAAACATTTGAGGGTGTGTGTTAGAAAAGCGTGTGGGAAAAAGAGCCAAACGCGGCCAAACTTTTAAATTAAAACGTCACTTGTTCATCCGTCGCACATCAGATCAAAACTTACAGGCCTGATGTTGGGAACAGTTCAATGTTTACAAAAGAGCAGTGACTAATAACTAGATTAGCCGCGTGCTAAACTTACGCTGCCTGCCGTACGTTTACTAAGATCTACTTCACGTGTGCTGCCTGACCGCTCTATGTCATGGAATAGATTTTATATGTTTTTAGGATATGGTAAATCGAATTATTGCACATTCTTTTCAACTTATGTATTTTAGATGCAGCAGCGATGGATGCATCGCTGCGTCGAGCGTTTGTATACCGCTGCGTGTGTGAATCACTTTTCATACGGTTTATTCATTTCCATTAGGCGACAAATTCAGTCTGGCAGGAATTTGGAACGTCACCATTGAAACAGTGTGTGATGTCATATGTGTCACTGAGTGTTTAGACGCGGTCACATTTACCGTTGCTCGGCACAATCTCGCGGGCGAATTCCAGTCAGGAATTTGCGCGATTGGGAGTTTCGCGTGAGAGCGAAAGTGTTCCCAGTGCACAATCCGCTCATGTTCGAGTTGGTCGTGCAAGTGTTTTGCTAGGTTTGACTTTGGTGTGAGCAGTTCCTCATACATCGCTACACTATTGCCTGCGAAATTTCTCCCGAATTTCGCTAATGTGACCGCACCTTTACAGTTTCAATTGAACCTACACGCTTCTGACAATATCATGGATGACACATGGCGAAAAACATGGGCTTACACAAACAATGGCAATGACAAACACACCTGCGCTACTAAAAACTCATTACAGAGTTTTTCACTCTCTCACACACACTGACGGCACCTTTGAGCTCTTTGTCCCCGTCTGTGTTTCTCTCCAATCCAATAACGCGACACGCTCGTCACTTTGAGTTTCGCCGGATGACTTCAATAGCTCACAGACTCATCCCGGTTTCTCATCTGTCCTTCATAGTGAGACGGTGTCTTATTCTTTCTTCACTCTCTGTAAAAACACTGCTCAGAAACTAGATGTATCTTATTAAATATCCTGAATATACTGTTATATATTGCCTGACATGAAAATTGTGAAACTTATATTCGAAAAACAAATGATTATCATTATAAATTAAAAATGGAAACAGGAAATAAAAACATTTTGTGTTTAACAAACATTTTTGGTCTTTTTTTTTCTTTAAAAAACTAAATGAAACATGTCATGTTCTTCTATCTAAATACAAAGTTCTGTCATGAAACTCTCAGTAATAACAGCAGCAGCAGCAGCAGTAATAACAGCAGCAGCAATAACAGCAGCAGCAGTAATAACAGCAGCAGCAGCAGCAGTAATAACAGCAGCAGTAATAACAGCAGCAGCAGTAACAGCAGCAGCAGTAATAACAGCAGCAGCAATAACAGCAGCAGCAGTAATAACAGCAGCAGCAGTAACAGCAGCAGCAGTAATAACAGCAGCAGTAATAACAGCAGCAGCAGTAATAACAGCAGCAGCAGCAATAACAGCAGCAGCAGCAATAACAGCAGCAGCAGCAGCAGTAATAACAGCAGCAGCAGTAATAACAGCAGCAGTAATAACAGCAGCAGCAGTAATAACAGCAGCAGTAATAACAGCAGCAGCAGTAATAACAGCAGCAGCAGTAATAACAGCAGCAGTAATAACAGCAGCAGCAGTAATAACAGCAGCAGCAGTAATAACAGCAGCAGTAATAACAGCAGCAGCAGTAATAACAGCAGCAGTAATAACAGCAGCAGTAATAACAGCAGCAGCAGTAATAACAGCAGCAGTAATAACAGCAGCAGCAGTAATAACAGCAGCAGCAGTAATAACAGCAGCAGTAATAACAGCAGCAGCAGTAATAACAGCAGCAGCAGTAATAACAGCAGCAGTAATAACAGCAGCAGCAGTAATAACAGCAGCAGTAATAACAGCAGCAGCAGTAATAACAGCAGCAGTAATAACAGCAGCAGCAGTAATAACAGCAGCAGCAGTAATAACAGCAGCAGCAGTAATAACAGCAGCAGTAATAACAGCAGCAGGAGCAGTAATAACAGCAGCAGCAGTAATAACAGCAGCAGTAATAACAGCAGCAGCAGCAGCAGTAATAACAGCAGCAGGAGCAGTAATAACAGCAGCAGCAGTAATAACAGCAGCAGTAATAACAGCAGCAGCAGTAATAACAGCAGCAGCAGTAATAACAGCAGCAGTAATAACAGCAGCAGCAGCAGCAGTAATAACAGCAGCAGCAGTAATAACAGCAGCAGCAGTAATAACAGCAGCAGTAATAACAGCAGCAGCAGCAGCAGTAATAACAGCAGCAGCAGTAATAACAGCAGCAGCAGCAGCAGTAATAACAGCAGCAGTAATAACAGCAGCAGTAATAACAGCAGCAGCAGTAATAACAGCAGCAGCAGTAATAACAGCAGCAGCAGTAATAACAGCAGCAGTAATAACAGCAGCAGCAGCAGCAGTAATAACAGCAGCAGCAGTAATAACAGCAGCAGCAGTAATAACAGCAGTAGCAGCAGCAGTAATAACAGCAGCAGCAGCAGCAGTAATAACAGCAGCAGTAATAACAGCAGCAGCAGTAATAACAGCAGCAGCAGCAGCAGTAATAACAGCAGCAGTAATAACAGCAGCAGCAGCAGCAGTAATAACAGCAGCAGTAATAACAGCAGCAGCAGTAACAGCAGCAGCAGCAGCAGCAGTAATAACAGCAGCAGCAGTAATAACAGCAGCAGTAATAACAGCAGCAGGAGCAGCAGTAATAACAGCAGCAGTAATAACAGCAGCAGTAATAACAGCAGCAGCAGCAGCAGTAATAACAGCAGCAGTAATAACAGCAGCAGCAGTAATAACAGCAGCAGCAGTAATAACAGCAGCAGCAGCAGCAGTAATAACAGCAGCAGTAATAACAGCAGCAGCAGTAATAACAGCAGCAGCAGCAGCAGTAATAACAGCAGCAGCAGTAATAACAGCAGCAGCAGTAATAACAGCAGTAGCAGCAGCAGTAATAACAGCAGCAGCAGTAATAACAGCAGCAGTAATAACAGCAGCAGCAGTAATAACAGCAGCAGCAGCAGCAGTAATAACAGCAGCAGTAATAACAGCAGCAGCAGCAGCAGTAATAACAGCAGCAGCAGCAGCAGTAATAACAGCAGCAGTAATAACAGCAGCAGCAGTAATAACAGCAGCAGCAGCAGCAGTAATAACAGCAGCAGCAATAACAGCAGCAGCAGCAGCAGCAGTAATAACAGCAGCAGCAGTAATAACAGCAGCAGCAGCAGCAGTAATAACAGCAGCAGTAATAACAGCAGCAGGAGCAGCAGTAATAACAGCAGCAGTAATAACAGCAGCAGTAATAACAGCAGCAGCAGTAATAACAGCAGCAGCAGCAGCAGTAATAACAGCAGCAGTAATAACAGCAGCAGCAGCAGCAGTAATAACAGCAGCAGCAGTAATAACAGCAGCAGCAGCAGCAGTAATAACAGCAGCAGCAGCATCAGTAATAACAGCAGCAGTAATAACAGCAGCAGCAGTAATAACAGCAGCAGTAATAACAGCAGCAGCAGCAGCAGTAATAACAGCAGCAGCAGTAATAACAGCAGCAGCAGCAGCAGTAATAACAGCAGCAGCAGTAATAACAGCAGCAGCAGTAATAACAGCAGCAGCAGCAGCAGTAATAACAGCAGCAGTAATAACAGCAGCAGCAGCAGCAGTAATAACAGCAGCAGTAATAACAGCAGCAGCAATAACCAACAGCAGCAGTGAAGCAGATCTATTCTGCCAATACCCAAAATATCAACATAAAAACACAAAAAACTCAAAAGTTTTAATGACAGCTATGCAATTACAAAGACTTCTTATTAACACAAACACTGTATATAGTATGAATTGTCTTTCCAATCTTATTTCTGGGGAATATTTTTGTTGCCAAACTACACCAAAGCAGAAACAACGGCTTATGACACAACCAACAGAAAAACATGAATGTAATTTTCTTATAGAGGGAACTATATGAATGATATAATTCCAGATCTGATCCTCTGTGTGTCTCCTTATAAGAAAGAAATAATGACAACAACAACAAATATCTTTAATATATCAATTGTTTCTCCTGGATAGTTTTCTTAAAATCAAACAAATGAAATTCATCAATATTATCATTACCGTCTGACATGAGCTGAATAGGACAATTGTTTTGGTTTCTAAACGTCTCCGGAATTTAGTTTCTACAGCGTGACTGATTAATTTTCTTTGATTGGACACAACCTTTGACATCAGCCACAAAAGATATGGGAAGTGTTTTCTGATAAGTCTATTTGTTTTACGATCTTAACTGCGCATGATTACACGGCTTTAAACGCCATGTTCCTGTTTGCAGTCATTGTTTCTTCCCTGCTGCCCATCACTATCAGACCTCTTGCACATTTATCGTTCATGACACACCAGTTCACAAACACTATCTGAGATTAAATGGTGAACAAACAGACTTTTATTCCTGCTTTTCTCTTGGGAAAAAGACCCAAATAATCATGGAATCATAATATTCTAGAGTTCCAGAAACGATCGCTGCAACTGTGTTCAGATTTGCCAAGATACTCGTCCGTAAATCAAAGATTCAGTAGTATTCTAATCAAATTCAACCAAGATCAAACATTCACTTCATTGCTCTATACTCACTGTATGACAATAGTGACATAACTGTCTATTTTTCTTTTGATCCTACAAGACATTTTAGGAGAAACATCTGACACAAAGTTCATAGCCTTCCATAAATAAACCTCTGAGCTTTGAAAGAGCACATCGTGAGTAGTAACACTTGAGTATTTTTATGTCTGACGCACAGTTTGAGCAACAGAAACTAGTAATCATCCTGAATACATGATCTATTAACAAGTTTCCCTGATAAATAATTTAGCAAAACTAAAAACACAGCGAAATAGCGACATCTAGTGTACAAATAAGTGATAAGAAGCACTATTTTCACCTGCTGGACCAGAAGGTCACAGGCACTTTTTACACCAGACAGGAAGAATACACACACTCAGAAGAAAAATAAGCTGAATATAATATTTTATGATACATAGTAGCCTATATTAAGAGATATTTGGGAGTGTGTTAAGGCAGGTCCTGCATGTTTCTGATCTCCAGCTCTGTCTGTGTCCGTCGGTGAATTTCTCGGATCGCCTCGATGATGACGCGCATCACAGGCTCCGCCTCTTCCTGCGTCCGCACACAAACCAGCTGCAGGAAGACTTTGCGGTCGGGCATCGTCCGAAACACCAGCTCGGCCGCGCGCTGCACGAGCCAGGGATGATGAGGCGCCAAAACCTCCAGGTACGCGTCGCGGCACAGGTCGCCCATGCTCCGCCCCTCGGGTTCCGTCGCCAGCTTCTCCAGCAGCAGCTGTAACCATAGCAACGAGCGATGGAGGCGGAGCAAAGTCCGACTCCCGGAAGGCGTTTGTGTGTCGAAGGAGACCACGCCCCTCTGCAGCTCGGCCTGTAGCATGGAGCGCACGGAGTGGTAGGCGTGGTGAGGGGGCGGGGCTACGCGCTGACCATCCTTCGTTAAAATGGCCGACTCTTCCAGTGAGAGCTGTCGGATGAGCGTGATCTTCTCCTCAACTTTATGAGTGAAAAAGCCCACCAGAGGGCCCAGAGACTCCATGAACCTGCACCACAGAACACAACATCAGCGGGAATCATCTTATGAACAATACATTTGTGATAGTTATTGTTACATAAATATATAGTGTTTCTTTAGAATGTATAATGGAGTCACACTTTAGACTAGGGTCCAATTCTGTAACGATTAACTTTTGCCTCAATAAACTGCTAAGTACTGCTTATTAGTTGTTAGTAAGGTAGTTGTTAAGATTAGGATTAAGGGATGTAGAATATGATAGTGCAGAATAAGGCATTATAAGTACTAATAAACAGCCAATATACTAGTAATATTCATGCAAATAAGCAAGTAGTTAATAGTAAGAATTAGACTATATATATATATGTTTGAAAAACAATATAAAAACAGAATGATGCTGCTTTAAAGCAACATGCTATGTGGAATATAATGCATTTTCAATTCGGAGGCCTGTTTCAAACAAACACTTCGAGGCTTATCCATGTTATCCAGCGATCTCATAACATTGTGTTCAATTGACATCTGGGCAAGTGTCTCTCTTGCAGTATGGTGGACGCAGGCATGAGATATAAATATAGAAAATGAAATCATGGAAACACTCTAATGAAAATAAAACTGCCAGTAGGTGGCAGCAAATCATTGTCTTAACAATTGAATCTTTCAGTCAAACGTTTAGTTGCTCAGAGATGTGCGATGACTCTGTGGATTATTTGTGAAAAAGAAGGAGAACAGACAAGGTTCTAAAGGCTTGTTCACATCAAGAACGATAACTATAACGATAACTATTTACACCAAGAATAATAACTATAACAATAACTATTTACACCTATAACAATAAGTATTTACACCAAGAACGATAACTATAACGATAACTATTTACACCAAGAACGATAACTATAACGATAACTATTTACACCAAGAATGATAACTATAATAATAACTATTTACACCAAGAACGATAAGTATTTACACCAAGAACGATAACTATAACGATAACTATTCACACCAAGAACGATAACTATAACGATAACTATTTACACCAAGAACGATAACTATAACCATAACTATTTACACCAAGAACGATAACTATAACGATAACAATTTACACCAAAAATGATAACTATAATGATAACTATAACTATTTACACCAAGAACGATAACTATAACGATAACTATTTACACCAAGAACGATAATTATAACGATAACTATTTACACCAAGACCGATAACTATAACCATAACTATTTACACCAAGAACGATAACTATAACCATAACTATTTACACCAAGAACGATAACTATAATGATAACTATAACTATTTACACCAAGAACGATAACTATAACGATAACTATTTACACCAAGAACGATAACTATTTACACCAAGAATGATAACTATAACGATAACTATTTACACCAAGAACGATAACTATAATGATAACTATTTACACCAAGAATGATAACTATAACGATAACTATTTACACCAAGAACGATAACTATAATGATAACTATTTACACCAAGAATGATAACTATAACGATAACTATTTACACCAAGAATGATAACTATAACGATAACTATTCACACCAAGAATGATAACTATAACAATAACTATTTACACCTATAACAATAAGTATTTACACCAAGAACGATAACTATAACGATAACTATTTACACCAAGAACGATAACTATAACGATAACTATTTACACCAAGAATGATAACTATAATAATAACTATTTACACCAAGAACGATAACTATAACGATAAGTATTTACACCAAGAACGATAACTATAACGATAACTATTCACACCAAGAACGATAACTATAACGATAACTATTTACACCAAGAACGATAACTATAACCATAACTATTTACACCACGAACGATAACTATAACGATAACAATTTACACCAAAAATGATAACTATAATGATAACTATAACTATTTACACCAAGAACGATAACTATAACGATAACTATTTACACCAAGAACGATAATTATAACGATAACTATTTACACCAAGACCGATAACTATAACCATAACTATTTACACCAAGAACGATAACTATAACCATAACTATTTACACCAAGAACGATAACTATAATGATAACTATAACTATTTACACCAAGAACGATAACTATAACGATAACTATTTACACCAAGAACGATAACTATTTACACCAAGAATGATAACTATAACGATAACTATTTACACCAAGAACGATAACTATAATGATAACTATTTACACCAAGAATGATAACTATAACGATAACTATTTACACCAAGAACGATAACTATAATGATAACTATTTACACCAAGAATGATAACTATAACGATAACTATTTACACCAAGAATGATAACTATAACGATAACTATTCACACCAAGAATGATAACTATAACGATAACTATTTACACCTATAATGATAACTATTTACACCAAGAACGATAACTATAATGATAACTATTTACACCAAGAACGATAACTATAACGATAACTATTTACACCAAGAACGATAACTATAACGATAACTATTTACACCAAGAACGATAACTATAACCATAACTATTTACACCAAGAATGATAACTATAACGATAACTATTCACACCAAGAATGATAACTATAACGATAACTATTTACACCTATAATGATAACTATTTACACCAAGAATGATAACTATAATGATAACTATTTACACCAAGAACGATAACTATAACCATAACTATTTACTCCAAGAACGATAACTATAACCATAACTATTTACACCAAGAACGATAACTATAACCATAACTATTTACACCAAGAACGATAACTATAACGATAACTATTTACACAAAGAACGATAACTATAATGATAACTATGATAACTATTTACACCTAGAACGATAACTATAATGATAACTATTTACACAAAGAACGATAACTATAACCATAACTATTTACTCCAAGAACGATAACTATAACCATAACTATTTACACCAAGAATGATAACTATAACCATAACTATTTACACCAAGAACGATAACTATAACCATAACTATTTACACCAAGAGCGATAACTATAACCATAACTATTTACACCAAGAACGATAACTATAACGATAACTATTTACACCAAGAACGATAACTATAACGATAACTATTTACACCTAGAACGATAACTATAATGATAACTATTTACACAAAGAACGATAACTATAATGATAACTATGATAACTATTTACACCAAGAACGATAACTATAATGATAACTATTTACACAAAGAACGATAACTATAATGATAACTATGATAACTATTTCCACCAAGAATGATAACTATAACGATAACTATTTACACCAAGAACGATAACTATAATGATAACTATTTCCACCAAGAATGATAACTATAACGATAACTATTTACACCAAGAACGATAACTATAATAACTATTTACACCAAGAACGATAACTATAATGAAAACTATTTACACAAAGAACGATAACTATAACCATAACTATTTACACCAAGAGCGATAACTATAATAACTATTTACACCAAGAATGATAACTATAATGATAACTATTTACACAAAGAACGAAAACTATAATGATAACTATGATAACTATTTCCACCAAGAATGATAACTATAACGATAACTATTTACACCAAGAATGATAACTATAACGATAACTATTTACACCAAGAACGATAACTATAATAACTATTTACACCAAGAACGATAACTATAATGATAACTATTTACACCAAGAACGATAACTATAATGATAACTATTTACACCAAGAACGATAACTATAATGATAACTATGATAACTATTTCCACCAAGAATGATAACTATAACAATAACTATTTACACCAAGAATGATAACTATAACAATAACTATTTACACCAAGAACGATAACTATAATGATAACTATGATAACTATTTCCACCAAGAATGATAACTATAACAATAACTATTTACACCAAGAACGATAACTATAATAACTATTTACACCAAGAACGATAACTATAATGAAAACTATTTACACAAAGAACGATAACTATAACCATAACTATTTACACCAAGAGCGATAACTATAATAACTATTTACACCAAGAATGATAACTATAATGATAACTATTTACACAAAGAACGATAACTATAATGATAACTATGATAACTATTTCCACCAAGAATGATAACTATAACGATAACTATTTCCACCAAGAATGATAACTATAACGATAACTATTTACACCAAGAACGATAACTATAATAACTATTTACACCAAGAACGATAACTATAATGATAACTATTTACACCAAGAACGATAACTATAATGATAACTATTTACACCAAGAACGATAACTATAATGATAACTATGATAACTATTTCCACCAAGAATGATAACTATGATAACTATTTCCACCAAGAATGATAACTATAACAATAACTATTTACACCAAGAACGATAACTATAATGATAACTATTTACACCAAGAATGATAACTATAACGATAACTATTTACACCAAGAACGATAACTATAATAACTATTTACACCAAGAACGATAACTATAATGATAACTATTTACACCAAGAACGATAACTATAACGATAACTATTTACACCAAGAACGATAACTATAATGATAACTATTTACACCAAGAACGATAACTATAATGATAACTATTTACACCAAGAACGATAACTATAACGATAACTATTCACACCAAGAACGATAACTATAATGATAACTATTTACACCAAGAACTATTTACACCAAGAACGATAACTATAACGATAACTATTTACACCAAGAACGATAACTATAATAACTATTTACACCAAGAACGATAACTATAACGATAACTATTTACACCAAGAACGATAACTATAATGATAACTATTTACACCAAGAATGATAACTATAACGATAACTATTTACACCAAGAACGATAACTATAACGATAAGTATTTACACCAAGAACGATAACTATAACGATAACTATTTGCGTCCACAGTAACAAACGATAACGGTGTGTATATTCAAAGCTCACACGGTGCGGTTTCAAAATGTGTACAACATGTTTTTGCTGTTCTTGTTGCATTTACACTGTTTAACCAGCAGCATGCTATGTTTCGCTAATAGCTAGTGAAATCGATCTGATCTAACAGTGAATTTAGTTAAGGAAGTCACTATAGTGAAATAAAAACAACTAGTCTTTTTCACTGCAACTTCAACGGAAGCAAGACATTAATGTTGTCGCAACTAGCGCTGGATACCCGAGGTGATTTTATGTGCTTGCTAGCCTAGCATAATGATCTCATCGCTAATAATTCTCAACATTTATTCCGAGGGTATGACCGATTGTTTTCCATACATCCATCTTCTTTAAAGTTTCCTTGAAAAGCGGGTTTGACTTGTCAAACAGTGGCGTCTTTTTCTGGATCTCGGCGATGAACTTATCCGCAATGACGTCATTTCAAATGCGCGAGGCCTCAAATTAGAACGGATTCTGATTGGCTGTCAGCGTTTGATCGTTTAACAGCTGGAAAAAAATCGTTCTGAAAATGATCCCAACAATATCGTTTGTCTATGGTTATAATGATATCATGTGGACAGTGCTATTCTTTTATATTTGGAGAACTATATGTTTATCGTTATCTTTATAGTTATCGTTCTTGGTGTGAACGGGCCTCAAGTCTAAAATGAAAGTCACATAACACTAACTTTGTCTATTGAACAGTTGTATAACATCATCTGATATTCGGGAAAACATATCGTGTTATGAATATTAAAAACAAAATATCTTAAATTTTTAATTTCCATGATAATGGGGCTCTTTCTCCAGCAAAAGGTCGCAACTGCGAAAACGTTTAACAGTATCAAATAGTTACAGCTTTATGAATATCGTACTTGATCAGCTCCTCCCAGCAGAGCAGGTACGGATCCAGCAGCACGTCGGAGGCGGGGCCGAGGGCGGAGTTTAGATGCAGGAAGAGGCGGGACACTTGGAACTGCTGTCCAGCACACTCCCCGATGATGTCACTTCCTCCAAGCGCATCAGTGACAGCAGCCCGAACCACCTGGACAGGAAGAGAGTGTCAATCAGCACTAGTGGTTAATGTTAATGATGTGAAGTATTCGCTTCTCACCTGTCTGGCAGGTGTGTACACATTCAGACAAGGCCGCCACGACTGGTCGCAACTCTGAAATGTTCCTTGAGCTGCAGAGAAAAACAGCAAAACACACAGTTATTCAAGCGTGAGGGGTGTGTGTGTGTGTGTGTGTGTGTGTGTGACGGTGAAAGGTTACATTTACTCACGCAGCCACAGTGAGCTGAGAAACAGCAGCAGACTCAACGTGACTGTGGTCACGACACACCGGCGCAGACGACAGCGCATTCTCGTCGCAGTAACGTCTCCTCTCCTAATGAACAGAGGAAAACTCAAATCAGCATGACCTTTGAACTGCTGTGCGTGTCACTCAATCAGGCTTGTGTAAAGACCAGGGTTGAGCTGAACGAAAACACATTTTCAACATGTAAATAGCCCAGTTTGAACTGTGGTGATGCCATTTGAATTTATGAAAATAGAATTAAAACAGGACATTCGTGTAAGAGTCGTGGTTTTAGTAATACATTTCTTATGTAAATATGAATAAACATATGGATTATTTCCAGAAATCAGGGTTATTAACATGAACCGAAACCATAAAAATATTTTACGTTACTTGAAATAAAATAAACAAACTTCAATATAATATATATATATATATATATATATATAAAACGTGTTTATTTCAGGCTGTTTTCAAGGCAAAATTTCTCATTTTTGTTTAGTTTCACTTCAAGTACTAAAATAACAAACTAAATAAAAATAAAATGAATAAAAAGCATATTTAAAAATGACAAAATGATTAAAACATTTACGTTTATTCATTTGGCAGACGCTTTTATCCACATACAGTAAGCGATCGTGAAGAGGCAAAACAACTAAATTAAAATGAAAATAAATACATTAATAATAAATGATACAAAAATAACACTGCATTATAATTTACATTATAATTTTTATTGAAAAAGTGAGAGGCAATAGGCAGAAAAAAAATATACAAAGGAAAAATACAGAAATACATATACAGATATAAATATCATATATTAAAGTGCAAAAGTTATTCCACGGCCTTTCAGCAAATGAAAATCAGCATGATAATCACATTAATAATAGCGATGATAATGTACACTAATATAAATAGATGTATACATTTATAACATCTATTAATCAGTGTTTGAAATGTAGAAATCACAAATATTTTATTATATTTAATAAATCACCCTGGTTATAGATCACAGCGAAACGCTTCTCTAACAAAGAACATTTACTTGATTATTTTAATTTTAAATCGTAAATGTTGATTGTTTTGAACCATGTTTAGAGAATTGTGTCTCATCTGAGAATAAATGGACAAAATTAATCAAAATGCATGATGCAGTTTATTGGTTTTCACATTCTTCATAAAGCAGCAGACGTTTGGGCTAATGAAAGTCCTCGTGTGACTATTAAATTTCTGTAAATGCCTTTTTTATGAATTAAAATGAGTCCATTTTTAAATTCTGACAAAAACACACACACAAACACACACATCTCCTGAGTTTTTATTTGACATGACATCACACACATTGCTTAAACATCAGATAAACATTCAAACTTGCTTTCATACTTGCACACAAACATCACAGACGTGTTCAGTGAAGAACCAGAGACGCTCGTAATGACATCACCGGAGTGGGCGGGGCTTAGCCCTGACAGACAGCTCAATCAGCCAATGAGCTGTCACTGCCATGACTGGAGTTTGTGCAGTTTGGATTGACGCTCTTCCTCCTATTTCTGAGACACAATCTAAATATATATATATATATATTTATAAATAACAGTGGAAATGTTTATAGGTTATATAAATATAGCATGACGGGCTACTTTGATATATACCATGGCACTAGATATGTGTGTGTTCAGTATTGATTCATGTTCTCTCAGGAGTTTTAATAAACTAATGTCCCGTTTAGTGCATGTCTCACCGGACGTCCTCGTCCCCAGAACACAGTGGTCCGTCCCTTGTGTGCCGAGACGTGTTTGAGCGCGGGCGGTTGTTTCAGCTCTTTGAGTAACTCTGGGCTGCTCAAACTCACTGCAAGAAAAGCAGAAGAAAAGCATTCATCCATCAAGTTGCATTGTGGGATACAATATTTGTACATTTTTTCAGGTTTCATATCATACATGCAGTAAAAAGTCAAAATTATGGCTATAATAACGGCTAAGTATGTCATAATTAAGCCATTTTAAGATTTACCAATTAATGATTTTTTTTCTTATTTGGCGGAAATGGGCTTCACTCACTCGGCCGTTCAGCAGGTGTTGACTGGGAGGGCGTGGCTTTAGCTGGAGTTGTGGGCGGAGTTACGTGATCAGTCTGTTATGGACACAGGCAATGGGATGAAATCACTGGTTATTTCATGTTTTATATGCATAAAGAGAGTTTCTCTTACCTGACTTTCTTCCATTGCTGGTCAACCACGTGCTCACAGTTCTGATCGATTCAAGTCACAAAAGATGACAGAGAAGATGGACGTTGACGTTGGCAAGGATCGCGATGACTTTTCTTCTCAGCGGTTTCAACTACCAAAACACTTAAAGCTAAAACAGTTCTATTAGTAGTTTCTGTATTTGTAGGCTATCTATATTTGACCCGGTCGCTGTGAGAAACTTGTTTCTCTCTCTTGTCGTTCAGCGTGATCCGCCTTAAGTCTCAATTCTGCAGCGACATTAATCATTTACTTACTTTATGACTCTAAAGTCCACTGAAAACACCCTGAAAAAAAACTAAAAATAGTCCGTATTACACAATTCAGAGAAATACTGCCGAAACACTTCAGATGTGAGCATTTGGAGCTCAAATTTCAAATTGAAAACACTTTATTTTAATACATTGACGATTTCTATGATTGATTCAATATCAAATTACGCCAAAATTGAGGACAATCACACAATATTTTTCTCCATGTTATTCGGTCTCCACGTTTTAAGTCAACAGTGGAGTGAGAGCTGGGTGTTTAGCTATGTTTTTGGGCATAAAACTGAACTAAATCTGATCAAACTTGGGGCATTCTCGAAGGTGCAGTGATTCATGAATACAGCTGAGGTGTGGAGAGCAGGTGCAGCGTCAGCGCCCTCTGGCTGTGGAGCTGCAGAAGCTGCACGAACTCCTCCAGTTTGCAATATCAAGCAAGCAGAACTGCTAAAAATAACAGCTAAACATGACTGGAAGCGAATGAAAGGCCATACCTATGGAAGCCCGTTTCCGCCACTGGAAAAAAAAAAAGATTTTTGCGACTTTTTATCTCAGAATTCTGAGTTATAAAGTCAGAATTCTGAGTTAAAAAGTCAGAATTTTGAGATAAAAAGTCAGAATTCTGAGTTATAAAGTCAGAATTTTGAGATATAAAGTCAGAATTCTGACTTTTTTTCTCAGTAAAAAAAAAAATCTAGTTTCCTGTTACTGAGATTGACCTTCACTTGAGTATGGAAGCCTCTCCACTGAAAAAAAAAAAAGATTATTGTGACTTTTTATCTCAGAATTCTGACTTTATATCTCAGAATTCTGACTTTATAACTCAGAATTCCGACTTTATAACTCAGAATTATGACTTTATAACTCAGAATTATGACTTTTTATCCCAGAATTCTGACTTTTTATCTCAGAATTCTGACTTTATAACTCAGAATTATGACTTTATAACTCAGAATTATGACTTTATATCTCAGAATTATGACTTTATAACTCAGAATTATGACTTTTTATCCCAGAATTATGACTTTTTATCTCAGAATTCTGACTTTTTATCCCAGAATTCTGACTTTATAACTCAGAATTCTGACTTTTTATCCCAGAATTCTGACTTTATAACTCAGAATTATGACTTTTTATCCCAGAATTCTGACTTTATAACTCAAAAATCTTCTTTTTTTTTTTCAGTGGCGGAAACTGGCTTCCATACCGAACACATTTTGAAACCAAACAAAATTATAAATGAAAATACCTGAAAAAATGAGCTGGATAAGCTTCTTCTAAATTCTCCATCACCTTTCAAAGCTGAGAAAGATAGTTTGTACCAATTGTTAACTGTTCTGTTTCAATAGCAACACAATCCAGTAATTGTTTTAGTAGTAGGCTATTACGACGACTCCATACAATATTTAAAAAAAAAATGAAAACTTAAAAGATTACCTATGGATGTACTGTTTTTAATGGATAAGAATGTGTCACTAACCACAATCAAATAGATTTTACATACAATTATAAAGAAATTAATATAGACAAAACATGTACAAGTGCAAAAAAAAGAACAGTTTATTTAGGCCCTTAAAAAAATCTAATGCTGACGAAACGGACTACAATGAAATATTTATGAGTTATGAGTTTATGAGTTTCTAATCAACACAATGATTTGTCTGCTTTTGTCTTTCATTGATTCTTTGCGTTTGCTTTTCAAAGCTACTATGAAATTTAACATAGCGTGATTTAATAGTGAAATTCTACATAATATGCTAAATTACCATACTTTAGTGTTTCTACGTGTTATTTTGTAAAGAAATCTTTGAAGCCATTTTCTCTCCAGCTTAATTACTTGTGAAATGTTGAGGTTTTTGATTTATGATGGAAGAACGGCAAAATCTGAATAAAAACTAAACTAAACGGCTTGCCATTCATGCAAAAATGCATTGGAGAAGGACTCAAGCTCATGAACAAACCGCTCACATAAACATAAATAGATGTGATGTAAATAAAACATGGAGGATCTTTATTGTTGAATCGGTTTCATATGACTGGATTATTAAATATACATGAAACTTGAAATGAAATAGTCTAGTCTGAATTCAGAGATGAGGATGTTTGACACTCGTGACATGAATAAGGTTTCTCTCCAGTGTCAATATTTATATGCATTTCAAGGTTTCCTCTCTGTGAGAAACTCCTCCCACACGGACATTTGTACAGTTTGTGAACTTAATATCTTTCTGAATGAAACTCTTTCCACGTTGATGGCCTTTGAAAGACTTTTCTTCACTTTTGCGATGATGATGTTTCTCCTCCACTTCATTCAGTTCTTCACTTTCATCTTTCACATCCATCAAGTCTAAAAATGTCCACAATAAATTGTCAAAAATCAATTCTATTGTGGCAAATTTAAAGCAAAACGAAATGGAAGGGAACTAGAAAGAAAGAAAGTATTTGTTTTAGCTTAAGGTCAATTCTGTCATGTTTATACAATCAAATATAGTTGATAACTGCTTGTCAAGACCAAGAATCATCACGAATCAACCCTTGCAGCCCTTCATAATTAATATATCATGGTTAAAAATGTCTCGGTTACGACTATAACCTTAGTTCCCTGAAGAGGGAACGAGACGCTGCGTCGAGAATCGCGCTGTGGGAACGCTTCACGGGAAATCAGTACATGTGAAATCAGTCCAATGGTGTGACGGGACGTCAGAGGCAGTGACGTCACGACCAGGAAACTATAAAGTACGCTCAACCAGTGCAACACCAGCTTCGCAAAGTCTGAAGAAGTCGCTGATAGGCATGCCGGAAGTGTGGCTGATCGACGCAGCGTCTCGTTCCCTCTTCCGGTAACTAATGTTGCAGTTGTAACCGTGATGTTCCCTTTCAAGGGAACTCACGCTGCGTCAAGAATGACGCTGTGGGAACGTTCATACCCACGCCGTTCATACCCACGCCACCAATGTCTATCTAGTTTGAAAACGTCCACGCACTAAGAAGAAAGTACTCCGAGCTCCGGTGGAAGTCAGGTCAAGATCATAGAACCTCACGAAAAGGTTCTGCACGGTAATTTGCCCGCTTCACGTCTCTCGAAATGCAAACAGATCCACCTGAGCTTGGCCGAATACCCTCCATATCTGCTCCACCACCTCGGGGTGGAGCCCCCATTCCCAGATGCCTCAGCCCAGATGTCTGGTCCCAAATTCTGGGCCATGGGATATAAGCTGATCTGAGCCCACAGGAGGATCTGGTGCGCCAGTCTGCAGAGTGGATGCGGGCGCGGACCCCCCTGGTGATTTATGTAGACGACCACCGATGTGTTGTCTGACTGGACAAGCACATGGTGGCCCCTGAGGTCTGGGAGGAAGTTCTTTAGAGCAAGAAGGACCGCCAACATCTCCAGGCGATTGATAGGCCTGGACAGATGGTGTCCTCTCCACAGACCCTGAATCGAACGACCCTCTAGGATCGCTCCCCAACCCGTGAGGGAAGCATCCGTCGTTAGACAGGGAGCTCCCAGCACGAGCCTTTGGAACCCGTGGAACCAAGGTTTCTTCCACATAGCCAAGGCACGTAGGCATCGAGATAGTTGAGCACTATGCACTCTATAGGAGACGGGTTTCTTGCATGTTTCTTTACCTCGGTGTGGAGATCAGGAAAAAGCGTGAGGCCCCGACGTAGAGGTTGTGCTCGCGAGGGGAGAAAGCGACTTGCTTTTTGGACGAACATCCTGCCTCTGCTGGCCAGTTCATATTCAATTTTGGTGACAGCATGAGTCACAACCTCTAAAAGCTCCTCATATGCAGGAGAATGGGATGGCGAATCATCTCCTGCATCGATGCTTTCTTCATCCAACTCCTCAGAGC
>CM076067.1:7051583-7204083 GCA_038088235.1 Zacco platypus
TCAGAATTGTGAGATAAAACCTTGCAATGACCTTTTTTGTGTTTGTTCCACACTTATTAGTATTCCAAAGTATTCTAAAGTATTTAGATTAAGTTACTAAACTTGAGTAATGTAACGAAATACGTTGCAAATGACTTTTTAAAGCCTGTATTTTGTAATCTGTAGTGAAATACATTTTAAAAGTAACATGCCCAGCCCTGTCAGCTACACTAGTGTTTACAGGTATTTATTTTGTGGTGGATTTTCTGGGCTAATTGCATGAAAAATAAATTTCATATAAAGAAACATGTATCATGATAGCCTAATGTTGTAAGGCCTGTTTCTCCTGGAGATATATTTAGTATTTTGTGGAAATTTATTATTTTTTTTTAAATATTTTGCATTCCCTCACAAAGATATTATTGCAAAACCTTGAACAAAACCTTCCTGTTTAATGTCCGTCTAGCTAGTGTTTCAGTCAGCTCCGTGCATTATTACATGCAAATAAATGCACGGCTCCGTTAGAGTTTGAACTCAAATATAAGGAAATGTGGACAGTGCTTATAGGTAAAGCATGACGAGCATGATTAGCAAGAACCTACTTACAATCTAGGTTTTTGAAGGGGACGTTTCTGCACAAGTCAGACCAGTTTACAAGACTGAATAAAAGTGTAACTGCCGATCATATCTGTGGTTGTGTCCTATAATTAAAGAGCTAAGGCAGCACAAGAGTTCCCATGAGTCCATGAGCTGTGGCTGTAAGGAGCAGCAGATACAGTCAAATGTGTGTGATTTACATGCCTCTTGGGAAATAAATATATTACATGCATTTATTAATATATATATATATATATATATACATATATACAGAGTTGGGGAGTAACGAAATACAAGTAACTTAGTTACGTATTTAAAATACAAAATTTGAGTCACAGTATTTCATTACAGTTACATTTTAAATGGGTGGTAATCAGATTACAGTTACATCTGAAAAGTGTTTTAGATTACCAAAGTGATTACTTTGAGTTTTAATGTCATTTACAGTTTTTTACAGACGCTAGGACACATTTCTCAATACTTGTGTCACTTTTGCAAAATTCTTCACACAGTGAGCTCAACAGAAGTCAATGTGGGCTGAACTGAGGATCAATTATCATTGCTTTGGCACAAAATGCATTCAATGACTGCATCTCTCAAATTTCATGAATTCTTTTCTCACGCAGACACAACAACTGCCAAAACTCTTTGTACGTACAGGCCAATGTGCACATGCTTACGTACTGTTTTCAAAACTTATGTTCAAAACAATTACATAATACAAAACTGAATAAGACAGCAATTTGCTACATTCCTACAGTAATTTATTTAGATATTGTAAATTATTTATTTATTTTATTTATAATTGTATGGGATAATGTGGCATTTCACCATCCCTGTGCAGTGACCGAGTGGTTTGCAGCCCATCCCAGAATGGAGTCACTTTTCCTCCCACCTTACTCTCCATTCCTCAATCCCATAGAGGAATTCTTTTCCTCATGGAAGTGGAAGGTTTATGACCACCATCCACATGATCAAATGTCCCTCCTGGACGCAAATATTGCTGGATGCCTGGACATATCAGCAGAAGATTGCCAGGGATGGATCAGGCATGCCAGGAGATTCTTTCCTAGGTGTATTAGATGTGATGTGGATGAGAACCTGTGGCCAAATGGAGAAGACCGAGTAGATCAGCATTACTACTGTATCTGTATCAGTGGATGGTGTGAAAACAAATTGTTGTTTGGAATTACTCGGTGCAAAAAAATTAAAATAAATAAACGACATAAAATATTGACGAATTCTGCATCATGTCTGATTCATTCTAGTAACATATATTGCGGTGAATTATAAACAGAGATGCGTCTTGTTTTACACAAGAAAACATTGTATAATGCTACATGTTGTTAGTGTTTTTAGGTCATTGTTTTGTGGGTGATAAAGTGTGTTTGTTGGATGTCAACCTTTGCTAGTGTTCTTGAACAATGAGTTGATTTGGGACCTGAATAAAGTGTTTTGGTAGTTGTAGTGCATTTTGAATGTGAAATGAACTGCTTTGCCAAGCTGAAAGTTGGTTAGGAGAACTGTGTGAAGAGTTTTGCAAAAGTGACCTAAGTATTGAGAAATGTGTCCTAGCGTTACAGTAAAAAACTGTAAACAGCGATTGAAAAAGCGAAGTTAAGTTTCATCAACATTTTAATACTTTTAAGATGGATCATAAAAATGTTATATTTATTTAGTTCTGTCCTGAACAAGACAAAATGACTGAATTTATAAAAAAAAAAGATGATCCTGATGATCCACGACTGTTTTCATGTTTTGTGAGTCATTTTATAATTCACTCGTCACTGCAACTTTTTCTTACAATTTGTTTTTTCCCTCACAATTCTGACTTCTTTTTCGTTTTTTTTTGTGGGATTTAAACTCACAATTGCAAGTTATAAAGTCAGAATTGGGAGATATAAACTTGCAATACTGACTTTTTTTCTTGCAATTGTGAATTTAGTATGTGAGTTTATATCTCATAATTCTGACTTTTCTCAATATTGTGAGTTTACATCTCATAATTCTGACTTTTCTCAATATTGTGAGTTTACATCTCATAATTCTGACTTTTCTCAATATTGTGAGTTTATATCTCATAATTCTGACTTTTCTCAATATTGTCAGTTTATATCTCATAATTCTGACTTTTCTCAATATTGTGAGTTTATATCTCATAATTCTGACTTTATAACTCACAATTGCAACTTTATATCACACAATTCTGAGGGAAAAAGTCAGAATTGTGAGATAAAACCTTGCAATGACCTTTTTTGTGTTTGTTCCACACTTATTAGTATTCCAAAGTATTCTAAAGTATTTAGATTAAGTTACTAAACTTGAGTAATGTAACGAAATACGTCACAAATTACTTTTTAAAGCCTGTATTTTGTAATCTGTAGTGAAATACATTTTAAAAGTAACCCACCCAGCCCTGTCAGCTACACTAGTGTTTACAGGTATTTATTTTGTGGTGGATTTTCTGGGCTAATTGCATGAAAAATAAATTTCATATAAAGAAACATGTATCATGATAGCCTAATGTTGTAAGGCCTGTTTCTCCTGGAGATATATTTAGTATTTTGTGGAAATTTATTATTTTTTTTTAAATATTTTGCATTCCCTCACAAAGATATTATTGCAAAACCTTGAACAAAACCTTCCTGTTTAATGTCCGTCTAGCTAGTGTTTCAGTCAGCTCCGTGCATTAATACATGCAAATAAATGCACGGCTCCGTTAGAGTTTGAACTCAAATATAAGGAAATGTGGACAGTGCTTATAGGTAAAGCATGACGAGCATGATTAGCAAGAACCTACTTACAATCTAGGTTTTTGAAGGGGACGTTTCTGCACAAGTCAGACCGGTTTACAAGACTGAATAAAAGACTGAATAAAAGTGTAACTGCCGATCATATCTGTGGTTGTGTCCTATAATTAAAGAGCTAAGGCAGCACAAGAGTTCCCATGAGTCCATGAGCTGTGGCTGTAAGGAGCAGCAAATACAGTCAAATGTGTGTGATTTACATGCCTCTTGGGAAATAAATATATTACATGCATTTATTAAAGTAATTAGGTGTAATTAGGGTTAGGTGTCTTGCTCAAGGGCACTTTAGTCGTGGTATTGAAGGTGGAGAGAGTGCTGTTCATTCACAATCCCCACCTTCAATTCCTGCCGGCGTGGGAATCAAACCAGCAACCTTCAGGTTACAAGCCCAACTCCCTCACCACTAGGCCACGACTACCCACTACTGCTATTTCTCAACTCCACTATCTCTCAACAGTTGAGAAATACTTAAAATATTTCAGTTTACCTCATGGGTGTTGGAATCTTTGTATGCGGGTGTGACAAGACCCACCCACTTTTCCAGTGTATATAATAAAGGTTGTGAACTAACTGTCTAATATTACAGTTTTTCTCAGTCGCTTTGGTGCATTTCACACATCACTTTATACATTTGCACAACAGTTAATGCAGTTCTCAAAACAATTAGTACAAACTGCAAAACCTAGTTGATAACCTGCAAAAGCGTGTCACTTGCTCAAAATGGATAGTTCATTCCTCAAAGTATTCATGTCAATGAAAGTGTCAGTGTCATCAAAATGAAAGTCCTGACACCGTTGTTTGTGAACAAGATAGTCAAATGACTTTGTCATGTGTTCATTATGACCGTTTACTCTGTAAATGTTTGCCAATACAAAACAAGTCAGATCTTGGTGACATTACCTGAAAATGCTCAAGACAGCACTATATACTACAGTTTTTCTCAGTCGCTTTGGTGCATTTCTCACATCACTCTTTACATTTGCACAACAGTTAGTTGAACCTCCACAACATTTAGTCAGTTGTGCACATCATAGTAGCAGTTTCTCATTCCTTCCAACAAATTGCAAATGCTTTTGGACATGCATCCATTGCTTTCATACAAGTCTCTGCTGTTTTATAACATTATCCTTTGCTCATGTCATGTCAGTCAAAATTCACTATACTTGTGAATGCTGAATAGTCATTCCATATAAAACTAATAGTCCTCGTTTCATTGCTTGAGTCATTACATACTAAAATGTTGTCAAAATCTTTTAGACAAACAAAAACATTTTTTAGACACTCTTTACAGGGTCATAATCCCTGAGAATGAGAGAGGTCTAACTGGAGAGCATCTGAGCGAGCATGTTGTTGTTCTGGATAATGTGTGTTTTCACGACTCAGATGTCGTCAGACAGTGGTTTTGCGGCACATGATAGGATGCTGGTGGAATATCTCCCATTCCTAAATCCAATAGAAGAGTTTTTCTCTTCCTGGAGGTGGACGGTATATGACCGGCATCCACATACCCAAATGGCCCTGCTGATGACATCACAGCAGAGTCCTGCAGAGGATTCGCCACTCGAGGAGATACTTTCCTCGGAAGAGATGATATTCGCTGTGATGTAGATGAAATTATGTTTCCAGACAGAGAGGAACGTCTGGATGAGCATGAATGATTACAGTACTGTATGTTGTATGTTCAGTTCCAATATGTACTGCAATATTGTTTACAGTAGTGCACAGCTCTACTCAAAGGGAGTTTATGTTTGTTGGAAATAAGGGTGTATTGTACTCCGTTACCTCACTAAATACAGTAATGTGTAACTTTACTGTATTTTTCAAATGGCTGTTCAAATAGTATATAGTGCTGTCTTGAGCATTTTCTGATAGTGTCACCAAGATCTGACTTTTTTTGTATTGGAAAACATTTACAGAGTAAACTGTCATGATGAAAACATGACAAAGTCATTGTTACGACCACGTTTTTGTTCCGTTTGAGTGTGTCTGTCTAGGAAAGTCATCCTGATTGGTTCCTGCAGACTGGTGTCAGGTTCTGATTGGTGCATACGACTTTAAAAGAAATGCACGTCATCACTTCCGGAGAGCGGGAGATCTTTTGGTTTTGAGGAGAATTTGCATAGTGCAGAATGTGTGTGTGTTAGGACTGTGAGTATTGTTTGATTGTTGGAACGAGTCTGTTTGTAATTTGAGCAACCGTTTAACATTTGACCCCTTTGCCTGTTTATGTTTGCTTGATTGTATATATTGTAAATACTGATTATTGTTGGGAAAGTAGGGAGTCTGACGTGTTTTTTTTTTATTGTAAACTGTTTGATCTTGGTTTCGGTTAGGGAGTTAGGTTTGTACATTGCATTTTTCTTTTCTTTTCTTCCGGGTTAGGGTTTAGGAAAGAGGTTTTACAACAAAGAAGTTTTGTTTGTTATTTTGGCCCAGTCGGCTCCTGAATCACAAGTCCCTAAGTTACAACAATAAATTTATCATTGTTCAATAACAAATCATTTTTTTTAGAGTCTTTCATGTTGCACCCTTTCCCCTAGACGGGGCGTAACAGTCATTAGCCTCTCTTGTTCATAAATAATGGTGTCAGGACGTTTCATTTTGATGACACTGACACTTTCATTGATATGAATACTTGCTTTTGAGGAAAGAACTATCCATTTTGAGCAAGTGACACGCTTTTGCAGGTTATCAACTAGGTTTTGCAGTTTGTACTAATTGTTTTGAGAACTGCATTAACCGACTGATTCAAGCTGATAGAAGAGCAACTTTGCCTGAAATAACCACTCGTTACAACCGAGGTCTGCAGCAAAGCATTTGTGAAGCCTCAACACGCACAACCTTGAGGCGGATGGGCTACAACAGCAGAAGACCCCACCGGGTACCACTCATCTCCACTACAAATAGGAAAAAGAGGCTACAATTTGCACGAGCTCACCAAAATTGGACAGTTGAAGACTGGAAAAATGTTGCCTGGTTTGATGAGTCTCGGTTTCTGTTGAGACATTCAGATGGTAGAGTCAGAATTTGGCGTAAACATGGATCCATCATGCCTTTTTACCACTGTGCAGGCTGGTGGTGGTGGTGTAATGGTGTGGGGGTGTTTTCTTGGCACACTTTAGGCCCTTTAGTGCCAATTGGGCATCGTTTAAATGCCACGGCCTACCTGAGGATTGTTTCTGACCATGTCCATCCCTTAATGACCACCATATACCCATCCTCTGATGGCTACTTCCAGCAGGATAATGCACCATGTCACAAAGCTCAAATCATTTCAAACTGGTTTCTTGAACATGACAATGAGTTCACTGTACTAAAATGGCCCCACAGTCACCAGATCTCAACCCAATAGAGCATCTTTGGGATGTGGTGGAACGGGAGCTTCGTGCCCTGGATGTGCATCCCACAAATCTCCATCAACTGCAAGATGCTATCCTATCAATATGGGCCAACATTTCTAAAGAATGCTTTCAGCACCTTGTTGAATCAATGCCACGTAGAATTAAGGCAGTTCTGAAGGAGAAAGGGGGTCAAACACAGTATTATGGTGTTCCTAATAATCCTTTAGGTGAGTGTACATCTCTTCTGCGTGTTGATGTTGATGTAGGTCAAATTGAAAGGCGTCACTTTTAGCTAAAAGTTAATTTTTTTCCATTTTTGAGAATGTTACCTTCAAAGCTCACAGACATGGACTGAAATCCAGGAGACTAACGTTTCGAATTCATGTGGTTTTTCATTCATAATTCAAATCTGGTTCAGACACAGGCAGACGAGCAGCAGATGATCCAGAAGAGAATGAAAAAGATTCAAGAGATCAAACAATCAGAGCAGAGGAAGGTGAGTGGAAAAATGATTAAAATTATTCGGCTTCTTGCACTTTAAGTCAAGTCACGTTTACTTATATAGCGCTTTTTACAATGCAAATTGTGTCAAAGCAGCTTTACAGTAATAATTGGCAAATCATTTTTGGCTGCACAAAAAGAAAATGGTGTCATTATCCAGCTTATTCTATATATTATTGATTCATTCCGTTGCAAAGATCAATAGTTATTAGTCTAGTTAATTTATGTATATCAGCACTGAAGAAAACAGTGACGTAATTGTCCGGCTCAGCTCAGTTCACAAACAACGGCGCCAATGCAGGCATACTAAAAACACTGCTGAATATCAAGCAAGTGTCCCCAACTTTAGGGAACAACTTGGCACAAGTTTTGTGATCTTTCTTTGAGAAGTGTTCCTTGAACTTAATCTTCCTTTTTTGCAGACTCTTGCCTCCAATGACTCTTTCCTTACTTCGTCTCAAACCATCCATATTTCAAACTGGATGATTATCGGTCTGAGTGTCCTGTTGATGGCAGTATTCATCATCTTGTTTAAACAATATACCTTGAGTGTGAGTGAATGAGAGCATTGGTTTAAGTTTGGTGTTCGTATCTTCAGCTGCTTCTTCAATGATATGATGGTCTCTAGGGGTATAAAAAAAATTAAGAAAATTTCAATTCAAGCCAACGAAATATGACAAAAGTCTAGTTTGGTTATTACTATTGGTTGTCAAATACTATAGTATTAATGTTTAGCTACTTACATCTTACCTCGACTCTTTCACCATTAAAGCCCGTCTTCTTTGATTTGATTAGTCATCTCAGTCCTTTTGACACTGATGAGCACTTTTATAACGCAAAGGGAAACCAGCTTAAAAATATAACTTTTAATGTGACTTGGGGGGTGAAAGAGAAATCATCCAGTGTTGAGATCTTCACTGATCCGATCCAATCCATTTGATGTCAGTCTGAGCAGCTGAAGAAGATGGAGGAACAGGCTAAAGATCTCGAAAAGCTGAAGCAGGAAATCACGGAGCTGGAGAAGCTCTCACACACTGATGATCATCTCCGTGTCAAACAGGTCTGTGAACATCTGTCTCATCATGTACAATTTTGCAGGACAAACACTGATCCCAATCTTAGTGAGCTGCTTCTGTAACTGAACAAAATAAAACAAGACAGAGCAGGTTACTTTTGACATGAAACAGTTTCATATTTAAAATATTGTAATTTTTTTTAAAGAAGTTTAAACAATAAATAGCGTCTAGTGTGTCTTTAATGTGTCATGACAGATCACTGTCGCTCCTTCAAGCGGCTCGTGAACCGATCATCTCTTCATACTAGTTCATTTATGAGTTGTGACATGCGACGGGAGTTTAGACCGCCCTGGTGGTTGATGTACGCAACGGTCACAGTGTTGTCCGCATGGACCAGTACGTGCTTGCCTAGTAGCAGCCCCTTGAGGCGGCCCAGCGCAAGACGCACTGCTAACAACTCGAGGCAATTGATATGCCACTGCAGTTGAGGCCCCGTCCACAGACCTGAAACTGCATGCCCATTGTACGTGGCCCCCCACCCGGTGGAGGAGGCATCCGTGGAGACCACAGCATGCCTGGACACCTGTTCCAGGGGAACTCCAGCCCGCAGGAACGAGGGGTCGGACCACTGAGTGAGGGTACGATGGCAGTTCGGTGTAATGGCCACACGGAACGTACCGCGTTGCCACGCCCATCTCGGGACTCGGCCATGAAGCCAGTGTTGAAGCGGCCTCATATGAAGCAATATATGAGCGGCGTGACTGCAGCTGCGGATGCCATATGCCCCAGGAGCCTCTGAAATAGTTTCAGTGGGCCCGCTGTCCTGCTCTTGAGCGTACTCAGGCAGTTCAACACCGACTGGACGCGCTCCTCTGTGACTCTGGTCTGGTTGACCGAGTCCAGTTCCATACCGAGATAAGAGATCCTCTGCCCGGGGGCGAGTGTGCTCTTGTCCCAGTTGACCCGAAGACCCAACCGGCTGAGGTGAGCTAACACCAGGTCCCTGTGTTCGCACAACTGCTCTCGCGAGTGAGCTAGGATCAGCCAGTCGTCGAGATAGTTGAGAATGCGAACGCCTTGTTCCTTGAGCGGAACAATGGCCGCCTCCGCAATCTTGGTAAAGACACGGGGCGACAGGGCCAGCCTGAAGGGTAGGACCTTGTACTGATATGCCCGTCCCTCGAACGCAAACCGTAGAAACGGTCTGTGTCGAGGAAGAATCGAGACATGAAAGTACGCGTCCTTCAGGTCGATCGCTGCAAAACAATCTTGGGGACGGACGCATTCGAAAATGCGTTTCTGCGTCAACATCTTGAATGGCAGCCTGTAAAGGGACCGATTCAAGACTCGCAGGTCCAAGATTGGCCGTAACCCACCGCCTTTCTTGGGTACAATGAAGTAGGGGCTGTAGAACCCTGACCTCATATCAGCTGGAGGGACCGGCTCTATTGCATCCTTCGCCAGTAGGACCGTAATCTCCGCCTGAAGCACAGGACTCCGGGGAGCCAGAAAGAAAAGGAAACACAGGATTTTCCACACGGCCCTCCTCCAGGGGAGGGAGCGGTGCCTTCACCGTCTCCCGAAGAGCAGCTCCAACTTCCTCCGGGTCGCCTGTCTCAGGACCGCTTCCTGGTTCGTTTGCCACCTGGCTTGGCTGCGGGCTGGCGGCTGCGTCCGCGACAGGCTCCCTGCGGTCTGCTGGGTGAAGGCTGCTGCTTTGCAGACTTCTCAGGGGCAGAGGACGACGCAGGCGAGCGCCCTCAGCGACGAGCAGACGAGGAGGCCGTGGCCGGCAGCTGGGTGGAGGCAGCAGCTGCACGCCGGGGCAGAGCATGCTTCAGGGCCTCCATCTCCTTCTGTGCAGCCGAGAACTGTTGGGCGAAGCTCTCGACCGTGTCGCCGAATAGCCCAACCAGAGACACGGGGGAGTCCAGGAACCGATATTTATCGGCCTCCCTCATGTCAGCCAGGTTGAGCCAAAGATGGCGCTGCTGAACCACCAGCGTGGCCATCGCTTGACCAACCGAGCGCGCAGTCACCTTCGTCGCCCGGAGGGCGAGGTCGGTGGCAGCTCGCAGCTCTTCCACGAGCTGTTGGTCCTGGGGCATGTCACGAAGTGCCTTGGCCTGGTAGACCTGCAGCAATGCCATGGCATTCAGGGCAGATGCAGCTTGCCCGCAGGCTCTGTAAGCCTTGTCCGTCAGATTGGACGAGAACTTACAGGCCCGGGACGGGAGGCGCGGGTTGCCCCGCCAATTGGCGGCCACCGGACACAGCTGCATCTCGATGGCACGCTCAACTGGGGGGATACCCACGTAACCCTTGGCTGCACCGCCATCCAGGACGGTGAAGGCAGAGGAGGGACCTGACTGGTTTCGGACAGAGAAAGGTGTCTTCCACGATCTAGTCACCTCCTCATGCACCTCCGGAAAAAAATTAACCGGGGCAGAGCGCTAGGAACTGGGGCAGAGCGCTGAGAACCAGAGAAACCAATCGTCCAGCCGGGAGGGTTCGGGACACGGTGGAGGATTCCACACGAGCCCGACATGCCCCGAAGGAGCCAGCGCATCCGAGCCTTCATCTCCAGAGGACTCAAACCCACCTTCCGATGCCGCAATCAACATCCGTTCATCAACCGGCGCGCCAAAAGAGATGGCTGGTCACTCATGAGAGGGACCTGCGCGCTCTTCTGGCATCGCCACGGGACCAAATGGGCCCACGGAGACTGGCTCGGCGGGGGCGCCCTGACCGTGATCCTCAGATCTCCCGGTCTATCCGCGGAAGTAGCGATCCTCTGGGGACCGCTAGATCGGGGGATAGGGACGGGGGCTTGGCCTTGAGAACCAAGCTATGCAAGCCACGATCTCAACACCGCGATAGTCATGTTCCCACAATGAGAACATGAACTATCCACAAAAGCTGCCTCAGCGTGCTGAATGGCCAAACATGTGATTGTGCCCGTCAGCTGGTGACAGGGAACGACCGCATCCAGCAGCACACGAGCGGAATGACATCGTGAAAAAGACGCACTCGACGCTCGTGAAGGAAAATTGAAGCTCTTTTAGTCACGTGCCGAAGCACACAGGGGAACCACAGCGGCGCTTCTGCAGGTGTTTGTTTTCTGCAGAGCACAATCACCCACCGGCCAAAATCGCAACCCTTCAGTTTCTCTCTATCTGATCTTAGGTTTTGCTGTGAAAACAGCAGTTTGTTTGGTTGTGGGGATCGCGGGACCGCTGTAGCGCCTTCACACCAACACAGGAAACTCTTCAAAGCTCTCTGTAACACTCTCACTCTAACTGCACGGCTCCGAAGCGAAAGACAAAGTGCGAGCGCTACCGCTTCCGTATTTATATCTGCTCGCGGGGGGCGGAGTGCGGCATGCAAAGCTCGCACGTCAATCTTCATTGGCTTGTTTAGTTTACACTCGAAGATGATAGGGCTCTCATGCGATATCCCAATTCGTCGGTTCAGTTCTGACGTACGTCGAACGTGACCGACTGAAAGGGAACTGAAAATCATTAACGAGACCGTTGTCTCAAAATATAGTCAATAATTCTATCGATTCTCCTTTGCTACATAAATCTACAAGATTTTTTAAAAACATTACATAAATTAGAAACTTTAGTTCAGAATCTCAAGATCAAATATTAGATAAAATTAGAGCAGAATCAACTTTGTTTTGTGCTGAATTTTTGTCCCAATTAGTGGTTTAAAAGAGAATAAAGTCAAATGCGCCTTTAGCCCTGTTGTAGCATATAAAATATTCTTCTCTCTCTCTTGCTGTAGATGTACTCATCCCTGTCCAGCCTTTCGAAATGGACTGAGATCAGGAGTGACTCTGACTCTGATGTGGATGTGAACGCTCTGAAAAGAGCTCTGACTGAACTGAAGGACCAGCTAAATGAAAAACTCACGGAAACTGGTATGTGAATATCAAACACAGGATTTTTGTCAGTAACTAAGAAAATACATTTTCGGGAAAAAGAAAAAAAAAGTTAAATTAATTAAGCATCAGTGATGTGTTGGTGATTACCACATTATTAAATCACTCAAAGTTACAGCAGTATTATGGTAACTTTAGTGACATGTAAGTCACATGACGCAACGATCCCTGTACAAACTCTATCACAGGGATCATGACACTGACACACAACCAGAAGTCTGACTACTAAATAAGGACAATTTAGACACTTAACAGCAAAAATACATATATTTTTTTCTTCTTTTACACTTGCCATTTCTGCTTTTAAACACCGTTATGGTTGTCTCATAGACCTCAACTGTAAGTGAATTTATGTTAAACACATTCTGTTTTATAAACTGATGGATGATCAACATTTTCATTCCACTGATGCTAATAGACGCAAACTCAGTGTTAATCTGAAATTATTCCTATAAATAATTCATCATTATATTGTCATCTGTGTTCACAGTGTTGAAGTTTGCGCAGAAGTATGCAGGTACAGTGTGACTGACACCCTTTTCTTCAATACACTCTCAATACTTTTGATTATAATGTGTTTTATACACATGAAAATGTTCTGAAGTTGATTGATAATGTCTGATCTCTCTCAGTGGATTTAACTCTGGATCCTGATACGGCTAATCCATTTCTCATCCTGTCTGATGATGGAAAACAAGTCAGTGACGGAGACATTAAGCAGGACGTCCCAGAAAACCCAAAGAGATTTGATGACATTTTGTGTGTTCTGGCAAAGCAGGGATTCAGTTCAGGGAGATTTTACTATGAGGTGCAGGTGGAGGGAAAGACTAAGTGGGATTTAGGAGTGGTCAGAGAATCCATTTACAGGAAGGGGGAGATCACACTGAGTCCTAATAATGGAGTCTGGGCTGTGATTCTGATGAATGAAAATGAATATAAAGCTTGTGAATGTCCACCTGTCTCTTTATCTCTGAAAGAGAAACCTGAGAAGGTGGGAGTGTTTGTGGATTATAAGGAGGGTCTGGTCTCTTTTTACGATGTGGGCTCCAGATCTCATATCTACTCTTTCACTGGTCAGACTTTCACTGAGAAACTCTATCCATTGTTTGACCCATGCCGTAATGACGGTATAAACTCAAGACCACTGATCATCACACCTGTCTCACCTGTAACAGATTACAATATGTAAATAAAATACAAAAAATAACTTGCACAAACCACAGTTAAGTAGATTTTACTTACAGTTAAAAAGAAATTAATGTGACAGAAAAAATATGTACAAGTGCAAAACAAGAACTGTATATTCAGGCCTTTAAAAAAAATCAGTCACTCACAAAACATCAACTATAATGAGATATTTTTGAGTTATGTTGTTTTCATTTCTTCACGATGTAGAGCGAATATGGGTAGAACTCTTTACTGCCCTAATACTTCAGAAATCCCTTTAAAGGTATAAATGTGGCGCAATTGACTTCATCATCACAGAATGCTAATGTCGTTTGCTCCTCAATGACACATCCGTACCATTTGCTTCACATGACATATATGCTTCAACTACATATTATTTACTAGTGTTTTCTAACATGTAACTATGTTCATCTGACAGCTTATAAACTGAACTGATTGATAGTGAATGTAATAGAGATATTAAAGTATCCTAATGTACAATCTAGGTATTGCTTAAACATGCGTTGAGGAGAATATGTTAATGTACTTTTCCCCCTCCTGATCACCGCCCATTTGCCGTATATTTTGGTGTATTTTTGTCAGTTGGTTTTGGGTGTTGGCATTTCACTCTTGTATAACAATGCTTTGCTAATCTGAGAGAAAGTGGCCCTTCCACTCCTGCACACCGGTGCGTAACCTCTTACTACAAGAAAGGATTTTACAGCCTCTTCTGCACAGCAGAGCATTATTTGTTACAACTAAGTTTTCTGTACAGTATGTTGTTCCATTCTACTTTCTGTATATTTAAACATGTAACTCAATAAATGACTTTGCCTCCTCTAGAGGTTTTGAGAATCTTTCCTTTTATCACTAATAATGTTGAAACCTAAAGTGATTGTAACTTTCGTTATCTAAACGTTCAGGTTAAATGCTATGTTTCAGTAACAGTTCTAAGAAAGACTTTTTCCTTTAAAGAATAAGAGGTTAAAGAATAACAACTTAAATCTAAACGTTCAGGTTAAATGCTATGTGTCCGTAACAGTTCTAAGAAAGACTTTTTCCTTTAAAGAATAAGAGGTTAAAGATTAAAAACTTTAATGGAGTCAGATAAATAACTGAATTATGCACGTGTAACCCCACAAGGCTGCAACCTCTAGCGTCTGTCGCCAGAATGTCTCTTGAGGTCAGAGGAGTGAGGTTTACTCGCACAGCAAGTACTAGCTGACCTCAGTTACACTCACCCCCCTAAACCTCTCTTCCATCCGGGTCACGGCACCAATGTAGTCACTCTATCCAGGTCCTGCTCAGCTCGCTCCTCCGTTACAGTCACCCCCCTAAACCTCTCTCCCATCCGGGTCACGGCACCAATGTAATCACTCTATCCAGGTCCTACTCAGCTCGCTCCTCCGTTACACTCACCCCCCTAAACCTCTCTCCCATCTGGGTCACGGCACCAATGTAATCACTCTATCCAGGTCCTACTCAGCTCGCTCCTCCGTTACACTCACCCCCCTAAACCTCTCTCCCATCTGGGTCACGGCACCAATGTAATCACTCTATCCAGGTCCTACTCAGCTCGCTCCTCCGTTAAACTCACCCCCCTAAACCTCTCTCCCATCCGGGTCACAGCACCAATGTAATCACTCTATCCAGGTCCTGCTCAGCTCGCTCCTCCGTTACACTCACCCCCCTAAACCTCTCTCCCATCTGGGTCATGGCACCAATGTAATCACTCTATCCAGGTCCTGCTCAGCTCGCTCCTCCGTTACAGTCACCCCCATAAACCTCTCTCCCATCTGGGTCACGGCACCAATGTAATCACTCTATCCAGGTCCTACTCAGCTCGCTCCTCCGTTAAACTCACCCCCCTAAACCTCTCTCCCATCCGGGTCACGGCACCAATGTAATCACTCTATCCAGGTCCTGCTCAGCTCGCTCCTCCGTTACACTCACCCCCCTAAACCTCTCTCCCATCTGGGTCATGGCACCAATGTAATCACTCTATCCAGGTCCTGCTCAGCTCGCTCCTCCGTTACAGTCACCCCCATAAACCTCTCTCCCATCTGGGTCATGGCACCAATGTAATCACTCTATCCAGGTCCTGCTCAGCTCGCTCCTCCGTTACACTCACCCCCCTAAACCTCTCTCCCATCTGGGTCATGGCACCAATGTAATCACTCTATCCAGGTCCTGCTCAGCTCGCTCCTCCGTTACAGTCACCCCCATAAACCTCTCTCCCATCTGGGTCACGGCACCAATGTAATCACTCTATCCAGGTCCTACTCAGCTCGCTCCTCCGTTAAGCAATAAACTGAAGAAATTCTTGGAAAGTACATGTTTTGAACACCAGCGAATCTGAAGAGAATGTCCGTACAGCACCGTATGCCCTGCATTTTATGGCAAGAGAAAACGAACATGGTTTGCAGTACTTAAGTTAAAATACTCCTTAAAGAGGGTATATGTGGGCTATAATGATTTTGAGTACAAAATCCCCCGAACTTCATCCTGATTGGGAGCTGCATGTAGGATATAAGCGCTCATACTGTATGTTTTCAGTGCGGCTAACTTCGGACAGCATCTACGCACTCATTAAACTTTGATGAGTGAGGCGCTGACAAAAGACAGTCATGGCTACTCCGAAAGGGCGAAAGGGATCCGGGGGCGCATGCGCAAGTGCTGACCCCAGACGCTTGTGTGCTCGTGTGTTTGCTTGCTTGTTTGTCTGATTTAAACTGTTTAAACAGGCCACGTACCAAAAGCAACATGATTTTTAAGATAATCGCTGTGCTCTGGATTTTAAAATGCGCTATAGACTGTGTGTCTGCGCTGGGAGATGGAGTGGATTCGGGAAATCTAAGGAACAACGGACTAATGAGGATAATGTTTTACAGCCGCGAAGATTTGATGAGATTCCGACACAATGTTAGAACCCCACCAAAGTTCCTTTATGAACCTTCTGAAATAATCTGTTCCATCCCTACAACAAACAGAAAGAAGAAAATAAAACGGAGGGGCTCTAGAGGCGGAATCCGAAACAGACTTAAATCTCGCGGCAGTCGGTTTCCTCTTCCTACAATAACTTTAACTAATGCTCGTTCACTTCAAAATAAAATGTCCGAACTCACAGCATTGGTGAAATATAACAGAGACTTTAAAAGAGCTAACCTGATCTGTATCACGGAGACATGGCTGACGGAGGCGATTGACAACAAACACCTGGAAGGATACTCATTAATCCGTCTGGACCGCGACAGTGCCAAGTCAACCAAAACAATCGGAGGAGGACTGTGTATGTTCGTTAGTAGCAGGTGGGCAAATAATATTACGGTACGTGAAACACACTGCTCTGCTCACTATGAACTATTGACTGTCTCCTTTAGGCCATATTATTTGCCTCGTGAATTTGGACAAATAACAATTATTTTAGTTTATGTGCCTGGACCAAACTTTGCACTTGCTGCCGAATGCATAGCTGCTAGTTACAACAGAGTGCTTTGCAACTCTGCCGACGACCCAGTCTTCTTGCTTGGAGATTTTAATAAATGTAATGTATCAACGCTGTTGCCAAACCTTGAGCAATATGTAACCTGTCCGACTAGACTGGTTAAGACTCTGGACAAATGCTTTGGTAACGTGGAAGGTGCATATGTGCCAAAGCTATATCCACCTCTAGGACGTTCGGATCATAACGTTATTCATCTGTTACCAAAATACAGGCAGCTTTTAAAGAGGATCAAGCCTGCCGTTCAGCAGGTTCAAACGTGGTCCGGGGACGAAATAGAACAGCTAAGAGGCTGTTTTGAGTGCACTGAATGGGACTTATTTTTTAACGATGATGACTGTTGTAATAATCATGAATTGTTGAATGATACAATAACCTGTTATGTTAATTTCTGTGTAAATTCAGTGGTCCAAACAAAGAATATCAGAGTCTATCCAAATAATAAGCCGTGGATTAACAAAGATTTGAAACATTACTTAAACATGAAGAAAATTGCCTTCTTGCAGAATGATCAGCAGAAAGTAAAAGAGTTAAACAAAGCATTAAAACGTAAGATAAAAGAGGCACAGAATGAATATAAAGAGAATGTTGAAGAGAAACTAAAAACAGGGAATGTTAGAGACGCATGGAAGGGTTTGAATACAATGATGGGCAGACAAAAGAAAAGAGTTCAACAACATGAAGACCCTCATTGTCTTGCAAATAATCTTAACACTTTTTACTCACGATTTGATAATGATTTTAATGATGATTCGTCTGTTAGTAATGAATTAATGACGACTATGACTCAATCACAGCCTATGATCATACAGGAGAGAGAGGTTGTCACAGTGCTTCGTAAAGTTAAACCGCATAAGGCATCTGGCCCAGATGGTCTGAAGGGGAAAGTCTTGAAAGAATGTGCAGCACAACTTGGACATGTGTGTACAAGGTTGTTTCAAATCTTCCTGGACAATGGTTTTGTACCATTGGCCTGGAAGAATTCCATTGTCATCCCGGTGCCGAAAATACCTAATGCAAAATCTCTCAAAGACTTTCGCCCAATCGCACTCACATCTATTCTGTGTAAATGCATGGAGCGCATAGTATGTAAGGAACTGTTATCCCAAATTGAGACAGGCATAGACCCCCTGCAATTTGCCTATCGGGCCAATAGGAGCACTGTGGATGCCTCTCTCACTCTTTTAAATAAGGTTCAAAATCATTTAGATAACTCAAATTCCTATGTTCGAATTCTCTTCATGGATTTCTCATCCGCCTTCAATACTGTCCAACCTTATCTTCTCCTAAAGCGCCTCTATGAGTTAGGTGCTAGTAGTTGGATGATTCTGTGGATTAAGGAGTTTTTAAAAGGTCGCCCTCAGCGAGTCTGTGTTAATAATAATGTTATGTCGGATTGCTTGGTTTTAGATACTGGGGTACCACAGGGATGTGTACTGTCTCCAGTACTTTTTTCCGTATACATAAACGAACTGAAGTGCAATGATGATAACCTTACTCTTATAAAATATGCCGATGATATGGCATTGGTCTCATGTCAGAAAGAAATTAACTGCACCTCATATTTTGAGTACATTGACAGTATTATCTGTTGGTTTGAGAGTAGTTTTTTACATCTTAATATTGAAAAGACAAAAGAGTTATGTTTCAGAAATCAATCGAGAAGAGTAGATACCGCATCTGAATATAAACCAGTTGTCATAAAGGAAAAAACTGTAGAGCAGGTCTCGAATTTTAAATACTTGGGTACAATTATAGATGAGAAACTTAATTTTGAGGGTAATGTGGAGTACATACATAAAAAGGCACGACAACGCCTGGGTCTCCTCAGGAAACTGAGAAGTTTTAATGTTAGCCCACAGACTCTAACTATGTTATATCGATCAATGATTGAGAGTATTCTCACATACAATATTGTTTCATGGTACGGCAATCTAACATTAATACAAAAGAACAAACTCTCACAAACAATTAATCAAGCAAATAAGATTATTGGACAAAAACAACAGTCACTTCAGAGCTTGTTCGATCATTTTATGGGAAAAATGGCAATTGCGATTTTTAAAGATAACACACACCCTCTTCACTCTGCTTTTGAATTGCTCCCATCTGGACGCAGACTAAAAATTCCCTTGGCTAGGAAAAATGTCTATAAAAGATCTTTTCTTCCAATGGCAGTGATTATCTTGAATCGTACAGTGTTTTAACTGAAATAATAGAATGGCTGCTAATACTTTTACTTTTTCTTTTTTACTGTGTTCAATTTTATAATTCTTTGTATTTGTGCTGTTGATGTGTGATGTGTTTTAAGCAGTGAATGTATGTTACAGCGTCAAAGAAAAATTTCCGCTCTGTGAAAACAGACTGGACAATAAAGTTCAATTCAATTCAAAGGTGTTGGCACTGTGTAGCCATGTACTTTTAAAGCCATTGGTTTAACAATACATTATCAGCTCGGACAATACGCTAATTTGACTAGACTAACCAGAGACCGGAAATGTAAAGCATCATTCTAGTACGAGTCGGGCGAGACTTCCGCGTTCAGAAAAAGGTGGATACATTTTATAAGCTCTTCACGAATTCTCAGCTGGTCAAAATACCATCATATTCAGGATACACGCATACAACGAGCGCATTTATCTCAGCACACAGCATTGGATGTTCGTTAGTTCTGTCTCAAAATGGACAATACGTCATAAACGGCGACCAATCAGATTGTAAACGTCTCCCTGTGCCTTTAGATTTGGTTTCTTTTGGTTCGGTGATAAAAAAATGGACCAGGACAAAATCTCAAAACGAACCAAACTACAAGAGTGAACATACCCTAAATGACCCTAACGGAAACAGTTTATTATCTGGGTGGAGTGTGCAGGTAGAGTCCAATTAAAGGGATCATACATGAAAATGAGTGTAGCAAGTGGAGAGTGAGAAGGGAATCCGCAGGCGATTGTCTTGGCTTTAGATTAACAGAGTTTGGTGGCGATCGGAAGAAACCTATAATAAACAACCCATAATAGCTGACTTCCAGTTGGGCTAGCGCAGAGCTTCCCAAACTTAAGAGGGGTAAGGCCCCCCAAAAACATTGCAAAAGCTCCACGACCCCACCGTTAAAAAATACATACCAACATTTACCTACAAATACATTTATTAACAAATTTGTAAGAATTTCATGTGAAATATAAGAACTGTGATGTAAACATTCTTTACAAATATATTTAAATCCATAACACTAACCTTACATACTTTAAAAAAAAATCTAATTTTAGAACAATTGGAATATTTTAATTATTTTAATATATTGATTTGGACTAGCTACAGCCCCCCTGCAATACCGCTACGGCCCACCGGGGGGCCGCGGCCCACAGTTTGGGAAGCACTGAGCTAGCGTACAACTTAGAGCACGAAAGTTGTTAGACCCCATGAGGTATATATTTGTACGGAGTTTTATACATAAACTGTATGTGCAAGTGAGTTTGAAATATGGACAATGTTTTCAAACTCTGTTCAAGGGGGCGCTGTTGAGCACCAGGTACCAGCTTCGTCCTGGTTCTGATGGTTTACGATTCCAACGCGTGTGCCAAATCTCAAGAGTTTTCGAGCATGTTAAGGGTGCCCAAAGTGCCCGAGAAGTCACAAAATAATAATAAACAAAAAAATGAATCCTTCGGAAAACAATAGGGCCTATAGGGGGATATATAAGGCACTGAACAACAAATATGCCACATTTCCTGAATGTTTGTTTCATTACATCCTCACCACTAAAGGAATAAAGATTTTTTCCATAACCCTGCAGTTTTGAATAACTTAATATTCTAAAAGTTTGTTCACACTCAGCAGGAATGAATTATGAACTGTTCCATGTTCATGATTGTAGGTGGAGGAGCCACAGCATCACTGCGAGTAAAAGACTTCAGCTGAAGTGAAACTAAACAGATTAACAGGAAGCTTCATTAAACAACAGCATTTAATTTCTCTGTCACTCTGAAATTAACGACCAGATCTGAAATTCACTCACAGGTAAGTGATGGAAATGTAAGAGCTAGCATAAAGCAGCGTTAGACTGTTGGTAAATTTACTATTTGTCATTTTTTTGGGGCTGTAAATCAAAGTTTGGTGATTCATGTCACAAAGACTTTAGTTAACGGGGGACAGGAAGAACTTGAACTGGTGACAGAATGAACAAATGAAAAATCAGAGAAATTATTTTTCTAGTAAAAGTCACAAGTCCATTTAACGGAAATGGCACCTAGTGTTTACGGATGTTTATTTAGTGGGTTATATATTTGAAAAATTACACTTTCTCGCCTTTCTGTGCTGTCTTTTATATATAAAAATAGATTTTCATGATTGAATAAAATTGGGTTGTAAAAACCGGTTACATTTGCTACACTGTGTACTTTAGATTCTTCTTCTGCAGCCCAACAAATCTAACTCCATGTGAAGCATCAGGCCCGCAGTTTCAGACTGGAAGATACAGGCAGAGCTTACAGACTCAGTGAGGTTAGGGTTAGTGGTGGAGGCACTTCCTGTCAGAGACTGCTGGCATGCATGCCTGCTTCGACTGCTTGACACTGGATCGTACTTTAAGTAGTTATAATAGTATTGAGTTGTAATAAATTTTATAACTCAAACAAAATGACTCAAAGTAGATGATATATTGTCATTTCTTATCTTTTCAGTCATGGCATCCTCCAGTGGTCCAGCACTACATGAGGAGCTCCAGTGCTCCATCTGTCTGGAAGTGTTCACTGATCCAGTCACCACTCCATGTGGACACAACTTCTGCAGAACCTGCCTGAGCAAACACTGGATGGACACACAGATCAGCTTCTGTCCACTCTGTAAAGAAAGATCCAGCAAATCTCGAGATCTTGAGAGCAATACAGCTCAAAGTTTAACAGAGGTTGTGCAACACTTTAAAGAGAAGCTCAGTCTAGGAGAAACTGGGGTGGTCTGTGACTTCTGTGATGAAAGAAAGAAAGCTGTGAAGACCTGTCTGACGTGTCAAAGCTCTTTCTGTGATGATCATCTGGAGCCTCATCTCAGACTCCCAAATCTAGAGAAACACACACTGATCAACCCTGTGGAGAATCTGGAGGATTATATCTGCCAGAAACACGAGAGACCTCCGGAGATGTTCTGCAGAGATGATCAGATGTGTGTTTGTCTGTCCTGCTCTGAAGGAGAACACAAGACTCACAACACTGTTCCTGTAGAGGAGAGTCGAGAGAAGAAGGTAAAGAGATACAGACAAAACACACTGTGAAATACAGTTCCTTTTCAGTTGGTCATGTTCAACGTCACATCGGAACGAGACCGACGAAATGGGATCTCGCCTGAGAACTCAATCACCGTCGAGTGAAACTAAACAAGCCAATGGCCATTGGCATCTGCATTGCGATCCACTGGCTCACTTACCTTCTCCCATCGGAGCAGAGCATTTCTCTTCAGCTCCAATCATCGTTTGAGTGTTACGAGTCTGGGAAGCAGACGAAACGTTTTATTTTTATGTGGCACTCCTGGTCCTCCATACTATCATTCATTATTTAAATAAGCTACAAATTCCATGATTAATGTGTATTTTTCTCTGTATGTATAATCAGCTGGTTCAGACAGACATGCAGCAGATGATCCAGGACAAAACGAAGGAGATTCAAGAGAGTGAACGCTCAGTAGAGCTGAGAAAGGTGAATTTTTGTTGCCAGTTGTATATGGAAGTAGACCAGTGTCATTAATAATTCACACAAAAAATATGACGCAAATGCGTGTTGCCAATTTCACATGCATGAAACTTCATGAACAATAATAATGAAGATATTTGGAAGAATGTTTGTAACCAAGCAGATCTCGCCCCTCATTGACTACCATAGTATTTTTTTCCTACGATGGTAGTCAATGACGAAATCTGCTTGGTTACAAACATATCTTCATTTGTGTACAACCGAACAAAGAAATTTATACAAGTTTGGACCAACTTGAGCAGCAGTAAATAACGGCAGAATTTTTATTTTTGGGTGAGCTGTCTCTTTAACCCACCTCAACCGACCCACAGTCGCGTTCAGTCATGATAACGGAAGCCAAACCACATCTTGGAAATGAAGCCTGCCTAGGTACATTGGTGCAGGTATGACATCGCTTTGTAGGTCAAAGCCAGGAAGCGAGTTCGCAGTGTAGCACTTTCGGTTCCATCGAGCCGGAGTCAATTTCACGTTTTATTCTGAGCTCCTATAAAGTCAAATAAATCGTGTGTCCATTAATTTTACTATTATCACTGTGAAGCTGCTTTGAATGAGCAATTAAAAAGTATATAATTTTAATTTTATAAATTTTATGACCGATGGTTTCTCTAGATCAGACTCTTATTCCTCGTCTGGGATCATGTAGAGTCTTTGAAACTGACATTTGGACCCGTTGAACCCCAGTGAATCCACTATATGGAATGTAAATCTATTATATTTCTCAAATATTTCTCGCAGAGATTACCATAATAGTAAATTTTTTTGGCCATATAGTACACGTCCCAATTATACCTGTATGTAGCTTACGCAAAAGACAAGAACAAACAGTCAGTCAGTTTTACACAGTCAGGACATGAATGACATAAAAGATAGGACAGCACAGCTCTATTATATTACATCCAACAAATGTAAATTGTAAAATATCATTCATGCCGATCAATTTCTAGAATAGTCAACATTTGAAGTGGCTCAAAAAAGTTAATTAAAGTTGTCCTAAGAAGACATAGGAGGCTCATATTATTATTAAAATTTTCGCTCAGGAACGCTAAAATTAGAAAAGCCTTCTGTCTGTAACGCCATGACTTCTTTGCGTGCTGATTACTCATTTGCTAAACTGAACAGTCCCTCCCTCTCTCAACGATGACCCAACGCCGATTCAACCGACACCTTGCGACTAGAGGCAACCAGATAAAAACAAGTCCGTCGACGTTCAAAAACGGCTTGACATTGCCCGACGGCTGATCGATGGCTTGGTGTGTCAGTGGTTTTACTACAGCCAATAATATACAGTGTATTATTACCAGGGCTGGCTAGGTTACTTTTAAAATGTATTTCACTACAGATTACAAAAGACATGCGTTAAAAAGTAATTTGTAACCTATTTCGTTACATTACTCAAGTTTAGTAACTTAATCTAAATACTTCAGAATACTTTGGAATACTAATAAGTGTGGAACAAACACAAAAAAGGTCATTGCAAGTTTTTATCTCACAATTCTGACTTTTTCCCTCAGAATTGTGTGATATAAAGTTGCAATTGTGAGTTAAAAAGTCAGAATTATGAGATATAAACTCACAATATTGAGAAAAGTCAGAATTATGAGATATAAACTCACAATATTGAGAAAAGTCAGAATTATGAGATATAAACTCACAATATTGAGAAAAGTCAGAATTATGAGATATAAACTCGCAATATTGAGAAAAGTCAGAATTATGAGATATAAACTCACAATATTGAGAAAAGTCAGAATTATGAGATATAAACTTACAATATTTAGAAAAGTCAGAATTATGAGATATAAACTCACAATATTGAGAAAAGTCAGAATTATGAGATACAAACTCGCAATATTGAGAAAAGTCAGAATTATGAGATATAAACTCGCAATATTGAGAAAAGTCAGAATTATGAGATATAAACTCGCAATATTGAGAAAAGTCAGAATTATGAGATACAAACTCGCAATATTGAGAAAAGTCAGAATTATGAGATATAAACTCACAATATTGAGAAAAGTCAAAATTATGAGATATAAACTCGCAATATTGAGAAAAGTCAGAATTATGAGATATAAACTCGCAATATTGAGAAAAGTCAAAATTATGAGATATAAACTCTCAATATTGAGAAATGTCAGAATTATGAGATATAAACTCGCAATATTGAGAAAAGTCAGAATTATGAGATATAAACTCGCAATATTGAGAAAAGTCAGAATTATGAGATATAAACTCTCAATATTGAGAAAAGTCAGAATTATGAGATATAAACTCGCAATATTGAGAAAAGTCAGAATTATGAGATACAAACTCGCAATATTGAGAAAAGTCAGAATTATGAGATACAAACTCGCAATATTGAGAAAAGTCAGAATTATGAGATACAAACTCGCAATATTGAGAAAAGTCAGAATTATGAGATATAAACTCGCAATATTGAGAAAAGTCAGAATTATGAGATACAAACTCTCAATATTGAGAAAAGTCAGAATTATGAGATATAAACTCGCAATATTGAGAAAAGTCAGAATTATGAGATATAAACTCACAATATTGAGAAAAGTCAGAATTATGAGATACAAACTCGCAATATTGAGAAAAGTCAGAATTATGAGATATAAACTCGCAATATTGAGAAAAGTCAGAATTATGAGATACAAACTCGCAATATTGAGAAAAGTCAGAATTATGAGATATAAACTCATACTAAATTCACATTTGCAAGAAAAAAGTCAGTATTTCAAGTTTATATCTCCCAATTCTGACTTTATAACTTGCAATTGTGAGTTTAAATCTCGCAATTCTGAGAAAAAGAAGTCAGAATTGTGAAATACAAACTCACAATGGTGAGGTGAAAAAAAAAATTGTGATTAAAAGTCACAGTGACGAGTGAATTATACAATGACTCACAAAACATGAAAACAGTCGTGGATCATCAGGTCATGACAGGACAGTTCAGTTGACAGTTGGGCAATTTTTTTTTTAATAAATTCAGTCATTTTGTCTTGTTCACCGCCACGTCGGCTGCCGAAGGGAGATCGGAGGACTCAACAGGTTCTGCCTTGTAGGGACTCTCTGGAGAATAAGCACATGTAAGCGCAGCAAGCCGACACTAAGCCGGGGCCTCTCCGTGCCTCTGACCTGAGGCGAGAACACGGGAGGAGACCGACTCAACACAAAGGCTATAGAACCCAGCCCGCAGCTCTACAGATGTCTGTCAGCGAGGCGCCATGAGCCAGCGCCCATGAGGATAAAACACCTCTCGTGGAGTGTGCATGCAACCTGAGCTTGGTAAGCCAGGGCGATGACATCCACTAATCCCAGTGGGCCATCCTCTGCTTGGAGACAGCCTTTCCTTTCTGCTGGCCTCCGTAACAGACAAAGAGCTGGTCTGAGGTCCCGAAGCTTTGAGTTCTTGTTCAGGACAGAACTAAATAAAAATAACAACATTTTTATGATCCTCTAAAAGTATTAAAATGTTGATGAAACTTAACTCCTCTTTTTCAGACGGTCAGAGTCAGAGAATCACCAATCGCTGTTTAAATGACATTAAAACTCAAAGTAATCACTTTGGTAATCTAAAACACTTTTCAGATGTAACTGTAATCTGATCACCACCCATTTAAAATGTCACTGTAATGAAACACAGTGACTCAAATTTTGTATTTTAAATACGGAACTAAGTTACTTGTGTTTCGTTACTCCCCGACCCTGATTATATCACATAGAATTATTGGTTAAAGTAAACTCATGTAAGGTTCTTAAAGTAAATTTTTTGTTCGACAGGCGTTATCATCAGAAGTAGAATCAGCTGCAAGGACTCTTTTTGAGGTGTTAGCCAGAGGCCTGGCTGCATCTTCATCAAGTGGCACATCTTCATCAAGTGGCACATCTTCATCAAGAGAAAATGGAGTGAGGCAGGCATTGAAAAGGTGATTTTATGCGTTTACCATTTAAATATTTAGCATGACTTTTCTTGTCTCTTTCTAACCTTCTGATGAAACACGGTTTATAAAAGTTGTCTTTTTGTCATTCTGACCGTAGGCAATTCCCAAGTGTGTTTAGGACTGAAAACGACCAGCCCAGGGACAAAAAACGCTTCTCTTCGGCCAAACCCGTCAATGTGAAAAAGACAAATTTTCAAATAGATGTTCTCTCCAAAGCAACCCCGTTTCCTCCAAAAAGAGACGAAGAACTAGAACTTTTACACGCCGGGCTTGGGAAAAGGCTGTTAAGTTTTCCGGACACTTTTAAACACAGTGAGGTATTTGCAAACATGAGCACGAGTAAATGTGAAGTAACGATGCAAGTAATATTTTTTTTTTCCTTGACTTGAATGATGAATGTGTGTCTGCTTGTTTAAGATTCTCACACTGCTCGAGGAAGAATATCCTAAATTAAAAACTCTTCAGGGGGGCTGGATGTTTTACAAATCCACAGGTATTTATAATATGCATGTCAAATATAAATGGTTGCATTGATAATTATGGGTGCTGTAGGAAATAAAGTAATTCAATGCTTTCTGATTTTATTGAAAAAAGTGTGTGGAAATAAAAAAAAACACTCAAGTTTGATTTTACTGTCAGGTAATAGTGGGCGGCGTAAGCTGACTTTAGTTCCCGCCGACTCTGATGGATACTCAACCCGGCTCTTGAAGTCAGTGTCGAAAAATGGGAAGAACACGCTTTTTGTAGTTCCACTACAAGAGCAGCTTTCCACTGAACCATTACCTTACGATGCTGTGGAGTTCGCAAAGATGCCACAGTCAAACTGTATGAAATGTGGCAAAACAATTCCACTGCCATTGTTGCCCTTGCACATTGAAGAGTGCAAAACACCCGAGACTGTAGGTTCTGCACTGCATTTGTCAGATCCGTAATGCTTTCTTAACGCTTGCGGTTCAAATATATTTCCACTCTTTTTATAGGAATCTGTAAATGATGTGATTTTGCTTGATGAAATTGTTAGTGAAGCCACTGACCAGCCAAGCCCACTTCACACAGATCTAGAAGAACCATCGCAGGTATTGGATCATTTTCTGATGAATGCAGAAATGTATTTCAATATCCCAAGAAACTGCTCTATTTGATGAGACTGACTTTTTCTGGAGTTCAACAAATTCATATTGAAAGAAATGTTTATTAAGTGCGCCAGAAACAAACGAGTAACTTAAAAGGTTTACGTGCATTTGTTGTTTTTACAGATTTGTCCCATTTGCCAGATTTCTTTCCCAACCGATGTCTTGCCATTTCACGCAAGCATGTGTGGTGAAGGGTAAAGTTATGCTACAACACATAGAATACTCTAAAGAATTAGTCCACCCAGAGCTGATATTTCTCTCATAACATCTCAGCTGTTGGTGACTTTTGTTCATCTTAGTCAAATTAAAGATATTCATAATTTATTCACAGAGAGGAAGGAAGACAATTTGAAAGTTTAGCAGTCACATCTATCTATTATTCCTTAGTCCAGTCACTCAAAGTCTTCTGAAATTCGTAATCAAAATGTTTGAAATAAAAGGAGAATGATCCATGTTGTTATAGATATGTAAATTATGAATTTGTTTAAAGGCACAATATGTAGGATTTTTGGACTAAAGCTAGTACTTTGTTGACTTGTGCACTTACATTATCCCAAATGATTCCAAGAATGTTTAAATCCAGAGAAGTCATTTTTGCATTGGACACGGTCAGCCTATCAATGACATCACACCCGCGTTATCCTCAGTTTCCGGGGTTTTTTTTTTTTGTAGAAACCATGGAAACACAGAGATGCTTTAATATATTATATGTTTTATTTGAGAAGGGAACAACTGTTTATATACATTTATAGACAGAAAACTAACTGGTATCAATCGTTATTATTGTTTGAGTCTCGTTAATAATATTGATCTCTCAGTGTGCAACGCGTCTCACAGCAACCGCAACATTATAACAATTTTCAACACACTCAAATGTATCTAATATGATAAACAGAGCTGCGTTTCCTCATACACGTGACTGAAAGAAGCGGAAGCGGCGACTGTGTCATAATAAAAGTCCTGCTGCTCTCGAGGCGTGTGTCGTTCGTCTCTCATTATCAATCGTCTCGTTCAGCTCCACAACACTCGCTCCTGCTCTGCTTCAGACTACAGTAACGTTAATAATCGAGTCCCGTTGGATTTTTTTCCACCGGCTGTGAGGTGAAGACGACATATCCAATGAATCCACGCTCAATTTTGCCGTCATCAACGCCTGTTTTTAATAGGCGCCCTCTAGTGGCAAAAAACTACATAGTGTGCCTTTAAAATAACCTGTTAGTATTCCACTGTACCACTCGCAGTACACATGCCTTTCAAAAGAGACTGCTAAGGAGTTAAAACAGACTAACATGAACAACAAAAGTCAAGAAAATCTGAGACAGAATGGAAGTGAATTGATTTTTGGGTGGACTAATCTTAATTCAGTGGTTCCCAACGAAGGAGACAGTGTTGGGGAGACTCCGGGAATTTGGTTGAGAACCACTGCTTTAATTAACTCCATAAAAGACATCTTTAGCTATGAAGACTTTATTTTGTCTGTTTATAATGGATGTCTCTTTTTTATGGAAGCCTGTTCCCGCCACTGTTGAGAAAAAAAAATTCCGTAAGTCATAATAATGAAAAACTTTCTCATAATAATGACTTTGTATCTCATAATAATGAGAAACTTTCTCATAATAATGACTTAGTATCTCATAATAATGACTTAGTATCTCATAATAATGAGAAACTTTCTCATAATAATGACTTAGTATCTCATAATAATGACTTAGTATCACATTATAATGACTTAATATCTCATAATAATGACTTAACATCTCATAATAATGACTTAGTATCTCATAATAATGACTTAATATCTCATAATAATGAGAAACTTTCTCATAATAATGACTTAGTATCTCATAATGAGAAACTTTCTCATAATAATGACTTAGTATCTCATAATAATGACTTAACATCTCATAATGACTTAGTATCTCATAATAATGACTTAGTATCTCATAATAATGAGAAACTTTCTCATAATAATGACTTAGTATCTCATAATAATGACTTAACATCTCATAATGACTTAGTATCTCATAATAATGACTTAACATCTCATAATAATGACTTAGTATCTCATAATAATGACTTAGTATCTTTAACTTAAAAAACCCTTTTTATTTTTTATTAAGTTAAAGATGCTAAGTCATTATTATGAGATGTTAAGTCATTATTATGAGATAATAAGTCATTATTATGAGATACTAAGTCATTATTATGAGATGTTAAGTCATTATTATGAGATACTAAGTCATTATTATGAGAAAATTTCTAAAAAACATTTTTTTTGATTAAGTTAAAGATGCTAAGTCATTATTATGAGAAAAGTTTCTCATTATTATGAGATACTACGTCATTATTATGAGAAAGTTTCTCATTATTATGACTTACGGAATTTTTTTTTTTCTCAACAGTGGCAGGAACGGGCTTCCATACTTTTTCTTCATTTAATGTGCAAAAATTTCTGCACTGGTTGGATAAACAAACTTGTATGTGTCATGCCTATTTTAGAGAAAGGACTTTCAGTGACAGTGATTCTCCAAGCACTTCTACAAGACAAGCTCTACCAGGACCCTCAACAGCACGATCGTACACATCACTATCAGCAGGTTGTGCACCACACATTCTGCTTGACTAGCGCTGTTTAATGCTCCGAAACAAGTGCATCTATATGTAAAAATGTAAACTTTTTCTGTACTGTCAGCCCTAGATTTGTTGTACAACTAAGTTTGTAAAATGTCCTTTGCAAAACTTCTTTTTCAGCATGGAAATATGAAAGTGACCCTCAGAAAGCATCTCAAATGTTCTGTGCGGAATTGCTTTCCGAAAATTCGCTCTGTCCAACTATGTTACTACAGCTCAACCAGTTTGATACCGTGGACGAGCAGGACAGTACACTGATTTCATTTTATAAAAAGGACAGTGCTAACTGGTCAGCTCCATTGAGATGTAGATTGATAGGTATTACGCATTGACATTATTTGAAACAAATGTTGTTTGTACAATATGTGAAATGTACTTGAGATTGCTATTTAGTATTTATTTATTTTGTTTAAATATTGATTTCTTTTTAGGAGATGCAGCTGTTGGCATAGGAGTCAACCGTCATGTCTTTTCAATGATTATGCAAAAACTGAAGACTGGCTTCTCTTTAAATTTTGGTATGTAATCAGTTGCAATTCTATTTTACATCACGTTTGTCACCAGTGAACTGAATGAAATGTAGGACGGTCTACGTAGGTCTGAAGCGAGGTGGGTGTGTTATATCATTTTAACGTGTTATTGTCCCATAAATAATTAATTAAATTAATGTGTTAAATTGACATCCCCCTTCTCTACACACAACAATTATGGATGATTGATCACATTGATCACTTTTTTTTCTCATCCTGATGGTTGTAAACATTCATTTTAGCTCCTGGTAGTGTTGTAGCCAAGAACACCTAAACTGAGACCAAGTCCAGACCAAGACAAGACCAAGAGCAGAGTAGCACACCTCAAATTCATCTGAGAGATCCACATTTACTCCCGGCAGTTTGATTGACAGGCGATCTGACCAATCATAACCCTGAATCCGCCATTTTGTCCGTCAAAGCGGTCAGGGGAGTTAGTAGATTAACGTTGGTGAACTTGAATCACGTCTTGAAACAACATTCCTTCTGATGTTCATTCATGTTTATTTGATGCTATAAATGAACTAGTATGAAGAGATGATCGCTTCACAAGCCGCTTGAAGGAGCTACAGCGATCTGTCACCAGGGCTGGGTGGGTTACTTTTAAAATGTATTTCACTACAGATTACAAAATACAAGCTTTTAAAAGTAATTTGTAACGTATTTCATTACATTACTCAAGTTTAGTGACTTAAATACTTTAGAATACTGTGGAATACTAATAAGTGTGAAACAAACACAAAAAAGGTAATTGTGAGTTTTTATCTCACAATTCTGACTTTAAAAATATAATAGCGCAAACCACAACGGAAATGTTTCAAGGGGACCCCAAAAAGTGACGGACCCTACTAGGACGTGCGTCCAAAACCAGTTCAACTCACCCTTCACTCATTCACTAATCCCTATATAGTGAACGGCATTTGAGTGCACAATGTGTTCACAATCATTAAATACTATAAAAACTGCAAACAAAAATAAACAACTGTACATTATTTCATGTATTTATTATTTTTAATAAAGTGTTTTTCAGTAGAAGCTCACGCTCACAGATGACGTGGTCGTCGAGCGCCTCAGGCGGCCGTTACCATGACGTCACATTAGTGCGCTACAGATGATTAACCAATATTTTTAAATCATCCACTAAATGATCATCTCTCAAAGTTTAATGAGTTAACAACAATGCCACATATTAAAACACTTTTCTGTTAGTGAAACACATTACATGGAGTTAATGCCTACATAATATATTTAATATTTTTTAGTTTGCGCTGTTGTCAAGTAGAGTCCGTCACTTTTTGGGGTCCCCCTTGAAACATTTCCGTTGTGGTTTGTGCCATTTGTAGCGCTTTTTGTAAATGTAGCACGTTTTTGTAAATGCAGCGCGTTTTTGTGTTTGCATGTGTTGTGAGGATTTGCAGCACACGTGTTGTCAAACTGATGATCACGTTTTTTTTATTTGCATGTGTTTTATAATTTGCATGTGTTTTTTTAATTTGCATGCGTTTTTTTTAATTTGCATGTGTTTTTTTATTTGCATGTGTTTTTTTAATTTGCATGTGTTTTTTTATTTGCATGTGTTTTTTTTATTTGCATGTGTTTTTTTTTATTTGCATTTGTTTTTTTTAATTTGCATGTGTTTTATTATTCGCAGCGCTTTGAGCTCTCTCGGCCACCGTAGAATGGGCCATTTGAGCGACATGGCAAAGCATCTGATGAATGATCTTTCAATGCTGTCATCTAGCTATAACAACTGTTTCCTCCTATGCTACTTAAATCCTTGATTTGGCAGAGAGAAAAATAAGACGCCATAAAAGCAACTGAATCTGCTTCTTTCCATGTCTTACTCACATTTGTTCAGTCTAGTAATAGCTTTTATATGTGTGCGTCTCTTCAGTTTAGTTTTCAGAGACTGTGATGGCTTTTAAAGAAGATGATTCATTCTAAGGTTCATGCTTTTCTTAAGGTTCTACTGCCACAACCCTTTTTGATGGGGAAAAAAACCACCGTGTCCCATCTGCATCTGTTCTACTACGTGACAGCAACCTATTCCAAACGGCTGGCCGAATGATAGGTCATTCTTTTATACATGGAGGTCCTTGTTTTTCTGGACTGAGCTTACCGGTGGTGATACTTCTAACTGGAGGCAGTGCCGACAGCGCTGCTTCAGCTCTGACGCTGCAGGACTGCCCCGACTTGGACCACCGGGAAACTATTCGTTTGGTGAGTACTTGCAATGTATTGTACTTCTTCTTTTTTGTATTAACATCACTGAATAATTTTCGCTGAAGGATTTGAAAGCATTTGTCTTGTTCCTGCAGCTCAAGAAAACAGAACTCACCGAAGAAGAAAGGAGCAGATTGACTGAACTGAGCCTTTTCTGGGATCTCCCTGTTCCGTCTTCCACTAATCGTGACTGGCTATTTCAACAGCTGTTGTCACATGCAGTAAGTCTTGCTATTTTGTAGGACTGCCCCTTAATTGACCCTGAAGTTTGATTGACAGGCGATCTGACCAATCATAACCCTGAATCCTGAATTTTGTCCATCAAAGCGGTCAGGGGAGTTAGTAGATTAACGTTGGTGAACTTGAATCACGTCTTGAAACAACATTCCTTCTGATGTTCATTCATGTTTATTTGATGCTATAAATGAACTAGTATGAAGAGATGATCGAGGAGCTACAGCGATCTGTCACCACACATTAAACACACACTAGATTGGTATTGTTCTTTAAAGTTATTTAAAAGTCTTTGCGAAGGGTCAATGGTCGACTAACCTTAGTCGTTTGGAAAAGGCTTGAAACATGTCCGCTCACTCTCATATTAAATGTGTGCTATTATTAGGCACATATCCATGTATTTGTGAGGAGAACACGCTTACTGCATGACATTGCTGGTGCGATCACTTGCATTTAACTTAAAATACACCGTCATTTCTGGTCACACAGACAAGAGTTGTGGAAACTGTAAAAATTTCTGTAAACTCACAATAACAGCAAAATATTGTGCTTTTGTAAAATAATGAAATGCGCTTTCTGCCATTTCGGTCTCAAGTGAACTCTGCATTTACTTTCCTTACAAACATGAGAAATATAGCTTGAAATGTCTACTTTTAAATGAACCAATTCAACTGGAAAATAAATATTCTCATTATTATGTAATCCGTATGAAACGGGCACATCCGTACGGCAGTCAGTGTCGTCGACTTAATCTCTGCAGCAGAAAACATCAATAAATTAGACAGTCTCCTTCTGTTTTTTCTCGACACACTCGTAACCAGTGCGCTGTGGCAAACTTTAAGCGTGCGTTTGAGCGCTGATTAGGCTATATAGGCGATTAAAGGCTCATTATAATGATTTCTGGCTATTAATATAAACACACGATTAGTCGACTAATGCCTTAAATATACACAGTATATATAAAACTCTTTAGTTGTGCAGGTTTAAATGTTCCGATCAACTACTACATGTTAGATAAAGCGGTTGAAAAGGGTAAATTTTCCCATGTGAACCTAAACTGGGGTGAGCGGGGCATTTAAAAATGTATCCTATAGCTCGCATTTCCTATAATAAGGAAGGATAAGGAAAATAACCTTTTATTATGCTGTTCAAAATTAAACTTTGTCTTTATACATTTAGGTACTTGGACGCGTTAAAAGCCAGATTAAAGATTTGAGAAAAGGTATCAAAGAAACTGGTATCTGGCCACTTCTATCCCAGAGACTCGACATTCAACACGTCGTTTTCCCAAGGGAGTCGGTTATGGACATTACATCACAGGTACTTGTATTTGGAAAAGCTTTAACAAAAACACTACAGGAAAAAGCAGTCGATGTTATGATTATGCAATAAATTACTGTCATTACAGAGCATTATTATTAAAATTGCATTTATCTTTTGACGCAGGAGGTCGTTACGGTTTAAAAAAATAATTTAAAACTAAAAAAAGTTAAAAACTTCAGCCTCGTCTGTTTAATCCCTGCAGCGAAAACTGCTCAAAAATAATAAAATAAATAAAGTTCAGGATCCCATTAACATTCATCTTCAAACCTTCACAGACCGTCCTTCAGAAAATCGCATGGCCCGAGCACAACGACTCCATTGCTGTTGAGACAATGTGTGTCATCACAAGCTATATGAGAAGATTCATTGAAGAAGGTGCGGTTTTATGGATGCTACTTCAGTTAAAAATATCTGTGCGGCTTAATGCATAAAGCAACTAAATGTTTGATTTCTCTACTTCAATCTTTCAAAGCATCACCAAACATGCTGAGTGACCTGATGAAGTTCTGGGTGGGATGGGAGGTGCCAGGAGAAAAACTGGATTTGGAAGTGGTGACTGCTAAATACCCTGTTGCGCACACGTGTTTCAACAGGTTGCGCCTTCCCTGTCACTATCAGAGCTATGCCACATTCAAAATGGAAATGGTAATGTGTCTACAATCTGTAAATAGTGGATTTGGTCTCATTTAACTAGCAAAAGAGGGGGCAGTGTGTTTGATGAACTTCTAATATGCCGCTTTAAAAGAGGGAATAGTAATGTTCTTCAACTGAGTAAAGGATTTAGCCTAATTTAACAAGGGTACAAGACGACAAAAGGCTAATGTGTTTGAACTTTTACAATGTTTAACCAAATTTATTTGCCCGTTGGTATACACATGCCTTTTAACCCTCATGCGCTGTTGGATTTCTGCGTCCACTCGTTATGGAGCGGGTCAAATTGACCCTAATTGGATTCAATACAATTCCTCAAAAATCACACTATGAAAAACAACAAAGATTCAGGTACAAACTGTAAATTTTTAATATCAACATTTGTCAAATATTCCAAAAAATATATATCTGAAGATATGATTTAATGAAAATGTTTTTTAACCATTTTTTAAAACTGTTTTGTTTTGACAAAATGTGAAAATAAACAGTGGATTTTTAAATACTATAAATAATTTTTTTTTTTCTTAGAACATCATAACTGAACAATTAAATGTAGCTGTATAATGAAAATATGTACTTTTCCTAAGTTGGCTGTTTTGTAAACTCATTTCATAAAGTCAAGTTTCTTCTGACATGATGAGCAAGTGTGTGTTTTCTGGATCAGAACTTCACACACATGGTGGTGGTTAAAACATTTTTCTGTATTGAAATAAGTGTGGAAAACCTAATTTTTTAGCTTCATAAGATAGTAAAAAAATAAAATAACAAAATATAACCAAGAAATGATATTATTTTGGGTCAGTACAGTTACTTTAGAGCGTTAAAATATGCGGGTCAAATTGACCCGGCGAACATCACGAACTTAACAGTGATTTTGTTTGTATATGTCAAAAAACACCAGCATGTTGAAACTTTGCATGATGATAAATGAGAAAAAGTCACAAAATATCAAGAAAAAAAACAGTATTTCCAACAACTTGAAAATCGAAACGGGTCAAATTGACCCGTAACACAACACAAGAGTTAAAGGGGTCTTGGATCGAGAAATCAACTTTTAATATATAAGGGGTCATCATACTATAAGAATATCCTGTAAGTTTCAGAACTGAAAACTTCCTTGTTAGTCCAATAAAAGCTTTTATTGACACCAGGCCAAGCGAACGACTGATCCTGGAATGTGCCATAGATAGGTAAAATCCCGCCTCTGCAGAATTAAAATCAACAGCTACTTCATCATTGCAATGTTAGGAGGAGAGGTCAACTTCTTGTTTAGCTCAGAATGAAAATAATCTGTTATTTAAACGGTGATTAGAAAAAGCGATCAAAGAACGCTGTCCGTACAATCGCTGGAGCTGTCAATCAAACAGCGTGACTTTATCAGTGACGGAGTTCTGGACACGCACCAAAACTCCCGTTTTATTAAACGGATCATCGCGTTTGCACTGTTCGTTACGATGAAGCATTCGTTAGTGTACAGAAACTGAGTTGCAATGTCGAGATCACTGCTTTCATGAGCTCAACAACATGTTGAGTGATTGGCTACAATGTTCATCACTGCAACCTTTCATGCAACGATCTCAATATAACGCCATAGATCTAAAAATGTAATGCAATAAATGTAATGTAATAGTAAAAATGTGCTAAAAGTTTTCAAGAGTGTAATACTTGGCTATTTCATATGCAAAGATGTCAGCCAATCACAGCTGTGGGCGTGTACACTGAAGTCTCACAGCAGACACGCCCCTTAACCCTCATATGTCTGCGGTTTCCTGTTTACACTCAGTGCATTTTGGGGTCTATATGACCCCAAAATTTAAAGAATGATTGTAAAAAAAATTTACATTTTTAATAATACATATAATATATTATTTTTTTTGTTTACTTCTCATCTATACAGTAATGCTGTGTTTTTGGATATACAAAGTACTTTTGTACCTATTTACCACACAATTCCTCAACTATACCATTAGCTTGCGTGTGAAATATTAATTTTTTATGAAAAAAATACTTAAATGTATGTGTGTGTGTGTGTGCGTGTGTGTGTGTGTTTGAGTGAGCATGTCTTTTCTACATTGCATTTGTGCTCTAGTACCAGGCCTTCATTTCTGTGTGGAAATGTTCAGATTTATGCTGGAATTATTGATTTTATTCGTCAATTTCTAAAAAAATGCTTTCAATTGGAGTCACACCTGTGTGTGTGTTTGTGTGCGCGAGCATGTGTGTGTGCGAGTGATCATGTCCGTTCCACATTACATTTGTGCTCTAGTACCAGGACTTCATTGTGGTATGGAAATTTTCAGATTTATTCTGGATTTATAGATTTTTTTTTTGACAAATAAAAAATAAAAAACACATTTTTTTCGATTTTTCCATTCATTTCAATGTGGGGTCATATTGACCCCAAAGGTCATGAGTGTGACTTTTTTTTTTTACATACCTTTAGAACAACCGAATCAAGCCCAGCTTTTCTGTGCATGTATAGATAGATAATGTAGGAAAAGTCACAAAATTATATAGACCCCGAGGACATAAGAGGGTAACAGCCTTCAAATCAGAGGGCTAAAATCAGGGTAGGAAAAACTATGTAAAATTTTATTTTTGATGTAGAAAGCATACTAACATTATAAGTGCACCCCAGGAAACATTATAAAACAATAAAACAACGCAGTTCATGACCCCTTTAAAACAGTAAAAACCTGTTTGCATGTAAGAAAGCAATATCAAACATCAAAGGAATAGTTCACTCAAATTATTGTTTTGATTAACCGGAGTCAAAATATTTCATTCTGTATAATGAAACATTCTGAAGTTTTGGACAAATATAATGTGCGTACATTTAGTTTGATGCATACACAAAATATCCAAACAGACCTCATTTTGATTCCAACGGACTTTAAGTTGAATAAGACATTTTATGGATCAACTTTTCTGTCATAGAAATTGCATTAAAGGGTTAGTTCACCCAAAAATGAAATTTCTGTCATTAACTCGTGTCGTTCCAAACCCGTAAGATCTTCATTCATCTTCAGAACACAAATGAAGATATTTTTGATGAAATCCGAGATCTTTCTGACACCCAATAGCCAGCAATGCAACAGAAATTTTCAAGATATGGTTAAAATAGTCCTACACTGATTCAACCTTAATGTTATGAAGCGATGAGAATACTTTGCTGTTCACGTAATTCAGTTTGAAAATAAGCATTATTTGGTCTGATCTAAACCCCACTGAACATCAGATGAATTTGAACCGTATCTGAACTGTAAATCAGGCCTCACTATGAAGTGATTTTTAACAAATGCAACTTCTAACTCATTCTGGGCCACATTTATTGGAAAAAAAAATCCTTTTAATAGTCAAACTCCACTCACTCTCTTGCGGTTTGAGGTCGACAGGAATCCAGTCTTCTTCACGGTGTGAAGAGCCTTTGCTGATCTACATTACTGAAAAACACACTGTTTTTGGATATAATGTTTAGCATAGCAAGTAGAGCAAGTGACTTCAGCTTAAATGACTTTACTCTAGAGTGAATTCAGAGATGACGATCTTTGTCACTCGTGACATGAATAAGGTGTTAATATTTATATGCATTTCAAGGTTTCCTCTCTGTGAGACTCTCCTCCCACGCTGAGGGCGTTTGTACAGTTTGTGATGCTTAATATCTTTCTGAATGAAACTCGATGGCCTTTGAAAGTCTTCAGTCTTCATCAACACTGATGTTTCTCATCCACTTCATTCAGTTTTTCGCTCAATCGTTCTCATCCATCAAGTCTAAAAATGAGTCAATTGTCAAAAATCAATTCCATTGTGGCAAATGCAAAGCAAAAAGAAGAAACTGAAGTAATTGTTTCTACACGCTCAATATCAATTCTGTCATGTTTATACAATCAAATATAAGATATAATCATCGTCATTAGTGTCACATGGGCTACATTCATACATATTTGTTTTTATATCCTTCAATTTGCACATTTTTTGAAGGAGAACATTTGGTCATTTTATTTCCATTTTTCTTAATAAAACACGAAATAAAGGGCAGGTAATCCAAACAGCATTAACTGCAGCCCGTAAATATGTCGTTGTTGAAAAGCCAGCTTTTACAAGACTTTTACACAGATACGATAAAAAATAAGTGACTTAAAAAGCAACTCTTGAGACCATCTTTCTTTAACAGTTACTGACATAGCAGACAAATGTCTCAAAAAGGAATAAGCATTAAAGGAAGAAACATACCCGACGGAATAAAAACATCATCACTCGGTTCTTCTTTTCATCTTCATCATCTTCAGCTGTGGAGGTTTGATCGGTGGATCCATGAGCTTCAGCGTATCAGAGTAAAGTGATCCCAGATGCTGAAGCAAAACCAACTAATTTATGAAAGCAGAAACAGTCATTAAAGTAAAGAATGAAATAAATCTTTATCCTGGACAAACCTCTACCTTCAGCTTGTGGTTTCTCTCCAACTTTACCTCCAGTGACGCCTTCTCTCTCTTCATATCTGTGATAAAAAACAATCAATATCAGCATGGATTGACATATATTATCTCCTTCAGTAAAAACGTTTACATTCACTATGAAGTTTCTTCTGAATCTGAGAGCAAAATAGCGCATTAGCGCCACCTATTGGCAGTTTGGACCAGAAAACACAACACCCTTGTTTTGTCGCATTTCATATGAGCTCTGTCTTAATTTCTTTTGTGATTTTCCCTGCAGATCTTCTTCTGTGCTGCCCTGAGAATAAACACGGACGAGAATTTAATAAATTTGATGATAATTTACATTTTTCTGACAAGAAAATGCAATAAAAGCAACACTCACATTAGCTCGATTAATCAACAGATTCTCCTCAGAGACGAACCGCCAAAATAACCGTTGGAATTTAAATGCCTGAGATTCGCGCTTCAGGGTCGTGACGTGTGCATTCGTCATACAGTGGCCAGACAACGGACACCATTTTTAAAATATATATATATATTGTATAAACTGTGATAACTTGATATTTGCTCCTGCTGTCATCAAATTAAGGAACTAAACAAAACTACATATATAGTCTATATATTTTTTACACTGTTTACACACATGAATTAGGAACCGTTTCATATTTATGATGGGCGGAGCTATATGATATAACCGCATGTGTGCAAAAGACTTCAGTGAAAGTGAAACTAAACAGATGAACTGGAAGCAACTTTTCTTTTCAGAAACTCTGACATTAACGATCAAATCTGAGATTCACTCACAGGTAAGAAATGTTAACGATAGTTCACTAGTTTAATAGTATGAAGCAGTATAAGAATGTTGGTAAAATTAAAGTCTGTGTTCATCAGACTTTAATAAAAAACAAATATTGTAAAACCTGTTACAACTCTGAATCCGCCATTTTGTCCATCAAAGCAGTCAGGGGAGTTAGTAGATTAATGTTGGTGAACTTGAACTTGTAAAATTGTGTGTCCTCACGTCTTTCCGCGCTTGAAACAACATTCCTTCTGATGTTCATTCATGTTTATTTGATGCTATAAATGAACTAGTATGAAGAGATGATCGCTTCACGAGGAGCTTGAAGGAGCTACAGCGATCTGTCACCAGGGTTGGGTAGGTTACTTTTAAAATGTATTTCACTACAGATTACCAAATACAAGCTTTTAAAAGTAATTTGTAACGTATTTCGTTACATTACTCAAGTTTAGTGACTTAAATACTTTAGAATACTGTGGAATACTAATAAGTGTGAAACAAACACAAAAAAGGTAATTGTGAGTTTTTATCTCACAATTCTGACTTTTTCCCTCAGAATTGCGTGATATAAAGTTGCAATTGTGAGTTATAAAGTCAGAATTATGAGATATAAACTCGCAATATTGAGAAAGGTGAGAATTATGAGATATAAACTCACAATATTGAGAAAAGTCAGAATTATGAGATATAAACTCATACTAAATTCACAATTGCAAGAAAAAAAGTCAGTATTGCAAGTTCATATCTCCCAATTCTGACTTTATAACTTGCAATTGTGAGTTTAAATCTTGCAATTCTGAGAAAAAGAAGCTAGAATTGTGAAATACAAACTCACAATTGTGAGGGAAAAAACAAATTGTGAGAAAAAGTTGCAGTGACGAGTGAATTATACAATGACTCACAAAACATGAAAACAGTCGTAGATCATCAGGTCATGACAGGTGTCACGTTCGGCGGAAGACAGGAAGACGGGAGACAAGGTTCACAAATAACAACCAGGGTTTTAATCCAAAGACAGGGCAGACACGTACAGAGTGCATAGCACAAACAACGACCGACAGGGATGAATACACAGACAGGAACTTAAATACACCGAAGACTAACTGAAGGACAGGTGAATGGAATTAACTGATTATGAGGAGACAGGTGCAGACAATGACTGAATAACGAGACTAAACTAGACAAGACAAGACTGAACTAAACATGACAGCAACATCCATGTGACAACAGGACAGTTCAGTTGAGCAATTTTTTTTATAAATTCAGCCATTTTGTCTTGTTCAGGACAGAACTAAATAAAAATAACAACATTTTTATGACCCTCTTAAAAGTTTTAAAATGTTGATGAAACTTAACTCCTCTTTTTCAGACGGTCAGAGTCAGAGAATCACCAATCGCTGTTTAAATGACATTAAAACTCAAAGTAATCACTTTGGTAATCTAAAACACTTTTCAGATGTAACTGTAATCTGATTACCACCCATTTAAAATGTAACTGTAATGAAATACAGTGACTCAAATTTTGTATTTTAAATACGTAACTAAGTTACTTGTATTTCGTTACTCCCCAACCCTGTCTGTCACGACACATTAAAGACACACTAGACGCTATTTGTTTAAACTACTTTAAAAAAATTACTGTTAAATATGAAACTGTTTCATATCAAAAGTAACCTGCTCTGTCTTGTCTGTTGACGTGTTGTCAGTGTCCTCTTTGCTCCACGATATATTTTTCACTGTGTGAGAACATGATGTGTGGCGTGAGAGCGCATGGCTTGTCGGACATAGCAACAGTAACTAAAGGGGGCGGGTCTTTGCGAACGGTCAATAGCTGTACTGTGGCTTCCAAGTAATTGCCATTTGGCTACTTATCTTTTCAGTCATGGCATCCTCCAGTGGTCCAGCACTAAATGAGGAGCTCCTGTGCTCCATCTGTCTGGAAGTGTTCACTGATCCAGTCACCACTCCATGTGGACACAACTTCTGCAGAACCTGCCTGAGCAATTGCTGGACGAACACACAGACCTGCTTCTGTCCACTCTGTACAGAAACATTCAGCAAAAGACCTGATCTCAAGATTAATACAACACTCAGAGAGGTTGTGCAACTCTTCAATCTAGGAGAATCAAGGAGCAAGCTCAATCTAGGAGAATCTGAGGTGGTTTGTGACATTTGTGGTGAAAGAAAGCAGAAAGCTGTGAAGACCTGCCTGATGTGTCAAAGCTCTTTCTGTGAAACCCATTTGGAGGCTCATCACAGAGTCCCACGTCTAAAGAAACACACACTGATCAACCCTGTGGAAAATCTGGAGGATTATATCTGCCAGAAACACGAGAGACCTCTGGAGATGTTCTGCAGAGATGATCAGATGTGTGTTTGTCTGTTCTGCACTGAAGGAGAACACAAGACTCACAACACTGTTCCTGTAGAGGAGGAGAGTCGAGAGAAGAAGGTAAAGAGATACAGACAAAACACACTGTGAAATACATCTCTTCTGTGTGCTGACATTTTAAAACAGCCAAAGCCAATAGTTTTTCCATTGCATCTGTTTAAAGCTGATTTTGTGAGTTTTTCAGAATACAACATATACCGATCATGCATAACATTATGACCACCTTGACCACTGCAGACAGGAACACCCCTCAAGAGCTGAAGTTTTGGAGATGCTCTGACTCAGTTATCTAGCATCACAATTTGGCGCTTGTCAAACCCACTCAAATCATTACTCTTGCCCATTTTTTCCTGCTTCTAACATCAACTTTGAGGACAAAATGTCAACTTGCTGTCTAATATATCCACCACTAACAGGTGCCTTGATGAAGAGATGATCAGTGTTATTCACTCCACCTGTCAGTGTCATAATGTCATGTCTGATCAGTGTATGTTTCCTGCTAAACTGTCAAATATGTAATTAAAGATGAAAAACTACAATTTTGAATCCATGGGGTTTTAAAATATTAAAATAAGACTTTGGAAAGCTAAATTCAGTGATAAATGTGTGTTTTTCCTCTGTATGTAGAAACAGCTGGTTCAGACACAGACAGATGTTCATCAGATGATCCAGGACCGAATGAAGAAGATTCAAGAGATCCAATACTCAGTAGAGCAGAGAAAAGTGAGTGGAAAATATGATTACAACTAATATTTTTATGCATAATAATATTTCAGTAATAAAGGTGCTGAATTAAGGTGCGGAAAAATTTGTGTTTCAAGTGACATAAATGAGAGAATTTTCATTTTTGAGTGAAGCATCTTCTTAAATAAATATTGAAAATATGATAAAGGAATTTGCTAATTGTTTTCATTTATCAGAGCAACATGGAGAAAGAGAAATGCTCCAGTGTTGAGATCTTCACTGATCTGATCCACTCTATTGAGAGATGTCAGTCTGAGCTGCTGAAGATGATGGAGGAACAGCAGAAAGAAACAGAGAAACAGGCTGAAGATCTCATTAAAGAGCTGCAGCAGGAAATCACTGAGCTGGAGAAGAGAAACACTGAGCTGGAGAAGCTCTCACACACTGATGATCATCTCCATGTCATACAGGTCTGTGAACATCTGTCTCATCATGTACAATATTACAGAACAAACTCACTGTTTTCTGAACCTGATGAGCTGCCTCTGTAAGTGCTGTGACCTCACAACTTCAGTTTTCCCTGTGTTATACTGCAATCTGTGACCCACCGAATTATGTGACCTTACACTTAATGTAGTGACAGTATGGGTTAAGATTAGCTCAATATAGCTCCGACTGCGGTTTAGGGATTTAATGACCTCAGATTTTTTTAAAAATCGAGTTATACGATCAGATAAGTTGACACAAGAGATGGGAATGCTTTGCAATATGCTACAATTTGCAACTAGTGGCTAAAGTTCCCATTCAATCAGTCACTTTGCATTGATACTGAAGTAATGGGGCCTCGCTTGGGAGCCCAGTCACCTAGAAGTGGTATAAAACGAGCCAATGGGAATTGGCCAATGAGATTTACATGCCGCGCCACACCCACCCGGGTATAAATAGGACCGGTATACTCACTTTCATTCATACTTTTGCTTCAGAACTGAACAGTTGTGATCAATCATCTCTCATTCACCTGATCAAGGCAAATTTCCTAAGAAATCTACAAGAGCAAAAACAGCAATTTTAATTGCTTGGAATTATCTCCTTCAAAAGCAATTTTTATTGCTCAACTGTTTTTGTTCCACAGTTCGCGGATCTCTCTGGCTGGTGGGAAGGCGCATTCAACGGTGTGTGTTTGACGTAACGTCCATGTTGGCATTGTGATCGGGACTCTCCTTCTTTAACACGGAGGTACAAGTCCCTTTTGCTGCTACCCAGCCCCCCGTGGCTTCTCAAATTGGATACTGGCCTTGGGTACCCACCTTTTCAATGAAAGAGTAGTCTCCAAAATCTCTGGGTCATGTTGGGTCTGTGCTGACAGTGTGCGACGCATGCCTTCCTCACTCTCAACCACACCCTTATTCGCCATGGGCAGGGCATCGGCGCCTCGGGGATGCACAGCCTGGTACTTCTGCTGCTCGGATGGTGCCACTAGTACGGAACTTTGGGGCCTGGCTGGGGTTCAGTTGGCTCATTCGAACAGTCAGACTCAGCTACGTGATTCAGTTCGCCAGGCGTCCCCCCAGGCTCAATGGCATCCTGTTCACCTTGGTACCAAAGGGGGCCCTTGCCCCACTCAGGGAGATGGGCGTCGCATGGCTCATCCTGGCCCAGTCCGGAGATCAGTTGTGTTAACACAGGGACCTGATGCCGATTGGGGCTTTGGGTCAACTGGGAAAAGAGCAAACTCTCCCCCGTGCAGAGTATCTCTTTTCTCAATGTGCACAGTCAGTGCTGAGCTGCCTGAACACAGTGGTTCCACTGAAACAGTTTCAGAGGCTCCTGGGGCATATGGCATCCGCAGCCGCAGTCACGCTGCTCGGATTGCTGCATATGAGACTGCTTCAGCACTGGCTACACAGCCGAGTCCCGAGGTGGGAATGGCACCATGGCAAGCTCCGTGAGGTCATCACACCGAGTTGTCGCCACACATTCAGCTCATGGTTGAACCAATGGGCTGGAGGGCCTCTAGTACAAGTGTCCAGGCATGTTGTTGTCACAACAGATGCCTCCACTGCCGGCTGGGGTGCCATATGCAACTGGCATGCTGCATCGGGCTCCTGGACAGGACCCCAGCGGCAGTGGCATATCAATTGCCTCAAGTTGCTAGCAGTACTTCTGGCTCTGCGCCGGTTTCAACTGATGCTGCACGGCAAGCATGTACTGGTCCGGACGGACAACACGTTGACTGTAACATACATCAACCATCAGGGTGGTCAACACTCCCGTCGCATGTCGCAAATCGCCAGCCACCTTCTTCTTTGGAGTCAGTGTCGGCTCAGGTTGCTACGTGTCATTTATATCCAGGGCGAGCTCAATCGTGCAGCCGACGTGCTCTGACGACAGCTCACGCTCCCTGGGTAATGGAGACTCCACCAGGTGGTCCAGCTGATTTGAAGCCGATTCAGGGACACACAGGTGGACTTGTTTACCTCCCAAGAGTCTGCTCACTGCCAGTTGTTTTATTCCCTGACCGAGGAGACCCTCGGCACAGATGCACTGGCACACAGCTGGCCTCGGGACAAATATGCATTTCCCCCAGTGAGCCTTTTCGCATACATACTGTGCAAGGTCAGGGAGGACCAGGTCTTGATAGTTGCGCCATACTGGCCCAATCGGACCTGGTTCCCAGAGCTGATGCTCCTCATGACAGTCCCTCCCTGGCGGATTCCCCTGAGGACCTGCTTTCTCAGAGACGGGGCACCATATGCCACCCACATCCCGACCTCTGGAACCTCCACGTGTGGTCTCTGGATGGGATGCGGAGGACTTAGTGTCAACTACCACTGGTGGTAGGCTACTTATCTCTTCAGCTAGAGCCCCCTTTATGAGGCGTGCTTGCGCCCTGAAGTGGAGTGTGTTCGCTGAGTGGTGTTCTTGCCACCGGGAAGACCTCTGGAAATGCCCGGTCAGTTTTGTGCTTTCCTTCCCTCGAGATGGTTTGTAGCGGAGGCTGTCCCCCTCCACCTTGAAGGTCTATGTGTCCGCCGTTGCAGCCACATCACGATGTGGTCAGTGGCAGGTCACTGGGGAAGCATGACCTGATCATCAGGTTCCTGAGAGGTGCCAGGAGGCTAAATCCTCCTAGGCCTCACCTTGTTCCCTCTTGGGACCTCTCTGTTGCTCTGTTGGGCCTACTGGTGGGGCTTCGAGCCCCAAGAAGACAGACAAGTGCCCTGACCGCACTCAATTCTTTTAAGAGGGTTGGGGACCTGAAAGGATTTTTGGTCAGTGAATCGTGCCTAGAATTTGGGCTGGCCCTGTCTCACATGGTCTTGAGACCCCGGCTGAGATATGTGCCCAAAGTTCCCACCACTCCCTTCCAGTACCAGGTAGTGAACTTGCAAGCTCTGCCCGTGGAGGAGCCAGACACAACACTTGTGTTGCTGTGTCCTGTTTGCGCTCTGCACGTGTATGTGGACTGCACACAGAGCTTCATAAGCAGAAAGGGAAGGCTGTCTCCAAACAGAGGTTGGACAGTGGATGCCATCGCCTTAGCGTACCAGTCCCAAGGCGAGCCGTGCCTCCTAGGGGTGAGAGCTCACTCCACTCAGGGTGTTGCTTCCTCCTGGGCGTTGATACACGGCACGTCTCTGGCAGACATTTGCACAGCTGCAGGCTGGGTCACACCGAACACATTTGCAAGGTTTTATAACCTCCGAGTGGACCTGGTGTCCTCCCATGTGCTGTCTACACCTAGGCTAGATGCCCATATGATGTGATTCACAGCAGTTAATCCCATTTGTGTATGGTCCATGCTACAGTTCCCTGACGGTAAACCTGTGTCTTCCCTGGGCGGCTCTGCGCTGCCCTGTCCCTGTGCGGTAGTGTTCCTCTCTGACCAGGGGGGACCTACCTCAGGAGTCTTCATATGTAGCACTGCCCCCTCGGGTCAGTCCATATGTGTTTTCCACACGTTACCTCCCTTCGGGCAGGGTGTGGTCTCCGTAGCGTTCCCCTTTGGACTGGAAATACTTCCCCGGCGTTTGGTCATGGCTAAATAAGGAATGTAGGAATTGAGTTCCAAAGCACTCTTCCCCTGGGGTAAGGAACAGCAGCTTCGACCATCCCCTGAGTAAGACTCTGTCTACTCCATCCCCCTGGTATGGAGGACTTCCCTATGGCTTACTCCGGACACTGGAGGGTTATGATATTTGTGGTAGCACTTGCGCTGGCCACACCTAGGCCTGCCAGGATCTGCTTCCCCAACTCTCGTAATGTAGTTCAGTTGCTATAGCGTTTTCCATTGGGATCCCAGTACGCCAGTATCAACGTAACGTCGAACGCAACTGACTGAATAGTCAAGTCAAGTCAAGTCACCTTTATTTATATAGCGCTTTTTACAATGCAAATTGTGGCAAAGCAGCTTTACATTAATAATTGGCAAATAATTTTGACTGCACAGCAGCTCCCAAAGAAAATGGTGTCAATAAGATCAATAGTTATTAGTCTATTTAATTTATGTATATCAGCACTGCAGAAAACAGTGACGTAATTGTCCGGCTCAGCTCAGTTCGCATAAAACGGCGCCAAATGCAGGCATATCAAAAACACTCCTGAATATCAAGCAAGTGTCCCCAACTTAAGCAAGCCAAAGGCAACAGCGGCAAGGAACCAAAACTCCAACAAATGGAGAAAAAAACCTTGGGAGAAACCAGGCTTAGTCGGGGGGCCAGTTCTCCTCTGGCCAACAGTGAACACTTGTCCGATACTCAGGCAGAGTTACAGGTCATTAAACTGATTTGGAATCGCAACAGTCAAAATATTTAACCTAGTTTCATCTAGTTTAAGATCTTTTTGATCACGCCGGTATGGGACGGTTTGTTGGGATATGTGCCACTGGCTGATGAGTCGGTAAGGTCTTCACAAGGGATGAGCTAGTTCACACAGTCTCTGCCGACACCCCAGGCCCACGTTGTTGCCGCACACAGGCACAGGTTCCCCATCCGACCCGGACACGGCCCGGATTCAGCCAATCACGTTAATTGGTAAACCTCGGGATAAGCAGAGAGACAAAAATTAGTGTAGACGCCATTCTTCTTCAGATGTAACATCTGGTGTTATAGGAAGTGTTCCCGGTTCCGGCTGACCTGATCTATGCAGCCTAACAATCCTTTAATGGATATGAAGACAAAAATTGATAATGCATCATGTGTATGCCAGGTTAAATAGATGCGTTTTTAGTCTAGATTTAAACTGACAGAGTGTGTCTGCTTCCTGAACAATGCTAGGAAGATTGTTCCAGAGTTTAGGTGCCAAATAGGAAAAGGATCTACCGCCTGCGGTTGATTTTGATATTCTAGGTATTAACAACTGGACAGAATTCTGAAATCGTAATAGATGCGAAGGACTATAATGCATTAAGAGCTCACTCAGATACTGGGGAGCTAAGCCATTTAGTGCTTTGTAAGTAATTAGCAAGATTTTAAAATCTATACAATGTTTAATAGGGAGCCAGTGCAGTTTTGACAGAACCGGGCTAATATGGTCATACTTCCTGGTTCTAGTAAGGACCCTAGCAGCTGCGTTTTGGACCAGCTGTAATTTGTTTATCACGCGAGCAGGGCAACCACCCAGTAGAGCGTTACAGTAATCTAGTCTCGAGGTCATAAACGCATGAACTAGCTGTTCCGCATTTGTCATTGAGAGCATATGTCGTAGTTTAGATATATTTTTAAGATGGAAGAATGCGGTTTTACATATGCTAGAAATGTGGCTTTCAAATGAAAGATTGGTATCAAAGAGCACACCCAGGTTCCTAACTGACGAAGACGACTGAGCAGCCATCAAGTGTTAGACAGTATTCTAGGTTATTATGTGCTGAAGTTTTTGCTCCAATAATTAGAATCTCTGTTTTTTTTAAATTTAGTAGTAGGAAATTACTAGTCATCCAATTTTTTATTTACTGAATAGGAATGTCTAGGTTACTATTGTAACCCCCGTTCCCTGAAGGAGGGAGCGGAGACATTACGTCCCCTTGCCAAAGCACCGGATCACCACTGAATGGCCAGGTACTTGTCTCGGCTCCTCAGCAAAATATTAATGAAAGTGAGTATGCCGGTCCTATTTATACCTGAATGTACTGGGTGGGTGTGATGTGGCATGTAAATCTCAGTGGCCAATTACCATTGGCTCGTTTTGTACCACTTGGAGGTGATTGGGCTCCCAAGCGAGACCTCATTAAATCAATATCGACGCAACGTCTCCGTTCTCTCCTTCAGGGAATGGAGACTACAATAGTAACCTAGACGTTTGTGAACCTACACAACATCTTATTTTTATCAGTTATGTTCTCTATGGGTCGTTATATTTTTTAAGACCACATTTCAGTAAGACCACATTTATTTGAATGTATAAATAAGAGAGCGATTGGGTGTGTGAATTACGTCTACCTGTGGAGCGTCCCTCTACTAATAGTGAAGCTGTGGCTTTTAATTACTTCAAAAACAGAAAGAAATGTATGTTAGAACCTTTCAGTTTTTAAGCTATTTTATTGATAAATCACAGGACAGCGCTGGCAGTAGCCTACGTTTTTGCACCACTGAATGTTTCTTTGTATGTGCGATCTGCACGCTACTGTCTGTGTGTGTGTGCATGTTACAATGTTACAGCAGATTAGTTTAGAATGGCCATTAACTTACCTTTACAATTAACGGTGTAAAACATGCGTTGACCCGATCAGTATTGATCCAGATGCATAAAAATAATTTGTGGAGCGCTCTCTGAATATGCATTTATTTGTCATTTTAACTGATGGAAATGGACCGTAAAAATGGACATCAAAAATTATTATCCTGTGGCCCCCTCTATAGGACAGCATTAGTGTTACAGCCAAAGTAAATCTATGGAATTTTTGATCATAATTTATACGAAGTGTCTGATCACTTATAAATGATATAGCATACTAAGTCAGAACAGTCTGAAGGTCATTAGCGTCAAAATCACATGATCAGCGACTAGTCAACATCAAGCTTAAAGCGTCATGGCAGAGCACTAAAGTCAACAAGATGCTGGAACGTTTAAAACAAATGCCAAGACGCAAAATTCAAAATCTGACATTTTCCGGAACAAGATCAGGCTCAAATTAAGCACTGTGTATAACTGAGAAAGATAATGTGTAAAACAATTAATAAACTTTATAAAAATGAACATATTTAACAGTGCTTTCTGTCTTGTAGATGAACTCATCCCTGGACAGTCTTCCACACACCAAGAACTGGACTGAGATCAGGATTGACTCTGATGTGAATGTGATCCCTCTGTATAGAGTTCTGACTCCAATGAAGAAAACTCAAGTGATACTAAATAAAAAACTCAGTCAAACTGGTATGTGAATATGAAAAACAGTGAATAGATTTTTTGGTTAGACTAGCATGACGTTGTTTTACTACAAAAATCGGCCTTTATGTGCTGCCAAAGCCAGAACGAAACAATGATTGGGAGGAAAGTGAGAACAACCTGAAAAATAGTGGCTTTGGCAGATGAATCATGATCACCTCATGATCAGCTCATGAGACGTCAGTGTCTCATAAATACATAAATACATTATTCTAAATGTAGAATAATGAGGTATAGAGAATTTTATTAAGGGTATTATATGTCAGGCAGATAACATTCATAAACAATGTCCAGGCAGAAGGTACAAGGGACACGCAGCAAAGGGTCATAAACGGTAATCCAATGGGTCAATAACGAGAAAGCAAACACAGAAAACAACGCTCAGAAATGTCACCAAAGGGAAAACAAGACCTCGCAATGTGTGCAGGTCACAGTGTCTCTTAAATAGTCCAGGTGATGAGTTACAGCTAGCTGAGGTGATCAGTGGCAAGGCACGGGGCTTATGGGAAATGTAGTGTGAGAGTGAGTGTGAGTTAATGTCAGTACTCTGGCGCCCTCTAATGGCCAGAGGAGGGAATCACAGAATTAGTCTCTGATAGATTCATAAACAAGAAACCTAATGTGAAATAAATTTTAAAAGCAGGAATAAGAAAGCTGCAAACCCCATCTCTTCTTCAAACTTGCTTGTTCTCTTATCCATCCATTCCAGCCCTCTCTCCTCAGTGGATTTTAAAAAGTCACATGCCCCTTAAATCTGATTTTAGTTGTCAGTATATGCCTAGGTCTTTGAGGTCTGTCCAGATTGGCAGTAACAAAGCCACATTTTTTTTTATCCTTATTGTGCTTGGTAAAAGTCCTTGAATCTGGTTTTATTGAAGAAGAGAAGAGTGGGAATGTTAGGATTAGACTGGCATGACAAAATCACTTACCAAACTTTGTAAAGTTAATATGCAAACTGAACTCATGACATGACGTAACTATCTGTGTATAAACTATAAAAATAATCTGCCTCACCTGAGAACAATTTAGATACTTTTCAGCTCAAATAACAAATTTTTACTGATTTTTCATATTTATTTTTTATAAAAATACAGGCTCCACAATAGTTCCATAGAATTCCATTACAGGATATTTACTGAAAACACAATCTGAATTATCTGAAAGATAAACTCTATTATGGAATATTTCTACTGTAATGTTTCTGTAAATCACCTTATATTGTCGTCTGTGTTCACAGGGTTGAAGTTCATGCAGAAGTATGCAGGTACAGTGGCACTATTTTCTTCAATACTTTTGTTAATCTGTATTATAGTAACTACAGTACTGTACAAAAGTTTGTTCTGAAGTTGATTGATAATGTCTGATCTCTCTCAGTGGATTTAACTCTGGATCCTGATACGGCTTATCCATTTCTCATCCTGTCTGATGATGGAAAACAAGTCAGTGACGGAGACATTGAGCAGGACATCCCAGAAAACACAAAGAGATTTGATAAGGCTTGTTCTGTTCTGGCAAAGCAGGGATTCAGTTCAGGGAGATTTTACTATGAGGTGCAGGTGAAGGGAAAGACTCAGTGGAGGTTAGGAGTGATCAGAGAATCCATTAACAGGAAGGGGACGATCACAATGACTCCAGTGGATGGAGTCTGGATTTTGATCATGATTAATGAGGATGCGTATGCAGTTAGTGATGATCTAGTGGTTATATTCCCTCCGAGTGTGAAACCTGAGAAGGTGGGAGTGTTTGTGGATTATCAGGAGGGTCTGGTCTCTTTTTATGATGTGGACTCCAGATCTCATATCTACTCTTTCACTGGTCAGACTTTCACTGAGAAACTCTATCCGTATTTCAGTCCATGCGATAATGATGAAGGTAAAAACTCAAGACCACTGATCATCACACCTGTCAGTTAAAATGAACAAAAACTCAAGAAATCTGAAAAGATTAACTCTAGATGTGCTGTTTAAACAGATTAGAAAATGTAAAGCAAAACAAAGATAATTTGCACAAACCACAATCCAGAAGATTAAGAAAATTAATATAAAGACAAAATGTGTTCAAGTGCAAAGAACTGTATATTCAGGCCTTTGGAAGATTATGTGAATTTTCATCATCTTTAGTTAGATGCATTTAAATTGTGACTGTGCCTCAGACACAATCAACTCTGTCCTTGATGCAATCAACAGTCTGAGTCTGTAAAGGTGTCAACCAAATGGCCTACAGAAACTGAATAACAAAGGAACAGTTTGCTCAGAGTAGATTGCAGGGTAGATCAACCTCCTGAAGGAGGACCTAACAGTTATCTATTGTTTGTAGTCCGTTTGTCTTCATGTATAAAGTTCTGTCTCACAGACAGAACTTTGTGTTAAGTTATTTTGAAGGCTGACATCGCTGCTGAAGATCTGTGCCTTCAATAAACTCTTCTCCCACAAGAACTCTGGTCGAGCTTACTCATTTTATGTATTAGAGAAATCTAATACATTGGCGAGCCACCCAAAAAGACTGCTCAGCCAAATACAGCAAAATCTAACACCTTTAAAACAAAAAATCACTGACAAAATATCAACTATAAAGGAATATTTATACTGTATGTTGTTTGAAAAAATTACATTATCACAGTTACAGTTGAATGGCCAATTTATTGCAATTTTTTTTGCTTTTATCTTTTAATGATACGTTACTTTTGCTTCTCAAATCTACTATAAAATCTTACATAATGATTTAAAGCTGCAGTCCGTAAGTTTTGCCTCTTTGTCGCCATCTCTGTTCGAAAACTGCAATTGGAGTTATTTGTGCAATTATAATCTTTACGTGGGTTGTGCTTCAGCACGACTCCTCAGCGGATGAATCTAATGATTTGAGGAGACGGTGGGAACAAACTTCTCCGTCAGCGTAACCGTCGCGAGCTTCATCACTGACAGAAACACAATATCAACTCTTTAAACTTCATATTTCATGTAGTTCAATCCATGTTTTTAAACAATGAACACGTCACAGCTGAAATTAAACTGCTGTTGAACACTGAAAGTCTTACCCGTACGGGATCTTTCTGACGGCCTGCAATCCCAATCCCTCTATACGGAACAAAACGTTCTTCAACACTTGTGACAGCGGGTTCTGGAACGTGATCTTGACCGTCAGCTCTTTACCCACCACAGCGTCCTCTAGAGGCTGAAACAGAACAAAATCAACAGATGTAGAGTTTCTTCTGTGATGAACTGAAGCTAAATACGACGCCTTCAGATGTTTCAGCAGGTGACTAAAATTTTATAAACACTTATGATCAGATTTGATCTTAAATTCCATGGATTGCATTCTACTACAAAAAAAAATGAGGAATAAATTAGGATTTATAAAGGTAGAAACATGAAAATATTTGTAATGAGTCTCACTTATTCGTAAAAAAAACCTGTAAATGACATTTTCTGTTATGCTACACGTATCGAGAATTTCATGAATTCGATTATGAAGAGTTTTTTACTTATAAAAGTCCCAAAGCGTTGGTTTTGCACAATTAGTTATATTGTTCTGACATAAAAATACTCACACATTTCAGCTGATTCTTCTTCGACTCTGACATTCAGATCTCCACTGAAATTCAAAAGGCAAAGAAGCGCTTCAGGTCGTGACGTGTGCGTTTGTACAGTGCTTGTGCTGGAAACTGAAAACATTTTAAACCCCAGGTTTTTTGTTAATGTGATGAAGGTGTTTACACACTCAATTAGGAACTGCTCATATTCACGGTTGTGGGCGGGGCTTATGACATCACTGCAGCTGAGTGACAGAAATCCAGTGAATGTGAAACTTAATTAAACATGAACTAAAAGCTTCTTCACTACTTGATTCACACACACACACTAGTGATCACAGCTGATATTCACTCACAGGTAAGTGATATAACATCTGGTTCAGTAGTTTTAAACTCTGAAATAGTAATAGAATATTATTGAGTGTCATTTAATTGGCTGTAAACCAATGTTTGATGAATATTGAATTGAATATTTCTTCAGACTGAATGGACCAATAAAAACTAGTTAAGGTGTCATGAACTGCATTTTTTCATTATTTTATGTTTCCCAAAGTGCACTTATGATGTTAGTATGATTTTTACATCAAAAATGGTCATCATTTAGAAATAAAAGAACATTTTCTGTGCTGATTTGAACGCTCTGTTGGAAGGACATTTGCTGTAAATACATTAAATTACACCTGGTGTTTACAGGTATTTATTTTGTTGTGAGAAACCTTTCAGGTAATTGTAAAAACATCTTTCAAAAATAGAAAGAACCTACGATAATGTTGTACTGTTACATACACATTTTCAGTTTCAGTATCGCTTGTTTCTTCGAACACAGAAATGCAGCAAAACAGCAGTTATTAGTTTCTCTTTTTGTAATGTAGGCTCACAGTAATATTTCAATGCCAAACATAAAATAAGCTTTTACTGGTGTATGAGTTTAAACATGAGCACGGATATGACCACGAATTGACTTTCAGTTTTATGGAAGTGAAAATTAACCTACAAGTTAAACCAGTTTCAAGATTCAAGAATTTCTTGCCATGCCCGTTTTGGTAGTTTCTGAAGAACTGTACATGGATGTGACCGACCTACACTAAAAGATTTTTAAAATCTTATCAGATTTTCAACATGTGAGACCACAAACGTGACTAAATGAGTCCCAAAATCCCTCGTGGTCGAACGTGACTTTAGAGTAAAACATGGCGGACGACGGGCAAGAAGAAATGGCGATAATAGTGTTTTTTGCGCTGCTTTTTACAGAGAATTTGTAGGAAAAAAAGAAAAATGTTTGAATGAAGTCATGTTCTGCTCGCTTTCTGATTTGGTATCGTTTCATTCCACGTGTGAAGAAACTCATTTTGTACTATCTGCACATTATGTAATAAGCATTACATTATTATTGTAATAAAATGTTCATAAAATAATAATTCTCAAAACGTAATAAAATCTTGAGCTCATAACAACTTTTACATTATGAGAAATGTATTACATTATAAACTCACCATGTCGTATTGTCATAATTCTAACAAGCTTTTAAAACATAAAAATATTACTATTCCCTTGTATTAAACTTTTAAAAAGTCTTAAACTACCTTTGAAATGCAACAGATCTAAAGAGTAATGCAATTATTATTATTATTATTATAATTTTATTTAAGGATATTCAAGTCACCTTTATTTATATAGCGCTTTTTACAATGCAAATTGTGGCAAAGCAGCTTTACATTAATAATTGGCAAATAATTTTGGCTGCACAGCAGCTCCCAAAGAAAATGGTGTCATTGTCCAGCTTATTCTATATATTATTGATTCATTCCGTTGCAAAGATCAATAGTTATTAGTCTAGTTAATTTATGTATATCAGCACTGAAGAAAACAGTGACGTAATCATCCGGCTCAGCTCAGTTCACAAACAACGGCGCCAATGCAGGCATATCAAAAACACTGCTGAATATCAAGCAAGTGTCCCCAACTTAAGCAAGCCAAAGGCAACAGCGGCAAGGAACCAAAACTCCAACAAATGGAGAAAAAAACCTTGGGAGAACCCAGGCTTAGTCGGGGGGCCAGTTCTCCTCTGGCCAACAGTGAACACTTGTCCGATACTCAGGCAGAGTTACAGGTCATTAAACTGATTTGGAATCGCAACAGTCAAAATATTTAATCTAGTTCCATCTAGTTTAAGATCTTTTTCATCACGCCGGTATGGGATGGTTTGTTGGGGATATGTGCCACTGGCTGATGAGTCGGTAAGGTCTTCACAAAGGATGAGCTAGTTAACACAGTCTCCGCCGACACCCCAGGGCCACGCTTCTGGTTCCCCATCCGACCCGGACACGGCCCGGATCCAGCCAATCACGTTGAATGGTAAACCTCGGGATAAGCGGAGAGACAAAAATTAGCGTAGACGCCATTCTTCTTCTGATGTAACGAGTACATCTGGTGTTATAGGAATTGTTCCCGGTTCCGGCTGACCTGATCTATGCAGCCTAACAATCCTTTAACGGATATGAAGACAAAAATTGATAGTGCGTCATGTGTATGCCAGGTTAAATAGATGCGTTTTTAGTCTAGATTTAAACTGACAGAGTGTGTCTGCTTCCCGAATAATGCTAGGAAGATCGTTCCAGAGTTTAAGTGCCAAATAGGAAAAGGATCTACTGCCTGTGGTTGATTTTGATATTCTAGGTATTAACAACTGGCCAGAATTCTGAGATCTTAATAGACGCGAAGGACTATAATGCATTAAGAGCTCACTCAGGTACTGGGGAGCTAAACCATTTAGTGCTTTGTAAGTTAAAGGATACTTGAAAGGATACTTAAAACAGCCTGTATCATCATTACCTGAGATCTCGCCTGTTACATTACTGTTACATACAGTCAGTGATACTCCTTTGTAATTCTATTTTTTCCATACTATTGAAATTCTATTTCTCCCTGTGCTCCCACAGCAGCATTTTTGATTAAACAGTGTAACTTCAGAGCCAAACCAGAGATTTCTCCCTCCGCTCATCATGGTCACTACCCTATGTGGGAAAGAATGGGCCTCCAAAAGTAGAATCTTGCATTGTGACAACTCTACTGCGGTCTACTTGCATCAACAAATGCAGATCAAATTCCGACAAACTAATGCAGTTCCTCATACAGTTAAACTGGTCCTCTGCTTGCAACTTGCAACAGTAAAACTTCCTCTTAATCATCCCAGTGAAACGTGCCTTCCACGATTCCATCATGCACTTCAGGGAAGAAAGGCACTGGGTTGCAGGGGCGGGACACGGCTGTGAGTCATGCTCCGACCCCATATACCAATCATCCAACCGTGAGAACTCAGGACAAATCGGCGACATTCAAATCTAATCCGATGCCCACAACAGCCCGGGCAAGCATGGCTGCCAACTTAGCATCGAACTCATACTTACCCGCCACACCCGAGGGTGGGAACCCAAATCTTCAGCATTAGAAGGCAAATGCCCACCACCCGATGCTGCTACAGATACTTCGTCCTCATCCGGAACCCCGTATGAGAACTCATCCTGAGACACAATGTCGGAAGCTCCACTGGGCGCAATATGCGTGACAAGAAACGGGAGGTCCGTGGGGATTGACCCAACGGAAATACTCCCATTGTTTCCCTCATATCACCCGCAGTGCTAACCGACATGGCCTTGTGAAATCAGATGGACCAGCTTGAGGAGCGTCTGAGGTGACTCCCTCTTCCACCGGAAAGGAGTGATGACCGCAAAATTGCCATGGTCATGTTCTCACAGCAAGGACATGATCCATCCATGAAAGCGGTTTCAGCGTGCTTAAGACCCAGACGTGTGAGAAAGATAGTGGCCAGACTCATTGGTCTTTTCTGAAGTATCAGGGGTGTTCTAGTCTCCCTCTACACAGTACCGTTAAAGAGCCTCAGGTTCAATCCTCTGTTGAGGACAGTGAGCCAAGTTCTTTTACCATTAACTATTAAGACTTGATCGGCAGGTGAACTCGTGTTAATTTCAGCAATGTAGATGATGTATTGTTATTGTTTGTCTTTTCAGTCATGGCATCCTCCAGTGGTCCACAAAATGAGGAGCTCCTGTGTTCCATCTGTCTGGAAGTGTTCACTGATCCAGTCACCACTCCATGTGGACACAACTTCTGCAAAACCTGCCTGAGCAAACACTGGACGGACACACAGACCTCCTTCTGTCCATTCTGTAAACAGAACTTCAGCAGAAGACCTTACCTCAAGATTAATACAACACTCAGCGAGGTTGCTCAACACTTTAAGGAGAAGCTCAATCTGGAAGAATCTGAGGTGGTTTGTGACATCTGTGATGAAAGAAAGCAGAAAGCTGTGAAGACCTGCCTGACGTGTCAAAGCTCTTACTGTGATGATCATCTGGAGCCTCATCTCAGAGTCCCACGTCTAAAGAAACACAAACTCATTAATGCTGTGGAGAATCTGGAGGATTATATCTGCCAGAAACATGAGAGAGCTCTGTGTGTGTGTCTGTCCTGCACTGAAGGAGAACACAAGACTCACAACACTGTTCCTGTAGAGAAGAGTCCAGAAAAGGCAAGAGTCACAAACAAAAACACTCCAGTCAAACCAGTAGCTTTAGTGAACATCATAGCTGCTTTGCTCTTTGATGTTGCTAGTCATAGACAGGTGGCTTTAGAGGGAGGGATATTGTCATTCTAGAAAGCATTTCAGTGGACACAAATTTGATTTTGTCTTGATTTTATAAACCTCTGAAAATATATTGGGATATACTATATATGTTATCCTCAAAACTGTCAGAAATGGACTAGAAGCTATGGTGTCTTTCCTCTGTATGTAGAATCAGCAGGTTCAGACACAGACAGACGTTCATCAGATGATCCAGGACAGAATGAAGAAGATTCAAGAGATCCAATACTCAGTAGGGCTGAAAAAGGTGAGTGAAGAGAAAATTACGTTTACGTTTAAACATTTAACAGACACGTTTCTGTCATGACAACTCGAGTGTTTGTCATGGTGATGACAATGTTGATATGTTTGGTCTTGGTCGGAAAAGATCTCCTATGCTGCTGCTGTACAATATAGAGTACATGAATTACCCGTATCAGATTTATACAGGTGGAGCTGGGGAAGGAGGAGGGTTTTTGAAGCACGCTGCACTGCTAAGCAAATGCTACTCGTGTATTTGAAGATTGAGCAGCGAGCTCATTGATTGCCTTGTAGATAACAACAAGCAGGTTGAGTTAAAGGACCTATTAGCCTGTGCCATCTAGAGTTTCAGACAGAACACTATTTGTCAAAGAGACAAAAATGTACATAATACGTAAAAGGTTTACTAGACAAATAGTTTAAGAAGCAAGCTAGAGAAGAGGAGAAATGCTGTACGTGTACAGGTTTAAGGGTGCAATTAATAATGTAATACATCATATTATTTCATTCTGCTTCATAAACAAAGGTACCGAGTTGAATGGAGAGTTGCAATAACACACATTTTTTATCATTCATCAGAGAAACACAGAGATGGAGAAATCATCCAGTGTTGAGATCTTCACTGACTTGATCCACTCCATTTTGAGATGTCAGTCTGAGCAGCTGAAGAAGATGGAGGAACAGCAGAAAGAAGCAGAGAAACAGGCTGAAGATCTCATTAAAGAGCTCCAGCAGGAAATCACTGAGCTGAAGAAGAGAAACATTGAGGTAGAGCAGCTCTCACACACTGACGATCATCTCCATGTCATACAGGTCTGTGAACAGCTCTCTCATCAGTTATCATGTACATCACAGAACAGACACTCCATCTGCACCACAACTTACAGACAACCACTCTAGAAACACGTATACACACCAGTCAGGTATTCTTTTGCAGCCAAAACAGTCCATACCCGTCGAGGCGTGGACTCCTCTAGACCCTGAAGGTGTGCTGTGGGATCTGACACAAGATGTTCGCAGCAGATCCTTCAAGTCCTGTAAGTTGCGAGATTGGGCCTCCATGGAACGGACTTGTTTGTTCAGCACATCCCACAGATGCTCAATTGGATTGAGATCCGGGGAATTTGAAGTCAACACCTCAAACTCGTTGTTGAGCTCCTCAAACCATTCCTGAGACATTTTTGCTTTGTGTCAGGAGCATTATCCTGCTGAAAGAGCCACAGCCACCAGGGAATACCGTTTCCATGAAAGGATGTTCATAGTCTTCAAAAATGCTCAGGTAGGTGGTTCGTGTCACAGTAACATCCACATGGATGGAAGGACCCAAGGTTTGCCAGCAGAACATTGCCTAAAGCATCATACTGCCTCCGCCGGCTTGCCTTCTTCCCATAGTCCATCCTGGTGCCACGTGTTCCCCAGGTCAGTGTCCTTATGTGTTGGCGCTGTCTGCGGTGGACAGGGGTCATCATGGAAACCCTGACTGGTCTTGTCTATGGACCTCCATATGCAACAAACTGATGCTCTGTGTGTTCTGACACCTTTCTATCAGAACCAGCATTAACTTCTTGAGCAATTTGAGCTCCAGGAGCTCGTCTGTTGGATTGGACCACAAGTGCCAGACTTCGCTCCACACGTGCATCAATTTGGCACGTAGGGTTTGGCCGCCCATGACCCTGTCGCTGGTCCACCACTGTTCCCTCCTTGGAGCACTTTTGATAGATCCTGACCACTGTAGACCGGGACCACTGTAGTTTTGGAGATGCTCACAATTTGGTGCTTCTCAAACTCACTCAAATCCTTACGCTTGCCCATTTTTACTGCTTCTAACATCAACTTTGAGGACAAAATGTTCACTTGCTGTCTAATATATCCACGACTAACAGGAGCCGTGATGAAGAGATGATCCGTGTTATTCACTCCACCTGTCACAGTGTCATGTCTGATCGGTGTATACACATCGACGTCTTTGTCTTTTGTCGGTCACTGTAGCTTCTCTATGTGCTTCGAAAGAGAGGGGTGAGCACCGTTGGTTGCAGTTTCGAAACCTCACTGCTAGATGCCACTAATATTTACACACTGCACCTTTAACTTAAATAATAAAAATGATTTAACAGTCTTCTCTCTCCTGCTATAGATGAACTCATCCCTGGACAGTCGTCCGCACACCAAAAACTGGAGTGAGATCAGGATTGACTCTGATGTGAATGTGATCCCTCTTTATAGAGCTCTGACTCAACTGAAGAATACTCTGAATAAAAAATTCTATCAAACTGGTATGTGAACAAATTTCTTATGTAAAGTTCTATCCAAACTCTGCTTTAATCTCTCTGGTTGTCTCATAGATTTCTATTGTACGTATCTACTGTAAACACATTCTGGATTCTGTTTTATAAACTTACAAATGAGCCGCATTTTCATGCGGCTGCTAATAAGAGATATAATCGTTGTTAAGCTGAAATATTCCAATGAATAATTCATTATATTATACTGTCATCAGTGTCCATGGGGTTGAAGTTCGTGCAGAAGTATGCAGGTACAGTGTGATTGACACCATTTTCTTCAATACTTTGTTTATAATCTGTTTAATTTATTGTACATCTGAAAATGTTTGTTCTGAAGTTCTGATTGATAATGTCTGATCTCTCTCAGTGGATTTAACTCTGGATCCTGATACGGCGAATCCATATCTCATCCTGTCTGATGATGGAAAACAAGTCAGTGATGGAGACATTGAGCAGGACGTCCCAGAAAACCCAAAGAGATTTGATGACATTTGTGTTCTGGCAAAGCAGGGATTCAGTTCAGGGAGATTTTACTATGAGGTGCAGGTGAAGGGAAAGACTCAGTGGGATTTAGGAGTGATCAGAGAATCCTTTAACAGGAAGGAGGACATTATCCCAAGTCCTGAGGATGGACTCTGGGCTGTGATTCTGAGGAATGAGAATCAATATTCAGCATGTGAAAATTCATCTGTCTTGCTATCTCTGAAAGCGAAACCTGAGAAGGTGGGAGTGTTTGTGGATTATGAGGAGGGTCTGGTCTCTTTTTACAATGTGGGCTCCAGATCTCATATCTACTCTTTCACTGGTCAGACTTTCACTGGGAAACTCTATCCGTATTTCAGCCCAGGTCTTAATGATAAAGGTAAAAACTCAAGACCACTGATCATCACACCTGTCAAATAAAATGAACAAATCCCCCAAAATATGAGATTTTAGAATTCTAGAAAGATTATCTATGAATGTACTTTTATAAGGATTAGAATTAGCAAAACAAAAAGAAATTTGCACACTGATTCCATGGATAATTCGAAGTAATTAAGCTTTGCATCTAGTCTATGATTAAGTTGATTATACTGAAAAAATAAGGTGACAAAAGGTGTATGAAGATTATATTACCGTTAACATTTATCTATATAAACTCGCAATATTGAGAAAAGTCAAAATTATGAGATATAAACTCACAATATTGAGAAAAGTCAGAATTATGAGATATAAACTCGCAATATTGAGAAAAGTCAGAATTATGAGAAATAAACTCACAATATTGAGAAAAGTCAGAATTATGAGAAATAAACACGCAATATTGAGAAAAGTCAGAATTATGAGAAATAAACTCACAATATTGAGAAAAGTCAGAATTATGAGAAATAAACTCACAATATTGAGAAAAGTCAGAATTATGAGATATAAACTCACAATATTGAGAAAAGTCAGAATTATGAGATATAAACTCTCAATATTGAGAAAAGTCAGAATTATGAGATATAAACTCGCAATATTGAGAAAGGTCAGAATTACGGGTAAATCCGACGTCAAAGACAGGACAAATATAAATCCGTTTCACACTTCAAGAGGCCTCCAAAATCCATTTATCTTTCACAGTTACATTTAAATGACCAACAATATATAAAGTTGCTATTTGACACTGACATCATGGATTAAACACACTGAACATTGAAAATCCTAAAGGGATCTTTCTATAAATATTGACTTTTTTTGTGCAAATTACAGTTCGTTTGTTTTCTGTTAATACACAATTTCATATTTTCAACTTTTCAAATCTGGTATGATGAATTTTTAACTATGATTTAATAAGAAATATTTTGAAATTCTGCATAATAATATAAACTTCTACATCTGTAAGGAAATTTCCATTTCTCTCTTTTCTCCAGTTTTCTCCAAACTTGAAATCACTGATTGTTGGTTTATATTGCAAATAACTACAAAATCTGAATAAAAGACAAGTGTTAAATTATATTAGATTTCTTGCTAATATAATATACAAATACACATTTGAATGATTTATGACAGTGATTTATGTTTATGAACATCTACTCGCATAAACATTACAACAGACACTGTATATGAATAAAACATGGTGGATCTTTATCGTTGCCTTGCATCAGTTTTATGAAATACTGAATTATTATTTAGTGCAGATGACCCTTCAGAAATGTAAAGCAAAAACAAATGTAAAGGAACTAGAAGAAAGAAACTGAAGCATTTGTTTTTACATGCTTAAGGTCAAATCTGTCATGTTTATATAATCAAATCTAGTAGATAACTGCTTGTCAAGACTACATTACATGTAGTTAATGTAGTAATAACTATTAATTATGCATAATTATATCCAACTAACTCTAAACCAAACCCTAATCCTATATGTACTTACATATAGTTACTTAATATCAATCAGTACTGAAATGTACAATTATACTGTGACAAAGACACCTTTAAAATAAAGAGTTACACTTTATTTTAAGGTGTCTTTGTTACAGAGTCATGAAATAAATTGTACAAATGTATCTGTGGCCGTTGTGATAATTCTGTCATTTCTTGCGTAGACATGAGGTAAAAGACCATGCAAGAACTTTGTCTGCACCGTGGACCTGGATAAATATCAGTTTGACACACTTTTTTTTTGACACAAACAGAAGTATTTCTATGATTAAATGTGCTATTTCATTGTAAGTAAAATTGTGAAAATTTTAGTTTAAAAACACAGGAAAAGTATTAATACATTTGTTTTGGCACGTAAATATTGTAAATGAAAAAAAGTTGAAGGCTGCTGCTTGCTGAAAAGCAACCCATATACGTGAGTTTATTAAAAAAAAATTAATATTGGAGAAAGCTGTAAACACAACCGTTTTTGTTTTTTTTTAAATCAAGTATAATATGAATTTTAGGTTTTGAACTGAACTGTCTATATTGCAGTCATATTATGCACTATATTTGTAAGGAACTCCTTACTTTCATTTTTCACTTTGTGACTTAATTAATAAGCAGTTGGTACAGCCATATTTACAATATGCAATATAGGATATAATTATGAAAAATGTTTCATTATTTGTCTACCAAAAAATACTTGAATGCCAAGATGAATGCAGTGGCTTCAAATCCCGTAAACATGTTCAATTAAAATAGTTTCCAGTATTAACTGAAAGGCTACATGTGCATTAAAATGTTTCTTTCAGCACTGCAAGGCGCACTGGATGGCTTTGTTCAATGGTCAGGCATCGACCAATAAAATGGCTTCATTCCCGGCCCAGCCCCGCCCCCATCTCTATTCTCTCGAATCTGCATTTATTAACGCACAAGTGGGTTTTGCAACAGGAATATACGGAGTCCCTAAAGGGAGGTGGTGGTGGGGGAAAAAAGGGATGGTAGGAATTTTTTTTAAAGAGATCTTTTGCGTTCCCGCGCAAAACTTTTGCGTTCCCTCGCAAAGATGTTTGTGTTCGCACGCAAAGATATTAGCGTTCCCTTGTAAAACCTGTTGTGAGCTCGGACAAAACCTTCCTGTTTAATGTCCCTCTGGCTGGCAGTAGTGTTTATTAAGTCACCTCGAGCATTAATACACACAAATGATGCGCGGCTCATTTAGAGTTTGAACTTGTTTGACTCAAATATAAAGAAATGCGGTCAGTGTTTAAGGAGTTCAGTAAAGTTCGAGCTTCCGGGATCAATAACTCGTGAATTAAACGTTGGTAAAACACAAATGCAGCTATTTCCAACGTAGACAACGAGCTACAACAACCCGATTTTCCTCAAACAAGCTTTATAATATAAAAACTGGTCTATATTAGCAGGCGGCGGTGAGACAAGTCCGAAGGGAGCGTCTGAAAAGTGCAAAATCAGAAAAGCATTTCTACAAAAATAGTCATTAATAACTTCAATGTTAGACATTGTGGTGTAACTTTATCACTGCTTTCCTGCTGGTTACACTACAACACTTAGTGTGGCAAGTAGTACAAAAAGGCCTTCTTTACACAAATGATGTTATGCAGTTTACATACTTACAACCAGCATGATAATAGCGTACTAAATTTGATGGCATTTCAAATTATTAAATGTTTTACTATTAACAGCAAAGTTATTGATTTTGTTTCATAAAATCATGAAAGTCATTTATATATATATATATATATATATATATATCAAACTAGGTGTGCAGGAGAGCAGTGACGTGTTACAGTGAAGTTATTGACAGTTTTTCATAATATAAATGAGAAAAAGGGTTTTGGGTTTTGCACTTTTCAGACGGTCCCTTGTCTCGCGCCGGCTTGTAGAGACAAATTTATATATTGTAAAGCACATTTGAGGAAAATTGGGCTGTTGTAGCTCGTTGTCTATGTTACTTTGATTGGAAATAGCTGCATTTGTGTTTTACCAACGTTTAATTCACGAGTTATTGATCCGGGAAGCTCGAACTTTACTGAACTCCTTAAACACTGACCGCATTTCTTTATATTTGAGTCAAACAAGTTCAAACTCTAAATGTGCCGCGCATTATTTGTGTGTATTAATGCTCGAGCTGACTTAATAAACACTACTGCCAGCCAGAGGGACATTAAACAGGAAGGTTTTGTCCGAGCTCACAACAGCTTTTGCAAGGGAACGATAACATCTTTGCGAGGGAACGCAAAAGATTTCTTTTAAAAAAAATCCTCCAATACCATTTTTTCCCACCACCACGTCCCTTTAGGAGCTCTGTAGGAATATAACAGGAGTAACAGAAGTCAAAGCATAAAGACTTGGAAGTTGTTCTGCTGGATCTGAGAGGCTGTGAGCGCCCACTTGTGTTTGTACAGCGAAACTGAAGTAAAGTGCAAAAGTAAATGACACATTTGTGTCTGTCATTTTGTTTATGCATTTGTAACTATTTATCTGCAACTTCGAATTTGTGTTTTGATTATTGTCCGTGCTGCAAATCGAAAGATTCAGCTTTTCACATCAATGTAAATGACAAATACGAATATTATTATCACAAATTCACATCTTCATAGTCTCTGATTTACCGTCAAACTGAGATGGCTAAAGCCCATTTAAAGGGCAGCAGTTGTTTTTATCAAACTTCTCGACGCACAGGATACAGGCGTGTTCTTCTCTCCAGCTTCAGTAACTTTCGCTTTCGATTTTGTTACGATCGTGTAATGGCGTCCAGTTCAGGTAAGAATCAAATCATTCTTATGAGCCGCGTAGGGTGGGAGTTATCGGGTCTAATTCTGCACCAGTCGCTGGGGAAAGTGTGCTCCCTCGGGTAGAATAAGTAACTATTGGTGCCCCCCATGGACATTCGACTTGTGTCTTATAACAGTCGTGGTTTGCGCGTGGGCCAGAGTGATGGGGATGAAGCTCGCCGTATGGTTCTGTGCTTACAAGAGACATTTTTAGCAATGCAAGATTTGGATAAACTGAATTCTCTTAATGATGACTTTAATGGTGCTGGTGAATCCACTACAGATCTTAGTATGGATTTAATTAAAGGTAGGATATCTGGGGGTGTAGCCATACTGTGGAAAAAAAAAAAAAAAGTTAGACTCGCTGGTTAAGGTGGTTCGTATGGAAGCCCGTTTCCGCCACTGAAAAAAAAAAAGAAGAAGATTTTTGTGACTTTTTATCTCAGAATTGTGAGTTATAAAGTCAGAATTCTGAGTTATAAAGTCAGAATTCTGACTTTTTTTCCTCAGTAAAAAAACAAAATCTAGTTTCCTGTTACAGAGATTAACCTTCACTTGAGTGTCAAAGACGGTAGGATTGCATTAGCCTAAAAATGGAAATGATTATAGAGGATTATTTTCGGCGTGGTTTCACTAATAGAGAAATCTTAGTTTTATTGGAGGAATCACACAACATAAAGCTTAGTTTCCGGACTCTTGAGAGAACGTTATGCAGGAATCAGTTGTGATTCTGAGGCTGAAGTGGCACGTTTTTATGGAAGCCTCGCCACTGAAAAAAAAAAAAAAAGATTATTGCGACTTTTTATCTCAGAATTCTGACTTTATATCTCAGAATTCTGACTTTATATCTCAGAATTCTGACTTTATAACTCGCAATTCTGACTTTATAACTCACAATTCTGACTTTTTATCTCAGAATTCTGACTTTATATCTCAGAATTCTGACTTTATAACTCGCAATTCTGACTTTATATCCCAGAATTCTGACTTTATATCCCAGAATTCTGACTTTATATCTCAGAATTCTGAGATAAAAAGTCACAAAAATCTTCTTTTTTTTTTTTTTTTCAGTGGCGGAAACGGGCTTCCATAGGTTCGACTGGATCTTAATTGGTGTATTGCAATACAGATTACTTACCAAGATAAGAAATGTATTATTCTAAATGTGTATACACCTTACGAATGCCATCATAATGAAGATGAATACTTAAATAGACTAGCTTTTATTAGTTCTTTTATTGAAGGTTCTACTATTTCCAGTGTGTATGTCATTGGGGATATGAATGCGCATATTTCAGATAGTAATTCATTATTTTCTAGACGTATTGTTCAGTTTTGTCAAGAGAATAATCTCATTTTGTCAAGTGAAGTGTGTTTATCTGTAGATAGCTATACTTATGTTGGTGAGGCTTGGAATACTACATCATGGTTGGACCATTGCATTAGTACAGCAGATGCACATGCCTCGCTGAGGGATATGAGTATCTTATATGATACAGATATATATGAATGTTGATTGTTTCATAGCGATGTCTAATAATGAAAGTAATATCAGTGAAGTAAAAATGGATTGGTCAGCACTTACAAAGGAGGACCTTTTAGCCTATTATGTGAGTACTATTTGTCTACCTAGGGATGCAATGATGTGTAGTGATGTTAACTGTAAAGATGTAAATCATCAAAAGGATATCTGTTTAATGTATAATGATATAGTTAATGCCTTGCATGGTTGTAGTAAGCCATTTATTAAATCGAAGGGTATAATGAATAAGACTAGGCCTGGTTGGAGTAAATATGTAGCTGAATATCAGGCTGAAGCCCAGGAAGCTCATAAGTTATGGGTTATGGCGGGAAGACCTAGGCAAGGGCCTGAGCTTGAATATAAGAAATCTACAAATTTAAGATATAAGTATGCCATTCGTTTTATCTGTAAAAATGAGCAAACCTTAAGGGCTGATTCTATGGCTATGAAGCTGCTAAATCATAATATTACTGATTTTTGGAAAGAAGTTAGAACTGTTAATAGTTGCAGAGTATCTCTTCCTTGTTCTTTAGATGGAGTTTCTGGGGCAGAGAATATTGCGGAATTATGGAGACAACATTGTTGTAGTCTTTTTAATTGCATTCAAAATGAATTGTATAATGTGGACAATATTCAAGTTAATGATCCGATAGTGATTATGTCACATGAAGTGGAAAAAGCAGGTCTAGATAATATTTCTGCTGAACATCTTAAGTATGGAAGTAAGAGGATAGCCCCTCTATTAGCTGTTTGTTTTACTGGCTTTTCGATTCATAGTGTGTTACCAGATTCAATGTTGTCTGTTCTTTTAGTTCCAGTTATTAAGAACAAAGCTGGAATGGTAGGTAACCTAGATGATTATAGACCTATAGCTTTGGCTAGTATCCTGTCTAAAGTGCTGGAAAACATTTTGTTGGATAGGGTAAATGTGTTTATTAACTCTACAGACAACCAGTTTGGATTCAAGGCTAAACATGGTACTGATCTTTGCATTTATGCATTAAAGGAAATAGTAAACAAGTATAGAGATAAAAATTCATCAGTTTTTATGTGTTTCATTGATGCATCTAAAGCTTTTGATCGGGTTAACCATGCTAAGTTATTTTTTAAAATGAGACAAAGAGGGGTGCCAGAATACATTGTGAGAATCCTGGTTTATTGGTATGGCCACCAGATGATGCGAGTAAAATGGGGCAATAAGGTCTCTGCCCCTTTTGGGGTTAGTAATGGTGTGAGACAAGGAGGGATCTTGTCCCCAATTCTGTTTAATCTTTACATGGATGAGCGTTTGAGTGTCTGTAAAACTGGATGTATGATTGGGAATATTTTAGTGAATCATATCATGTATGCAGATGATCTTGTGGTGTTTAGTCCTAGCAGTGCTGGTCTTCAGCAGCTTTTAACTTTGTGTTCTGATTATGGTCTTGAACATGACATTTTATATAATCCTGCTAAGAGTGTGGTAATGATTTGTAGAACTAAGGAGGATAAAAGTATAAATTTTCCAGTTTTTAAGTTGTCTGATAAGAGCCTCACTGTGTGTGAGAAAGTAAAATATCTTGGACATTTTATCACTGAACGTCTGACAGATGATGAGGATATCGAAAGACAACGTCGTATGATGTATATGCAGGCGAACATACTTTTACGTAAATTTGGTTTTTGTCTCAGATGAGGTGAAGGTGTCACTTTTTAAAGCATATTGTACAACACTTTATTATGGAAGCCCGTTCCCGCCACTGTTGAGAAAAAAAAATATTCCGTAAGTCATAATAATGAGAAACTTTCTCATAATAATGACTTAGCATCTCATAATAATGATTTAGTATCTCATAATAATGACTTAGTATCTCATAATAATGACTTAGCATCTCATAATAATGACTTAGCATCTCATAATAATGACTTAGCATCTTTAACTTAATCAAAAAAAAAAATTTTTTTAATTTTTTTTTAGAAACTTTCTCATAATAATGACTTAGTATCTCATAATAATGACTTAACATCTCATAATAATGACTTAACATCTCATAATAATGACTTAGTATCTCATAATAATGACTTAACATCTCATAATAATGACTTAACATCTCATAATAATGACTTAGTATCTCATAATAATGACTTAACATCTCATAATAATGACTTAGTATCTCATAATAATGACTTAACATCTCATAATAATGACTTAACATCTCATAATAATGACTTAACGTCTTTAACTTAATCAAAAAAAAAAATTTTTTAATTTTTTTTAGAAACTTTCTCATAATAATGACTTAGTATCTCATAATAATGACTTAGCATCTTTAACTTAATCAAAAAAAATTTTTTTTTAATTTTTTTTAGAAACTTTCTCATAATAATGACTTAGCAACTTAATAAAAAAATTAAAAAAGTTTTTTTTATTAAGTTAAAGATACTAAGTCATTATTATGAGATGTTAAGTCATTATTATGAGAAAGTTTCTTTAAAAAAAAAAAAAAAATTTTTTTGATTAAGTTAAAAATGCTAATTCATTATTTTTATGAGATACTAAGTCATTATTATGAGATGCTAAGTCGTTATTATGAGATACTAAGTCATTATTATGAGAAAAGTTTCTCATTATTATGAGATACTAAGTCATTATTATGAGAAAGTTTCTCATTATTATGACTTACGGAATTTTTTTTTTTTCTCAACAGTGGCGGAAACGGGCTTCCATACTTTATACTGCTCATTTGTGGTGTAACTACAGAGCATCTAGTCTACAGAAGTTGCATGTAGCTTATAATGATGCAATGAGAATCTTACTACGGAGACCTAGATGGCATAGTGCAAGTGAAATGTTTGTGAGTGTAAGAGTGATCACTTTTAAGGCACTGTTACGAAATCTTATGTATAGATTCATCTGCCGGCTTAATGCTTCTAAAAATGAGATTATTGTGGGTCTATCGAATATAGGGGTTAGTACTACACGGTATCAGTCAAAGTTGTGGAGACACTGGTATTGTTGTATTCTCTAACTCCTTTATGTTTGTGATAGATGCTATGGGTTGTATATGTTGTCTATTGTCCTGTTTTTAAATCTGGACCTTGAGTCTGTAATAAAGTTTGATTGATTGATTGATTGATTGATTGAAATCAGACCAAATAAATGTGTTTGACAAGATAAAATGCCATATTTACTGAAATCCGAACGGCAAATATTCTTTGATTTTATTTATTAAATAATAGTTTTCAGTAATAAATGCTGGCACATATAATACATCGGCACAAGTAGAATAACGGAAATGCACTTTTTTTTGTTCTTTCATTCTTCTTTGCGCAGTTTGTTCGAACCCGTTTTCTTTTAAGGCGGGATAAGAGCGAGGCAGATGGTAAATGTTATCCAATCATAATTAATACTAATAAGGCAAAGTTTGGCGCCATGTGAAATCATAAGATTGCACAACTTTCAGTAACATCAAATAATATTAACCCCTTCCTCAAATGTTACCATTTTATTTTACTCACTTTCTGCATTTCACAACACGCTCACACTGCGCTATTTCGCTCATATTGTAAGAAGAAGCAGATTCATTTTTAAAAGTTTTTGAGTAAAAGAGATTCTGAAGATCTGGGGAAAAAGCGTTTTGAATAGGAATAAAACTGAGAAATAAATAAAAATGAGCATATTTGACGATCGATTAATCTTCAACACACATGCCTTCAAAAGATAGAAATGCTTATACTGCAGACATTCAGCAGCATAAATAAATCTGATACAAAAAATCAGATTTTCCCCCCTCACAATATTGTATTTAATTGACTTTTCTTTCGTCTGCAGGGAACAGAAGTCTGCAGTGCAAAGATCTCCCGGACATGGAAGTCAATAACATGACTGATGGTAAAAAACTAAAACGATTGTGCAGATGTAAACTGGATTGAAACAAATGAAAAATGTGTTATTTACTTATTCCCATGCAGGCAATAAAGTTTACTGTATTATAAAAGAAAAAATTGACTATAAAACTGAGATGGAATAATAAATGTTGACAAATTGATGTTTTTGTGTGAATAAATAAAGATAATAACAGAATTTGGTAAAAGAATTTGCCAAATTTTAATTTGCATCTTATTTTATTTGCAGTTCAAAGCGGAGAGGGAAGTCTAACTTTTGACCGACCTAATAGTAAGTCAACAAATATGATCATTCATAATATTCAGTACTGCAAATATCAAACACTGTTTATAAGGGAGGTTTATATAAACACTACCGGTCAAAAGTTTTCCAACAGCACGTTTTTAAAGTCTCTTCTGCTCACCAAGGATTCATTTATTTGATCCAAAATACAGCAAAAACAGTAATATTGTGAAATATTATTAAGAAAACCAGGTCCAGTTTCTTATCTATGGCTTGTATGAGGAACCAGGAGAAGAAACATCAGAAGATGAAGGTCAGAGCAGGGCTTGTCCATGACATAGAAATACAGCTTTCCTATTGTCATCTTTATTTATGAGCAAAGTATCTCTAATATGAATTATATGTTGCAGGGAAAGAAATATTTTGTCAGTATACTGTACATACTTGTGAATTACTGAATGACTTTTTGGACATATAAATGTGTAGTTACGGCATCTGTAGACTAACCAACTAAACTTTCACCTGTGCATAAAAAATACTTATTAGAATTATAGATGATATATTGTCATTTCTTATCTTTTCAGTCATGGCATCCTCCAGTGGTCCAGCACTAAATGAGGAGCTCCAGTGCTCCATCTGTCTGGAAGTGTTCACTGATCCAGTCACCACTCCATGTGGACACAACTTCTGCAGAACCTGCCTGAGCAAACGCTGGAAAACCAGTACAGGCTGTTTCTGTCCACTCTGTACAGAAACATTCAGCAGAAGACCTGATCTCAAGGTTAATACAACACTCGGAAAACTTGTGCAACACTTTAAGAAGAAGCTCAATCTAGAAGAATCAGAGGTGTTTTGTGACTTCTGTGATGAAAGAAAGCAGAAAGCTGTGAAGACCTGCCTGACATGTCAAAGCTCTTACTGTGATGATCATCTGGAGCCTCATCTCAGAGTCCCACGTCTGAAGAAACACAAACTCATTAATGCTGTGGAGAATCTGGAGGATTATATCTGCCAGAAACACGAGAGACCTCTGGAGATGTTCTGCAGAGATGATCAGATGTGTGTTTGTCTGTCCTGCACTGAAGGAGAACACAAGACTCACAACACTGTTCCTGTAGAGGAGGAGAGTCGAGAGAAGAAGGTAAAGAGATACAGACAAAACACTTTAAACACACTGTGAAATACATCTCTTCTGTGTGTTGATGTTGATGCAGGTCATATTGAAGGGCGTCACTTTTTTATATAAATCGTTTTTATTTATATTTTGTCAACTTTTGAGAATGTAACGTGTGTTACCTTCAAAGCTGACAGACATGGACTAAAGCAAGGAGACAAAAATTTAAATTTACATTCATTATTCAAATGAGATTTTTTTTTGTCAGAAGATCAAACACTAAATTCAGGGATAAGTGTGTTTTTCTCTGTGTGTATCATCATCATCTTCATCATCTGGTTCAGACACAGAAAGACGAGCAGCAGATGATCCAGAGGAGAATGAAGAAGATTCAACAGATCAGACGATCAGAGCAGAGGAAGGTGAGTGGAGAAATGATTAAAATTGTGCGTCTTCTTGCACTTTAGGCCACAGCTTCACACAAGTTTTGTGATCTTTCTTCGAGAAGTGTTCCTTGAACTGAATCTTCCCTTTTTTTGCAGACTCTTGCCTCCAATAACTGTTTCCTTACTTCGTCTCGAACCGTCCATATTTCAAACGGGATGATTATCGGTCTGGGTGTCCTGTTGGTGGCAGTATTGATCATCTTGTCTAAACAATATACCGTGAGTGAATGAGAGCATTGGTTTAAGTTTGGTGTTCGTATCTTCAGCTGCTTCTTCAATGATATGATGGTCTCAGCAGTTTTACATAAATAAAGGACTAATTTAAATTTAAATGTGACAAAAGTCTAGTTTGGATATTATTGTTGGTTGTTTAACATTTATTTTGTAAAACAGTTGTCAAATACTATAGTATTAAATGTTTAGCTACTTGCATCTTACCTCGACTCTTTCACCATTAAAAGCTGAAGCTCCTTGCTGGAATTCACACTCCGGTTCAGTGAACAGTAAAGCCCGTCTTCTTTCATTTGTTTGGTCATCTCAGTCCTTTTGATATTGATGAACGCTTTTATAACGCAGAGGCAAACCAGCTTAAAAATATAATTAGATCACAGATAAAGAGAACTCATCCAGTGTTGAGATCTTCACTGATCTGATCCATTTGATGTCAGTCTGAGCAGCTGAAGATGATGGAGGAACAGCAGAAAGCAGCAGAGAAACAGGCTGAAGATCTCATAAAGCTGAAGCAGGAAATCACGGAGCTGGAGAAGAGAAACACTGAGCTGGAGAAGAGAAACACTGAGCTGGAGAAGAGAAAAACTGAGCTGGAGAAGAGAAACACTGAGCTGGAGAAGAGAAACACTGAGCTGGAGAAGAGAAACACTGAGCTGGAGAAGATGGAGGAACAGGCTGAAGATCTCATAAAGCTGAAGCAGGAAGTCACAGAGCTGGAGAAGCTCTCACACACTGACGATCATCTCCGTGTCAAACAGGTCTGTGAACATCTGTCTCATCATGTACAATATTACAGGACAAACTCTGTTCCCAATCCTAGTGAGCTGCTTCTGTAACTGAACAGAATAAAACAGTATTAAATAATTAAAACATTTTAGGGACCAAACAAACACCAACAAATTAAGAAAACGTGATCATCAGTTTGACAAAACATGTGCTACAAATCCTCACAACACAAGCAAACACAGAAACACACTGCAAACACAGAAACACACTGCAAACACAGAAACACACTGCAAACACAGAAACACTGCAAACACAGAAACACACTGCAAACACAGAAACACTGCAAACACAGAAACACACTGCAAACACAGAAACACTGCAAACACAGAAACACACTGCAAACACAGAAACACTGCAAACACAGAAACACACTGCAAACACAGAAACACTGCAAACACAGAAACACACTGCAAACACAGAAACACTGCAAACACAGAAACGCGTTGCAAACACAGAAACGCACTGTAAACACAGAAACGCACTGTAAACACAGAAACGCACTGTAAACACAGAAACGCGCAGCAAACACAGAAACGCACTGCAAACACAGAAACGCACTGCAAATAGCAAAAACCACAACGGAAATGTTTCAAGGGGACCCCAAAGTGACGAACCCTACTAGGAGCTGTTATTATTTGTGTCCGAAACCACTCACCCTTCACTCATTCACTGATCCCTATATAGTGAACGGCATTTGAGTGCACAATGTGTTCACAATCATTAAATACTATAAAAAACTGCAAACAAAAATAAACAACTGTACATTGCTTCATGTATTTATTATTTTTAATAAAGTGTTTTTCAGTTTGCTAGAAGCTCACGCTCACAGATGACGTGGTCGTCGAGCGCCTCAGGCGGCCGTTACGATGACGTCACATTAGTGCGCTACAGATGATTAACGAATATTTTTAAATCATCCACTAAATGATCATCTCTTAAAGTTGAATGAGTGAACAACAATGCCACATATTAAAACACTTTTCTGTTAGTGAAACACATTACATTGAGTTAATGCCTACATAATATATTTTAATAATACTTATTAGCTTGTGCTGTTGTCAAGTAGAGTTCGTCAATTTTTGGGGTCCCCCTTGAAACATTTCCATTGTGGTTTGTGCCATTTGCAGTGCGTTTCTGTGTTTGCAGTGCGTTTCTGTGTTTGCAGTGCGTTTCTGTGTTTGCAGTGCGTTTCTGTGTTTGCAGTGCGTTTCTGTGTTTGCTTGTGTTGTGAGGATTTGCAGCACATGTTGTCAAACTGATGATCACGTTTTCTTAATTTGTTGGTCTTTTTTTCTATTTGCATGTGTTTTCTTATTTGCAGCGCGTTGAGCTCTCTCGGCCACCGTAGATACTCATTCTAAACTGTCAATTTAAAACTAGTAACGAAGGAACGTTGAGTCGCTTCATTGAAACTCACTGTAATATGTAGAGTATTGTGATAGAAATCTCCAGAGGGGTATTCCAGAAATCAAGGTTAACTTACCGTCACACATACCCTGAACTCTCGGTTGATTAACTCAAGCCTCTCTTACTCGAGGTGTGCTGGTTCCAGAAACGCATCAGGGAGTAAGTTCAGCCAATCCAGAGTATGTTCCCGGTGAACACACAAGACATTCCCAACCGAGCGACGAATCCATGATTCACCATGGAAACAGACGCTGAGAAAAAGAGCGCCATTCTACTTCCTTCTTTTGTTTAATGGTGATTTCTCCACAAAAACGTATAAACAGTTGAAGACCTACTGTAACTCTCTGAGGCTCTTAATCGATAGTCAATGGCTAAGCTTTGTTAAAGTCAACAATTTGAGCTCATTTTTAAGAGCACTAATACATTTATTCTAATTATATTTGACTAATATTTTATTTATAATTGGCTACTAATATTCATTATATTATAGGCCTACTTATTTATAACAGCTTTTACGTGCTCGTGATGACATCAACAGGTAAATGTAGGCTACTTTCATTAAAAGGTCAAGAATACTGTGTGTCATGAGAGTAACAACTGAGCAGCTTTGAGGAAACACAGTTCAAAACTTCCCAGCTCGCTATTAGTTATTAAATCGCTTTTGCTTTAATTACCTTGAACTAAAGAAAATGTCATTTTTTGAGTTCTGGAAGTCATTAACAAGACCTTTGTCTCAAAATATATTCAATAATAATCTCCTGTAAAACTATATTAAAAACATAAAAAAGTTCTTCTCTCTCTCTTGCTGTAGATGTACTCATCTCTATCCAGCCTTTCGAAATGGACTGAGACCAATAGTGACTCTGATGTGGATGTGAACGCTCTGAGAACAGCTCTGATTTTACTGAAGGACCAGCTAAATGAAAAACTCAATCAAACTGGTATGTGAATATCAAACAATCAAACACAGGATTTTTGTCAGTAACTAATTTTTTTTTTTTTTTTACAAAAAAAAGTGTTTTTAAGTTGAATTAGTTTTAAGCATCAGTGACATGTTGGTGATTACCACATGATTAAATCACTTAAAGTTACAGCAGTATTATGGTAACTTTAGTGACATGTGAGTCACATGACGCAACGATCCCTGTACAAACTCTATCACAGGGATCAAGACACTGACACACAACCAGAAGTCTGACTACTAAATAAGGACAATTTAGACACTTAACAGCAAAAATAATTTTTTTACACTAAATATTAAAGCTTTATTTTAAATAAAACCTTGACATTTCTGCTTTTAAACACCGTTGTGATTGTCTCATAGACCTCAACTGTAAGTTTTATAAACTGATGGATGATCAACATTTTCATTCCACTGATGCTAATAGACGCAAACTCACTGTTAATCTGAAATTATTCCTATAAATAATTCATCATTATATTGTCATCTGTGTTCACAGTGTTGAAGTTTGCGCAGAAGTATGCAGGTACAGTGTGATTGACACCCTTTTCTTCAATACACTCTCAATACTTTTGATTATAATGTGTTTTATACACATGAAAACGTTTGTTCTGAAGTTGATTGATAATGTCTGATCTCTCTCAGTGGATTTAACTCTGGATCCTGATACGGCTAATCCATATCTCATCCTGTCTGATGATGGAAAACAAGTCAGTCATGGAGACATTGAGCAGGACGTCCCAGAAAACACAAAGAGATTTAATAAGGTCATTTGTGTTCTGGCAAAGCAGGGATTCAGTTCAGGAAGATTTTACTATGAGGTGCAGGTGAAGGGAAAGACTCATTGGATTTTAGGAGTGGCCAGAGAATCCATTAACAGGAAGGAAAATTTTGACACTATCCCAACTCCTGAGGATGGAGTCTGGGTTTTGATCAGGCTTAATGAGAATGAGTGTGCAGTTTGTGATGATCCAATGGTTTTCTTGCATCAGGGAGTGAAACCTGAGAAGGTGGGAGTGTTTGTGGATTATGAGGAGGGTCTGGTCTCTTTTTTTGATGTGGACTCCAGATCTCATATCTACTCTTTCACTGGTCAGACTTTCACTGACAAACTCTATCCGTTTTTCAGCCCATATCTTAATGCTAAAGGTAAAAACTCAAATCCACTGATCATCACACCTGTCAGCTGAAAAAAAAATCAAATCTGAAAAGATTAATATGGATGTGTGTTTTTTAGAATATGTAAATAAAAACCAAAAGAGAATTTACACAAACCACAACCAAGTAGATTTTACTTACAACAGTTATGAAGAAAATTAATTTATGACAAGTGCAAAAACATCTGTATATTCAGACCTTTAAAAAAATCAGTCTGACAAAAACAAACTATAATGAAATATGAGGTTTATGTACCTGTAAAAAGCCAATTTGTTTCACATCTATACATTTCAAATCTACTATGAAATTTGACATAATATGGTTGAATTTCTACATAAATATGCTACATTTCCAAACTTTCCAGAATGTTTCTGTAGCAGGGATATGTTGTTACACCAGATTATCAATTTTATATATATATATATATATATGTGAATTATTTGTTTCTATTAATACTTGTCTTGGGGTATTTCATTTTGAAAATGTTGCGTGCGTCATTAAATATAGTATGTACGTCGGCTGACGTCATACGTAAGTAGCGTTAAAATCGCAGCGCAATCAGAAGTTCGTCCTCTTTCCTGCAATGCTTTTAGAGAGAAGAGGTACGATTTCATGAGCTCCGCTCATAAAATGTTAAACTGTTAAAAGTGTTCATGTCATGGTTAAATAATCAAATGTGTTAAAGTATTCTGTGAGACGTTATAGTAGACCATTTGTTGTGTTATCAACTTGTTAAATGTAGTTTATTACAGTGCTGTAAACGGGTGAATAGTGCATTGCGTGAGATGGCGGCCATAGACATTTACACTAGACGTCGCCTGGCTATGGAATTTCATTGGAACGAATGCGTCAAGAGCGCCGCCATCTTGGAACAGGCGACTCCTCCTCTTTAATGCATCAGCGTCAATGTAGGCAAAGGTCTAACAGAAATAAAATCACCATAAATCGTCATGAATGCCATTTTCTAGTGGGTTTTTTTGGTTCGTTCCAACGGTCAGACATGTATTTATCTTTGAGTCCAGAGAAATTTAAGGTTTTGATTATTAAGATTATCTACTTTTTAAAAATATAATGCATAATGCTAGTAGCCCTAAGTTTATTAATCACATTCTTCCACTTGAGTGAACTTCGAATGAACTATCGCTACTTACCTTCGCGTACTGCATGCAAAATTACTACAATGGTAAATTAAATTGTATTGGTTTATTAAATATGATGCACAAAGCAATTTGCTGGTGGAAGCAAATCACAAATTTGAGAGGAACGTTTATCATTGACGTCTCTGTTTATCATTTGGGAATCTACAAACCGATTCAGAGTATTTAATTTAATTATTATTAGTATTAAATTACAAAAACACAAATATCATATAAATACAATAAAAACAAAACAAATAAACAGCAAGTCATATTATAAATTTTTTTAAATTAACATGATAAAAAAAAAATCCGAAACCTTTTCAGGCATAATCTCATTCAATATGTCCTTCAGTGAAGTAACTTCATAAAAGAGCATCTGCTCGTGTTCAGTCCAGGACAATCTAATAAAATATGTTTGACAGATAATGAATCTTACGAAACATACATAAAGTTGAGTCTTTAAGTAAAAAAGCATTGGTCAGTTTTTAATGTCCTAATTAAGAGCTTCGGAATCTACAAACAAAACAAATCCATAAATCCAGAGTATTTAGTGAACTTCCAGGGACACGGAGGAGAGTAAAGCTGGCTGAAAAGGTTTTTTTGTTGTTGGAAACAGTTTCTGTTTTTCCCCATCACGTCGTATCTCATCAGATACAATCGGGGTAAACAGCCAGAACTAGTGTGTTTGGTTAAACTTGTTTATTTGTTTTAACTTAAGACTCATCTCCGTTAGCCCAGAATACTATCTGGAAATAGACGGAGACTGAACTCAGACACACAGCCAAATAGACACCAAATCAACTATCCACATTTCCAACATCTTACGATCACATTACATTGATATAAATACATTCTGTTCATTGTCGGTTTTCCTCACTGTCAAAAACTAATGGGTAACACGCATGGATCAGCTGCGGGACTGAAACAAACCAACGCAAGCAGAAATATAATTTCGTAACATTCAATATCATCAAACACATTCTCACTTGTGAAATGTAATCCCTTGCTGTCTGGTTTTAAGATTTCTTTCGTTTGAACATCCATACGCAGCACAAAAGTCCGGTATCGTCCATGAATTCAAAAGTACAGATGGAGAAGCAGCGTTACTGAGCCACTTCCTATGACAAGACCCCTGTTCCAAGATGGCGGCGCTTTTGACGCATGCTGAGAACCCCCAGGCGACGTCTAGTGTATATGTCTATGGATGGCGGCAAAGTGTGTGCGTCGCGTGTGTGAAATATGTTAGCGGCTAACATCTCGATTAAGTAATATATATATATATATATGATCGATAGAAGATAAATAGAGAAGTAATATAGATATAGATTGATAAATAATAGATCGATGTGTTTAAATGTGTGTGTATAGTTAAATATATATATTTTCGGCGAATGTATATTATACGTTATATTCATCATGTGTTTTGTGGTTAACTCCCTGGTATACTTAATATGTATTTTGTGGTTAACAGGCACAATTAAGAGCAGATAACGGTGTCTGTTTGTGTGTTTTATCACGCAGGCACTGCAAAAAATTCTTAGTAGGGAAAAACCAGCTTTGTGTGGAAAATTCTTTTATCAATCAACACAACGCAGAGGAACAACCGCTACATTTCTATTATGTTCTTTTGTATAGAAATCTGTGAGTCCATTTTCTCTCTCCTGTCCAGCTGTAAACATTGAATTAAACATTGAATTAAAAGTTGCAATTCTTGGTTTATATTGGAATAATTACAGCATGTAAATAAAGAGAAGTGTTCAATTCTATAACTGATATTCCTTATAAACTAAACAGCTTGCTAATATAAATGCAAATACACGAATACATGATTTAAGTTCATGAACATCTTCAAACAGGATATGAATAAAACAGAAGATCTTTATTGTCGACATCATTTGTGAATGAAAATAATGAATTATTATTTAGTGTAGATGACTCTTCAATCTAGTAAATATTCTTCAAGAGAGGCGAGAGAATTAGAAGGATTTATGTCTTGCACTGAAAGTCTTACCCATACGGGATCTTTCTGACGCCCTGCAATCCCAATCCCTCCATTCGGAACAAAACGTTCTTCAACACTTGTGACAGCGGGTTCTGGAACGTGATCTTGACCGTCAGCTCTTTACCCACCACAGCGTCCTCTAGAGGCTGAAACAGAACAAAATCAACAGATGTAGAGTTTCTTCTGTGATGAACTGAATCTAAATACGACGCCTTCAGATGTTTCAGCAGGTTGCTGTTCCTCACTCTGAGCATCACATGACTTCAGAAGACTTAATATAGTGCATAAGTCAGAAAGCACTACTCATAAACACACTGGTATTAGATTCGACGTATAGCATGGGCTGCATTCATACATTTGTATTTGTTTTTATCCTTCAATTTGCACTTTGTTTGAAGGAAAACATTTGGCAGGATGAGGAATAACATGTTTTTTCTTAATAAAACAAGAAATAAGCTTTAATTGCCTCCTTTAATGAGTAATTTAAAAGATAACTGTTACAAGACTTTTACACAGATGAGAAAAAAACAATGAAAAGTGACTTTAAAAGCAACTCGAGTGATTTGAAACCATCTTTAACAGTTACTGACAGCAGACCAATGCCATGAAAAGTAAAAGCATTAAAGGAAGAAACATACCTGATGGAATAAAAACATCACCATCATCATCACTCTGTTCTTCCTCAGCTGTGTTTTCATCTTCATCATCTTCAGCTGTTCTCCAGCGTTACAGTCTGAAGCAGAGACTCTGTGGAGGTTTGATCGGTGGATCCATGAGCTTCAGTGTATCAGAGTAAAGTGAGTCCTGTGTGTCTCTGGATCTGTTCAGAGTTGATCTCTGACGCTCCAAACTGAATCAGTCACACACACTGAAACCTTTTCCAGCTCCTAAGGAACACAGAATCACAGTGACTTTCAACTTATATAACGACTGTTCCTCTGAAGGAGACTCTTTTAAAGAATAAAAAGATGTTGGCTGACTTTTATATATGTCAAAATAGCAATACAGACCATGGAGTTGTGATCAGTCACTAATGTCTGACAGGAATGCTGGAAACTTCTCGTTGTTCTGGTAATACTGACACTAAATCACGTGTTTAAGGTACATTTAAACATTGCAGTCAGAATCTGCAGACATATCAAAATGTTTGAACTGTGAAAATCGAATCAATTTGATCAGTTTATTAGTCAGCAGAAAGAAAAGAAAATGGGGAAAAGACGTGAATCTTCATCCTGTACAATCCTCCGTTCAGTTTATGGTTTCCCTCCATCATCTTCACCTCCAGACCAGTGACGCCTCCTCTTTCTAGAGATGAAAGTTGAAACGTCAATATCCAGCAGGACAGTCATATATTATCTCATTTTAACAGGTTTACACTTTAAATATGCTATTCTTAAACTTCTGCTGGTTTCTTCTGAATCTGAGAGACTCCTTTCAAAAGTGAGCTACTGATGCTTCGTTTAGTTTACGGTGGATAAACTACTAAATAGACAGAGCATTACCGCCACCTGCTGCCAGTGTGGAAAAACACAACATTCATCTCTGGGGGTTTTAGGGCTCAGGCATCATTTGATCCTCAAGAATTCACACTGAGCGTCTAAAGAGTGACGAAAGAAAAAGTACACATCAAATTGTAAGCCTATTTCACATATGTTTAGATGTTTTATCTGCTCTGAGCTCTTTCTTTATGTTGTTTTTACTGGCGAGTCTTCTGTGCTGCACTGAGAATCGACAGATTGACGAGAATTTCATACAATTCGATGATGAAGACTAATGAATATTTCACTGCGGTCAAGCCAGCCGCTAAAAAAAAGAAGTGTGTGCGCCTATTACTATGATTACGGTAATTTCAGGATGAGCAGAAAGAGAACGCGCTTTCAGAGCGCTTGAGTTGCATCTATCTATCTATCTAATATGTCTTTCTTTTTTTCAAATATCTTTCTTTTCTTTTTCTCTTTCTCTCGTTCTTTCAAATGTCTTTCTATTCTTTTTCTTTCTTTTTTTCTTTCTTTCAAATATTTATATTTTTATTTCTCTCTTCCTTTCTTTCTCTTTTTTCTTTTTCTCTCTTTTTTCTTTTTTTCTTTTTCTTTCTTTCTTTCTTTCTTTGTCTCTCTGTCTGACTCTCTCTCAAATTCAAATTCGCTTTATTGGCATTACTTACAGTTTTGCCAAACCGGTGGCCATTATATGAGCAATGACAAATAATGATATAATACATAAACAAAATTAAAATAAACACATGGATAATGTTTTATATGCAAGGTTTAACAAGAAAAAAAAAAGAATGACTGAAAGAATGACTAGCTGTGTTACAGATTGTAGTTTTAAAAATATACACCTTACTTGTGAAAATAGTACCAAAGCAATTAAAAAAAAAATGTAATAAGACGCCATGTTTTGAATTTTTTGATACTTTACTCTGTTATCCCTTTTATTTAAATGACTAAATGTAAAAAATGACTAAATGTTATTTACACTAACGTTACCTTTAACAATTGTGTATTTCTTTGACTAGTGTTTTCTTTTTTTCTTCGTAGGTCATATCTCAAGACATTTTTAGGTTTACTGCATAATAACTTGCAAAAAGCAGATAAAATAAAGTATACACTCTTTCTAAATGCCTCTCTTGTTTGTTTGTTATTATTTTTTACTGTGTTAAAATGACAGTTTCTCCTGAAGAATTATATATCCCATACAATAGGCATAGCTCATATCAAACCATTGTACTGCAGCATTTTGGAGATATATGCCATTATTCAGCTTTATACACCTATAAAGACCTCATTTCTAATAAGTAAAAAAAAGTAATGGTCAGTTCCTAAAGGGGCCACTTCAGAGGCCAATAAAGTCCCCATTTCTAATTAGTAGAAAAATGTAATGGTCAGTTTATATAGGGGACATCCCATACAGTATGCATACCTCATATCAAACCATTTTACTGCAGCGTTTTGGAGATATGCCACATTATTTCACTTCAGAGACCAATAAAGTCCCCTTATCTAATTAGTAGAAAAATGTAATGGTCAGTTTATATAAGGGACATCCCATACAGTGTGCATACCTCATATCAAACTATTTTACTGCAGCGTTTTGGAGATATGTCACATTTCTTCACTTCAGAGGCCTATAAAGTCCCCATTTCTAATAAGTATAAATAAGTAATGGTCTGTTTCTATAGGGGGCATCTGACACAATATGCATACCTCATATCAAACCTTTTTACTGTAGCGTTTTGGAGATATGCCACATTATTTGACTTCAGAGGCTGATAAAGTCCTCATTTCTAATAAGTAGAGAAAAGTAATTGTCTGTTTCAATAGGGGGCATCCAACACAATATGCATACCTCATTTCAAACCTTTTTACTGCAGCATTTTCGAGATATGTCACATTTCTTCACTTCCGAGGCCTATAAAGTCTTCATTTCTAATAAGTAGAAAAAGTGGTGGTCTGTTTCTATAGGGGACGTCCCATACAATATGCATACCTCATATCAAACCATTTTACTCCAGGATTTTGGAGATATGTGCCAATATTCTGTTTTATACACCTATAAAGGCCTCACTTCTAATAAGTAGAAAAAACTAACGGTCAGTTTCTATAGGGGACGCCCCATACAATAACTATAACTAATTTGAGTCCACTCTACTGCAGCATTTTAGAGATATATCACATTATTTTAATTTATACACCTATAAAAACCACATTTTTAATAAATAGAAATGATTAATGGCCAGTTTCTATAGGAGACGTCTCATACAGTATGCATAACTCATATTAGTTAATTTTATTGCAGCGTTTCAGAAAAAAAGTAGCACTGTTCCCCCTCAACTGTTCTGTCACGTATTCACTTTAAGGATAATAAAGTAATGCACCCATTAATCAGTCATTGTTAATCATAAATTAATACCCACGCCCAAATGTATTTATGTATTTCTTCAAATTATTGCAGAGAATTACCACTTACCCTTTTCTGCGGCAACTCATGGCAGTAATGCATAATTATATAGCAAAATTATATGTTAAATTTACGTCACAAAATAAATAAATAAATGAAGTAAAAAGCAAATATCCGAGATTGTTGTGAAAACATAAATATAATAGAGAGTGTCAATAGTGTCTGCTGAGCGTTGGTCATGCTGTAACAAATTCATATGTAGGCTACATTAGTTAAAACAATATCTTCATAAAGTAAAGTTATAAATGTAATATAATTTTAAAGGTCCACAAATGGCAATTTTATCTCATGAAATTGCCAAAACTTTATTTTAAACAGATAATGTTAATAAAAAATGCAGCTTAAGTCAAATAATAAAAAGCATGAATTCTTGTCCAATGTGATGATTTAGGTAATTTTCTGCAGTGTCCTGTGATTACTTACAGGTGTCTTTGCAAAGTGTTGTTAGTGTTACACTGTCTTTAAAGGTGTATAAATTAGAATAATGATATATATCTCCAAAATGCTGCAGTAAAATGGTTTGACATGAGTTATACTTACTGTATGGGATGTCCCCTATAGAAACTGGCCATTATTTTTTTCTACTTATTAGAAATAAGCATTTTATCGATATATAGAGTAGAATAATGTGACATATCTCCAAAACGCTGCAGTAAAATGGTTTGATATGATGTATACAGACTGTATGAGATATCGCTTATAGAAACTGACCATTACTTTTTCTACTTATTAGAAATGAGGACTTTATAAGCCTCTGAAGTGAAATAAAGTGACATATCTACAAAATGCTGCAGTAAAATGGTTTGATATGAGGTATGCACACTGTATGGGATGTCCCCTATAGAAACTGACCATTACTTTTTCTACTTATTAGAAATGATGACTTTATAGACCTCTGAAGTCAAATAATGTGGCATATCTCCAAAACGCTACAGTAAAAAGGTTTGATATGAGGTATGCACACTGTATGGGAAGTTCCCTATAGTAACACACCATTACTTTTTTCTACTTATTAGAAATGGGGACTTTATAGGTGTATAAAGCAGAATAATGGCATATATCTCAAAAATGCTACAGTAAAAAGTTTTGATAAGAGGTATGCATACTGTATGCGACGTCCCCTGTAGAAATAGACCATTAATTTTTTCTACTAATTAGAAATGAGGACATTATAGGCCTCTGAAGTGAAATAATGTGGCATATCTCCAAAACACTACAGTAAAAAGGTTTGATGCGAGGTATGCATACTGTATGGGACATCCCTTATAGAAACTGACCAACAGTTTTTTCTACTTATTAGAAAAGAGGACTTTATAGGCCTCTAAAGTGACATAATGTGGCATATCTCCAAAACGCTGCAGTAAAAAGGTTTGATATGAGGTATGCATACTGTATGGGACATCGCTTATAGAAACTGACCAATAGTTTTTTCTACTTATTAGAAATGAGGACTTTATAGGCCTCTACAGTGAAATAATGTGGCATATCTCCAAAACGCTGCAGGAAAAAGGTTTGATATGAGGTATGCATACTGTATGGGACGGCCCCTATAGAAACTGACCATTACTTTTTCTACTAATTAGAAATGGGGACTTTATTGGCCTCTAAAGTCATTTAATGGGACCTATCTCAAAAACGCTGCAGTAAAATGGTTTGATATGAGGTATGCATACTGCATGGGATGTCCCCTATAGAAATAGACCATTACTTTTTTCTACTAATTAGATATGGGGATATTATAGGTGTATAAAGCAGAATAATGGCATATATCTCCAAAATGCTACAGTAAAATGGTTTGATATGAGGTATGCACACTGTATGGGAAGTTCCCTATAGTAACAGACCATTACTTTTTTCTACTAATTAGAAATGGGGACTTTATAGGTGTATGAAGCAGAATAATGGCATACATCTCAAAAATGCTACAGTAAAAAGTTTTGATACGAGGTATGCATACTGTATGGGATGTCCCCTATAGAAACTGACCATTACTTTTTTCTACTAATTAGAAATGGGGACTTTATAGGCCTCTGAAGTGAAATAATGTGGCATATCTCCAAAACACTCCAGTAAAAAGGTTTGATATGGGGTATGCATACTGTATGGGATGTCCCCTATAGACATAGACCATAAGTTTTTTCTACTTATTAAAAATAAGGACTTTATAGGCCTCTGAAGTCAAATAATGTGACATATCTCCAAAATGCTACAGTGAAATGGTTTGATATGAGGTATGCATACTGTATGGGATGTCCCCTACAGAAACTGACCATTACTTTTTTCTACTATTTAGAAATGGGGACTTTATAGGCCTCTGAAGTGAAATAATGTGACATATCTCCAAAATGCTGCAGTAAAATGGTTTGATATGAGGTATGCACACTGTATGGGAAGTTCCCTATAGTAATAGACCATTACTTTTTTCTACTAATTAGAAATGGGGACTTTTTAGGCCTCTGAAGTGAAAAATTGTGACATATCTCCAAAATGCTGCAGTAAAATGGTTTGATATGAGGTATGCACACTGTATGGGAAGTTCCCTATAGTAATAGACCATTACATTTTTCTACCAATTAGAAATGGGGACTTTATAGGCCTCTGAAGTGAAATAATGTGGCATATCTCCAAAATGCTGCAGTAAAAAGGTTTGACATGACGTATGCATACTGTATGTGAAATTTAATTTTTCAAGAGAAAATGTCATTTTAATACAGTAAATAATAATAACAAACAAACAAGAGAGGCATTTAGAAAGAGTGTATACTTTATTTTATCTACTTTTTGCAAGTTATTATGCAGTAAACCTCTACATAAAAATGTCTTGAAATGTGGCCTATGAAGAAAAAAAGAAAACACTAGTGCAAGAAATACACAATTGTTAAAGACAACGTTAGTGTAAATAAAAGGGATAACAGAGTAAAGTATCAAAAAATTCAAAACATGGCATCTTGTTACAGTTTTTTTTAATTGCTTTGGTACTACTTTCACAAGTAAGGTGTATATTTTTAAAACTCCAAACTGATTGAATTATATGTGTTATATCATTATTTGTCATTGCTCGTGTAATGGCCACCGGTTTGGCAATAAAGCGAATTTGAATTTGACAGACAAAGAGACAGACAGAGAGAAACAGAAAGAAAGAAAGAAAGAAAGGAAGAGACAAAAATCAATATTTGAAAGGAAGAAAGATAAAGAAAACTATAAATATTTGAAAGAAAGAAAGATAGAAAGAGAAAACAGAGAAATATTTGAAAGAAAGAAATATTTGAAAGAAAGAAAGATAGAAAGAGAAAAAAGGATAGATAGATAGATGGATAGATAGATAGATAGATAGATAGATAGATAGATGCAACTCAAGAGCTCTGAAAGCGCGTTCTGTCTGCTGATCGTGAAATTACCGTAATGATAGTAATAGGCGCACATACTTTTTCTTTTAGCGGCTGGCTTGACCGTGTATTTTCAAACTGCGGCTGGCTTGACCGCAGTCAGACGGACCGTCTAAATAACCGTTGATATTTAAATTGTGGAGATTCGTGCCTCAGGATCGTGACGAGTGCACTATTGTGACAACAGTTTTATTAAAACTAACGGTTACACTTTATTTTACAGTGCCGTAGTTACACTCTAATTACTCAAATAAGTACTGAGTACTAATTAACTACATATAGAGTTACAGATACACAACCTACCTGTTGTCATCTTTATTTATGAGCACAGCGTCTATAATATAAATTATATGTTGCATGGAAAGAAATATTTTGTCAGTATGGCTACTTGTGAATTACTGAATGATGCTTTTTGGTGAAATAATGGTGTAGTTACGGCATCTGCCAACAGGGGCTAAGTGGATTGTGCTAACCAACAAAACTTTTACCTTATGCGTAAAAAAATACTTATTAGAATTATTAAACAATTTAGAAGATATATTGTCCTTTCTTATCTTTTCAGTCATGGCATCCTCCAGTGGTCCAGCACTACATGAGGAGCTCCAGTGCTCCATCTGTCTGGAAGTGTTCACTGATCCAGTCATTTTATGTTGGTGAATGAAAGACATTAATGGAGACCTATTATGCAAAATTCACTTTTACATGGTGTTTGAACATAAATGTGTGTTGGCAGCAGGGTTGGGGAGTAACGAAATACAAGTAAGTTAGTTACGTATTTAAAATACAAAATTTGAGTCACTGTATTTCATTACAGTTACATTTTAAATGGGTGGTAATCAGATTACAGTTACATCTGAAAAGTGTTTTAGATTACCAAAGTGATTACTTTGAGTTTTAATGTCATATTGTAAGTTGATATCTCATAATTCTGACTTTTCTCAGTATTGTCAGTTTATATCTCATATTTTTTACTTTTCTCAATATTGTGAGTTTATTTTTCATAATTTTGACTTTTCTCAATATTGTAAGTTTATATCATAATTCTGACTTCTTAATATTGCGAGTTTATATCTCATAATTCTGACTTTATAACTCACAACTGCAACTTTATATCACGCAATTCTGAGGGAAAAAGTCAGAATTGTGAGATAAAAACTTGCAATTACCATTTTTGTGTTTGTTCCACACTTATTAGTATTCCAAAGTATTCTAAAGTATTCAGATTAAGTTACTAAACTTGAGTAATGTAACGAAATACGTTACAAATGACTTTTTAAAGCATGTATTTTGTAATCTGAAGTGAAATGCATTTTAAAAGTAACCGACCCAGCCCTGGTTGGCAGTGTGTTTACTCAACTACTCAATTACATAAATCTTACCTATTTCATTTACGTATGACTGACAAATATGAATCACATTAAGTTTATTAGTTTATGTTAAAACTATGTAATCCAAATGGATGGAAAATTGCTATGTAATTAAATTACATAAAACCTATGTTTAGACTGAAATATTTTTTTGAGTGTAACGCAACTATTTTTGGCCAGGGACACGACCAATGTTTGCTGGGTGTCTGCGCGAATCATTTTACACCAAACTGCTTTGTGAACGAATTTCAGTACAAAGGGACAATACAAAACAGGTTTTGCTAAAACGTTGTTACTCAAGGATGGATCAGTACAGTTCGTGATCAAGATTACAGTCTCTGGGCACTTTATTACAGTTCATCGGAGTTGATTTACGGATTATACTTACTAGTTTATTAAACACCCCGAAAAGATATAAGCTCTGTATATATTTGTTTACTGTTAATTGTAATTAGTGCAAATTCGTCTCTCCTGTCATTCTCCTGCGCTATTTTCGTTGCAGCACTTCCAGGTTCAGTGTGCGAAGGGCGACTCAGGATTGGCCGGCGTTCGGACGTAAACACGGAAGCTCTGCACTGCATTCACTGCGTCAACTGTGTAGGAGACGGGCAGGGAAGAGAAGAAATTGTTGAATTAGGTCGATATATTTTTGTTTTGTTTTTGCGCACAAAAAGTATTCTCGTCGCTTCATAACTTTAAGGTTGAACCACTGTAGTCATGAGGACGATTTTAAAGATGCCTTTAATATCTTTCTGGACCTTGAATGACGGTAATTACGTGCTTTCAATGGGGGATAAAAAAACCCTTGGATTTCATCAAAAATATCTTCATTTGTGTTCTGAAGATGAACGAAGGTCTTACGGGGGTAGAACGACATGAGGGTGAGGAATTAATGACAGAAATTTCATTTTTGGGTGAACTTTAACTAGTTTGTATAGTGTTATAAATGTACATGCATTTAAAATACACCAAAAAAGGATTTAAGATGATGATGATCGTTAAAACGAGTCATCACAGTCTGAAAAAAAAGCAACAACCAAAAAAAAAAGTGGAAAAAGTTTATTTTGAAAAGTGCTAAAAATGCTGCGCTCAACTGAAAATAATTTTTTATTTCAGTGTTGTTTAAGTAGACAGTTTGCCTTGTGAGTTTAACAGCATTAACAGCAAGCAAAAGAGGGCAAGATTTCTGCATGTAGCTGCACTTGATCTGTTATATAATACACGTTCTCAAATGAGCGAGTTTTTTATTATTTATTTCACCTGCTCAGAATTGCAATGGTCCATTTTAACGGTAATGACAGCAACAATCAGTCAGTATTAAGATAATCAGTCGTAAATATGAAGAAACATATTCATTAAAATACACATTACCTTAAATTCCCCGAAGTTCGCATCTTTAGCTTTACTTCAGCTAAGAAAAGAAAAATACTGACATTATCTGGTGTTATTTATTTTATTTTATTTATGTTTTGGTTGGGGCTTTAGGCTTATACTTAATCAAACTTCTCGACACACAGGATACAGGCGTGTTCTTCTCTCCAGCTTCAGTAACTTTCGCTTTCAATTTTGTTACAAACACGTGTAATGGCGTCTAGTTCAGGTAAGAATCAAATCAGACCAAATAAATGTGTTTGACAAGATAAAATACAATTTTTACTGAAATCCTAACGGCAAATATTCTTTGATTTTATTTATTAAATAATAGTTTTCAGTAAATAAATGCTGGCACATATAATATATCGGCACAAGTAGAATAACGGAAATGCACTTTTCTTTCGTTCTTTCATTCTTCATTGCGCAATTTGTTCGAACACGTTTTCTTTTAAGGCAGGATAAGAGCGAGGCAGATGGTAAATGTTATCCAATCATAATTAATAATAAGGCAAAGTTTGGCGCCATGTGAAATCATAAGATTGCACAACTTTCAGTAACATCAAATAATATTAACCCCTTCCTCAAATGTTACCATTTTGTTTTACTCACTTTCTGCATTTCACAACACTCACACACTGCGCTATTTCGCTCATATTGTAAAAAGAAGCAGATTCATTTTTAAAAGTTTTTGAGTAAAAGAGATTCTGAAGATCTGGGGAAAAAGCGTTTTGAATAGGAATAAAAATGAGAAATAAATAAAAATGAGCATATTTGACGATCGATTAATCTTCAACACACATGCCTTCAAAAGATAGAAATGCTTATACTGCAGACATTCAGCAGCATAAATAAATCTGATACAAAAAAAGGGCAAATAAAAATATAATGTTTTTTTCCCCCTCACAATATTGTATTTAATTGACTTTTCTTTCGTCTGCAGGGAACAGAAGTCTGCAGCGCAAAGATCTCCCAGACATGGAAGTCAATAACATGACTGATGGTAAGAAACAAAAACGATTGTGGAGATGAAAATTGGGTTGAAACAAATGAAAAATGTGTTATTCACTTATTCCCATGCAGGCAATAAAGTTTAGTGTATTATGAAAGAAAGAATTGACTATAAAACTGAGATGGAATAATAAATGTTGACAAATTGATATTTGTGTGAATAAATAAAGATGATAACAGAATTTGGTAAAAGAATTTGCCAAATTTTAAATTGCATCTTATTTTATTTGCAGTTCAAAGCGGAGAGGGAAATCTAACTTTTGACCGACCTAATAGTAAATCAACAAATATGATCATTCATAATATTCAGTACTGCAAATATCAAACACTGTTTATAAGGGAGGTTTATATAAACACTACCGGTCAAAAGTTTTCCAACAGCACGTTTTTAAAGTCTCTTCTGCTCACCAAGGATTCATTTATTTGATCCAAAATACAGCAAAAACAGTAATATTGTGAAATATTATTAAGAAAACCAGGTCCAGTTTCTTATCTATGGCTTTTATGAGGAACCAGGAGAAGAAACATCAGAAGATGAAGGTCAGAGCAGGGCTTGTCCATGACATAGAAATACAGCTTTCCTATTGTCATCTTTATTTATGAGCAAAGTATCTCTATGAATTATATGTTGCAGGGAAAGAAATATTTTGTCAGTATACTGTACATACTTGTGAATTACTGAATGACTTTTTGGACATATAAATGTGTAGTTACGGCATCTGTAGACTAACCAACTAAACTTTCACCTGTGCATAAAAAATACTTATTAGAATTATAGAAGATATATTGTCATTTCTTATCTTTTCAGTCATGGCATCCTCCAGTGGTCCAGCACTACATGAGAAGCTCCAGTGCTCCATCTGTCTGGAAGTGTTCACTGATCCAGTCACCACTCCATGTGGACACAACTTCTGCAGAACCTGCCTGAGCAAGTGCTGGACGGACACACAGATCAGCTTCTGTCCACTCTGTAAAGAAACATTCAGCAGAAGACCTGATCTCAAGATTAATACAACACTCAGAGAGGTTGTGCAACACTTTGAGAAGCAGCTCAATCTGGAAGAATCTGAGGTGTTCTGTGACATCTGTGATGAAAGAAAGGTTTTAAATTCATTATTCAAATGAGATTTTTTTTTGTCAGAAGATCAAACACTAAATTCAGTGATAAGTGTGTTTTTCTCTGTGTGTATCATCATCTTCATCATCTGGTTCAGACACAGGCAGACGAGCAGCAGATGATCCAGAGGAGAATGAAGAAGATTCAACAGATCAGACGATCAGAGCAGAGGAAGGTGAGTGGAGAAATGATTAAAATCATGTGCCTTCTTGCACTTTAGGGAACAACTTGGCACAAGCTTTGTGATCTTTCTTCAAGAAGTGTTCCTTGAACTGAATCTTCCTTTTTTTGCAGACTCTTGCCTCCAATGACTGTTTCCTTACTTCGTCTCGAACCGTCCATATTTCAAACGGGATGATTATCGGTCTGGGTGTCCTGTTGATGGCAGTATTGATCATCTTGTCTAAACAATATACCGTGAGTGTGAGTGAATGAGAGCATTGGTTTAAGTTTGGTGTTCGTATCTTCAGCTGCTTCTTCAATGATATGATGGTCTCAGCAGTTATAAAAAAAAAATAAAGGATTTAAATAGTCTTTAGGGGTATAAAAGCTACTTACATCTTACCTCGACTCTTTCACCATTAAAGCCCGTCTTCTTTGATTTGATTGGTCATCCCAGTCCTTTTGACACTGATGAGCACTTTTATAACGCAAAGGAAAACCAGCTTACAAATATAACTTTTAATGTAACTTGGGGGGTGGGGAACACAGAGAAAGAAAAAAAAATGTTATTAAAACATTCTTAACTAAGTCCTAGGGACACAGGACCAGAATTGAGAATGTTTTAATTATTTAATAACTTGTTTCAGAAGCACTGACTAGAAAAAAAAATTATATATAGAGCGGCAAGAAAAAGTATGTGAACCTTTTGGAATTTCATGGTTTTCTGAATAAATTTGTCATAAGATGTGATCTGATCTTCATCTAAGTCAAGTGTATTGACAAACATAGTAGGTCTAAAAATAACGACAAAAAAAATCGACTCACACCTGAAGACAGCTGATTTGATTGCCTGTCATCTAATCGTGGCTCATTTATATTTTTTCCCCATTTTAGCCAGAGGAACCAGGACAACACAAACCTGAAGGAAGCCTGAAGAAAGACTGTCAGGACTGTTCCCTGAATTTCCAAGATTCCTCATGTACCTATTATATTATATATAATTTATTATATATGATATTTATTATTATATATTATATTTGTATATTGACATTCAACTTTTATTATTATATAATTGTACTGTCCATTACATTATTGTTGGAATTCTTGAGGTTTTTTGAAATGTTAATTTCATCACGGTTGTAAATTTTATTACTCGAGTTCGCCATGAATATAGTCTTTGACGCTGATATGGCGTTAAATGATAAATAAATAAATAAAAGTACTGTTCACTACTCAGTATTTTGTTTGCTATTTTTATTTTATTCACTATATTTTTTACAATGTATGCTATAGACTAGTGCTGCAATGACGTCATCGATTACGTCGACTACGAAAATACGTCGACGCGTCACACTGTTTACATTCATCTGGTGTAATGGCGGCTTCTGCTCCTGGGAACGGATAGAAAGTTCCATTCTATCACAAAAACCCAGACTACGATTATCAGAAGTGTGGGAATACTTTAAACAGAGGCCGAATAAAACGGTCCTTTGTTCCCTTTGCGGAACCGAAATGGCGTCCCACTTGTGGAATTGGATCTCTGCCAAATTTTTGCGCGCGCAAGATCATATTTTGAGCGTGTAAAAGGGCATTTCGCGCGTGAACTGAATTGAGGAGAAAATCTTCGTCTCGCAAATAAGAAAATACTTAGAGCGAACGAAAATCAGTTTTGCATTTCAAAGAAGTTTATTTGGATGTGCGCGGACGTTCTCTTCTGCACGTGCAAGGTTTGAGTTGCTCGCGCTCCTGATTCCCGCCCCGCGCGCTCGCTAAGCGCCGACCGCTCGCCTGCTCGACACAAACCAGCGTTACAATGTTCCAAAATTCCAGCCAATCAGAGATGAGGCTGATAAATTCTGAACAGAGGAAAAACACACGGTTCAGGAGACGTTTGTTCAGTGGCTTGAACACTATCAAAGTTCCTTTAAGACTGTAGAGAAAGTCTTTGACGCTCTTCATTTTAAAGTTCAAATGTCTCCCACTGGACAAACACACATGAGTGGCTTATTTTTAATCAAAATAAAATCGTATTGTTACATAATGGTGTGTCCCAGTGTTTCTACACCTCAATGAACTGCTAAATTAGTTCTAACTTCTTACGTAAAAAAAGATCACTAGATTAATGAGAAAAAACGTAATAAAAATAATCGTTAGAATAGTCGACAGAAAAAATAATCGTTAGTTGCAGCTCTACTAGGCGTTGAATGACTTCAGATTTTAAAAGTCGACATTTATGTGATTTCAAGTCGAGTTGACGTCGACTAGTCGATGATGACATCATTAATGAACATATACGGGGCCGTTCACACAGAACACGTTTTTCCATTGTTTTGCTAGATGAGCATGTATATGACCTTTGCGCACGAAACCCAGCTCTCGAGTTCAAATCAGTTCAACTTTTAAAAAAACGCATCTCGACACCTTGCGTTTTTCCCCTATTCCACGCGTTTTTGAAAGCGACAATGCGTTCTGTGCGTAAAACCTCTTGAATGCGGGCCTTGTGCACAGCTGTCACATGACACAGCGCTGCCCACAAGCCTATTCATGGGTTTCATGTGACATCACACAATACCATTTGTAGGACCGAATTCCAACATGTGAAGAAATGGATCAATGTTTCACAATATCCCCACAAACCCTGAGTGTCCGCAGTATCGTAGGGTTGACACAACGCCACCCGTCTTGTAAAATATGGGATTTAAAGGTTAAATGATGCGTCCTGTAGGCTTTCAAATCAATACAGGATGCAATTTGTCCTGTAGGGCTATTTCACACACACATACTAGAGTAAACAAACATTTTGCCGTGTAGATAATACCAAAAGCAATAATAACGAAATAAATTTCACAAGAAACAGCAGAGAAGCGCACATTTGCGTGGGATTGCATTTTAGCATCTTTGTTTTAATAGGAACATGCACAGGAAATCTGTTCTTTTTATTTTTTTTAAACAAGTGGAACTCACGTCCGCCTTTCGGGAAAAAGTTATTACTTGGATATTTCAGTAACTTATGATGAACGCAAGGCAAAAGCAGCATGTGGTGGCAGACACATTAAATTTGGATAAACTATTAATATATACACTATCTGAGCTGGTTAGACAGTTACTTTTAGACATTGGTAGATCGATTAATTAAGGTTATAGATTTATCATTAATATTAATCATTTACATATATAAATAATCTGTCATACACAATTTATGACATTTAAGCTCTAAATTATTTACATAAAAATGGAACAAAATTACAAAATAATGTAGTCCTAATTTAAGTAAATACATTAAAAATTCCTCCCATCCAGGGAACAAGCTGCAGAGTTGTCGAAAAAAGTGATTGCTGGTTCAGAATGACTGCTTAAGACACACCAACATATGTGGAAGAGTTCAGAAATAAAATAATAATATAAAACATGTTATTTTTATGTTTTAGTGCTAAAAATGTCACTATTGTACATTTCAGCATCTTTCTAAACGAACAAATGGACGTTTTGTGTCTTTGAAAGTTGCGTATTAATACCTACGTATTAACAATGAGACCAGGCTGTAAACACACACACACATGTTTGTTGGTCATATTTAAAGTTTTGTGTTCCGAGATAATCATTTCAAACATTGTAGAGGGAATTAAAAACCCATCCAGTGTACTCTTACAGATGAATATATTTCATCTTTCCTCAATTGCATTTGTAAAAGGTAACTTCAAATTCATTTGTAGTGGACCAATTTTGAGCTTTATGAAAGCATTAAATAACTACATTCAGTGGATTTTCAGTTGGTACATAGAGAGGTTGGTCTATTTTTATTATACCTATGAAAATTATACAATTTATCTACTAGGGATGTTTGAAAATTACATTTCATCACTAGATTTGAATGGCCAATTTGTGACGCATCGGATTGTAATTAAATATTTGTTTGCTTTTCTCTTCATTAATTCATTCAAATCTATTATGACACTTCACTTAAGGTGAAACTTTACATATGCTACATTTCCAAAACTTCCAGATTGTTTCTACATGTTATTTTGTAAAGAAATCTCTGAAGGCACTTTCTCCTCTCCAGTTGTTAATTACTTGTGAAATATTGTGGTTCTTGGTTTATATTCTAATAACTGCAGCATCTGAATAAAGACAAGTTATGTCAATTTAAAACACAGCCAATTATGCAAAACCACATTAGAGATTTATGAACATCTGCTCAAAAACACTACAGACAGGATATGAATAACATCTTTATTATTCACTTGCATCAGTTGTGAGTGAAAACACTGAACTGTGTAAAACCCATTAAATCCAGTAAATATTCTTCAAGAGAAGCGAGAACAGTAGAAAGCTTCACAATGAAAGGGTTTCACTTTGGTTTGACCACAATATCGGCGAATCCGTGCACCTGAGTGAGCTGACGGCAGTCCATCGATGCCAGGAGCTTCTGAGAGCCGGAGACGGTGGGAACAAACTTCTCCGTCAGCGTAACCGTCGCGAGCTTCTCCACATCACTGACAGAAACACAATATCAACTCTTTAAACTTCATATTTCATGTAGTTCAATCCATGTTTTTAAACAATGAACACGTCACAGCTGAAATTAAACTGCTGTTGGACACTGAAAGTCTTACCCATACGGGATCTTTCTGACGCCCTGCAATCCGAATCCCTCCATACGGAACAAAACGTTCTTCAACACTTGTGACAGCGGGTTCTGGAACGTGATCTTGACCGTCAGCTCTTTACCCACCACAGCGTCCTCTAGAGGCTGAAACAGAACAAAATCAACAGATGTAGAGTTTCTTCTGTGATGAACTGAAGCTAAATACGACGCCTTCAGATGTTTCACCAGGTTGCTGTTCCTCACTCTAAGCATCACATGACTTCAGAAGGATTGGAATAATCCACTACTCATGATAGTTACATAATCTAACTGCAACCAAAATCCAACAACATGAAACATGTTTTGCGTTTGTTCTAAGTGACAAAGACTCATTGGCGTACAGTGATGATGAGATCTGGTGTCCGCAGTCTGAAGTTGAACTGTGTGGCCAGAATCTGTTTGGTCTGATTGACCCGTCCGGTGACCGAGAGCAACAGAGCGCCCTGATCCACCAGATGATTCATGTACTCCTTATACTGCAGAGTCCAGGGAATCGTCTTGGCTGAAGGACACAAGGGAACATTTCATTAATGACAACGATAAACCATCTGCCATTTTGCAGCAGACTGTCTTGTGATTTAAAACAGCATCTGTGTTGAAGAGTGACTAAAATTTTTAAAAATGCCTCAAAAAGGTCAAAATCGAACTTCACGGACTCTCTTGTGGTTTGAGGTCGACAGGAATCTGGTCTTTCTTCACGGTGGTTTTCAGCACTCCAGTGTAGTACATGACCAGCACCTCATACAGCAGACTGGCCGTGCGCTGATTTGAGCTCTTGTTCTTCAGGACGATGGAGAGTTTGGCGTCTTCACCAATATGAGGTCCTGCACCATCCATGACGATCTCGACGCTCACGTCGTTGTTGGTGGGCAAAGGATACAGAGTCGGCTTGGAGCCGAAGCGACTGGCTGTCTCTACAGCGATGCGTTCCTCCTCCGAACCTGATGGATATGAATATAAAAGGGAGGGAATGAGGAGTGTGAGTTTCTGCATTATATTCAAGAGTTGGAGTATTGGCTCTGATCCAAATACTAGAAGATTAAGGAAGATCACTGGTGCCCTCAAGAAAGCAACCGAAAAAGGAAGTGCAGCTGGAACAAGACAACTTGAGGTATTTCGCATTTCATGGAAGGAAAGCGTTACTGCATACAGAAAGGCATTAACTGCTAGGTCTGCTTTGACCATTTGATCCAGGGGCTAAATTGACAAGAAATTAACTCCACTACAGTATCTCATCAGACGTCATGCTATAGACCCTCTGAGGAACAATTCCATTCATTATTTGTTGGAGGAGATGAAGAATTTCTAAATCAAATTAAAATGTTATACCCTATACCGACTAAGCAACTGAAAGATGTTTCCAGAAGTCATAAAGCCACTTAATTTAACTTAGTAAAAAAAAAAAAAAAATAATAATAATAATAATAATTCTTTAGAATCGAGTTAACAGGTCGAACTCTTCTCTCAAACACTAGAAATGGCCGTATCCTCAACCGTCTTCCCTTTTAGAAAAATGCATCTGTGAGGATTTCCAGTCAGGATTTAACCCGATCAGCACCGAGACTGCTCTCAGAGTTACAAATGACTTGCTCTTATCAGATCATGGTTGTATCCCTCTATTAGTGTTACTGAATGTTAGTGCTCAGTCTTACTGCATTTGAGAATATCGACCACAACATTTAGTACAGACTAGAAATAATTACATTGGCATGGTTCAAATACTATCTGACCATTACTTAATTTATATTTAATTAAATATTTAATTTGATGTAGTAAACAAAGAGATGGATCACAAGTTCAGAGTGGAGTACCGCAAGGCTCAGTACTAGGACCGTTGCTTTTCATCCTGTACACGCTACCCTTGGGAGATCTCATTAGGGAGCATGGCTTTATTTTTCACCGTTACGCTGATGATACTCAGCTCTATACGTCTTTGCACCCTGACGAAACATAATTCACAAATAGGGGTGTGCGTTAATATCGTAATTAATGTTTTAATGATATGCAAAAACAGTCTTTCACTCATTTTTAGAAACCAATCAAAATGCTTCATTAAGTGTTTGAGAATTCACTGCGTGATGTAGCCAAGTACTATTGCGAGGGCGTATTCAGAGTGTGTGTGTTTGACAGAAGTTAAAATGAGTGAAGAAACATTTCATTCTGCACGAGTATTGTTTAAGGACAGGGTTTTTACATTTGGTTTGGATTAGCTTGTTGACATTGCCAAACACGTCACCCGACGTGATGACCAACGCAAATTAATATGCGTTATACGTACATAAATATTAATCAGCTTTTTTGCAAATGTGGGTACGTTCAACGGTACTTTTACGATGATTGTTTTGAACCTAAAACTGCGTAGCGTTATCACACCAATGAATTGGACAAACGCAGTCACATCTATGACAACCATTTAGTGTTAAACCTTGATTTTATTTCATTGTAATGAATTAGCCGCAAGTAAAGAAAGTCATCAAGCGCAACATTTATAAAACTACTACTTTACCTCATCCATGAACATAATATACGATTCCCATCGGATTTAAATCAGCGGTGGAGTTGAAGACGACAGTTCCCTTAACTCAAGCTACGCCCTCTAGCGGCTAAAGGTTTTACATATTGCACCTTTAATGCATTAGTTTGTTACCCTCTGGGTATTTGTAGAGGTGTGTGATGTCCACGCGCTTGTCCGATCCCACAGCTTTGGTACTGATGCGATGGCCGATGGAGTTCTTCTCCACGCTGCTCTGACTGAAACTTCCATTGGGCTTTTTCTGCCAGAAGATTTTATCACTGTTCACCTGAGACACACCATTTCAGAGATTCAGTAGATGTTTTGACAGACATAAAATGCTTAAAATGAATCATCAGATCAGCAAATGAGGGTAAAAAAGGTTATGAAGAGTTCACCTCGGCAAATACGAAAGGAGTGTCGAATTTCAGGTTGACTTGTCCGTTGCGGACCGCGGCGACGGGCGAGGGACCGCAGCGATACGAACCCTGGCTCGGCTCCTGAGGGGTCGCGTCCACCACCTGCCACCCACCGTAACCTGTTGGCAGGTCCGGACGGGTCATCCACGACTCGTTCCACACATGGAAGTTCCTGCACAGAAAGAGTTTAGTGGCAATTTACACAAATGAAGTAGAATAAAATATAAAGTCAATGTTTTTCCATCACATTTGGTCATGATAGTTTAACCTTTGAAAACACTGATCAGTGACGGGACGTCAAACTAAACATTTGACCTCCCAAATATGGTTTAAAACATACATATTTTTTTGTGCACTTATTGTTTACTTAGTTTATAAACATTTATTCAAATTAAATGGGGAAAACAATAAATAAATAATAATATAATATAAATAATTCCCATAAATCACAGCTAGTTGTTTTCAATTCTAAAGGTTAAATATTAAAATCTACATTTTATATTAGATAATTGTTCAACTATACATTACTTAAAATAAAAATGAGATTTCTTTGGGAGCGCTCAAATACGGTTCAAAACCCTGATTTTAAATTGATAAAATAAATGCAAAATATATATGAAATTAAAATAAATTATTCCATTTCCCATAAATCATAACTATCCATTTTACAGGTTATATTTTAAATATAGGTTTTCGTAGATTGTTCCTCTAACACATTGATTACTTCTCAAAATAATAAAAATGGGATTTTTGCTTCTAATGCTTAAAATTAGTCATGGACTCTTCATGGAAAGTGTCAGTAATGATCACTGTAATTTTTTCTCTTCTCAAATAGAAGTTCTTAATTACAATCTAAAAAATTACAGTAATTATAAAATAAAACCTGACACGAATGACATTTAATGACAATAATGAAAGGAACATGGGTTGACAGAAGGTTGTTTTGTCATACCAGACAGAGTCGCTGGTCTTGTCTTTAATTAATTCCAGCTTCTCGTCAATATAAATGTCTGTGGTCAAGGAAAGATCCGTGTCGTGGGCGGAGCTGAAGTTGCTCACACAACGAGTCGGAATACCGAGACACCTCAACACTGAGAGAAACATGAGAAACAACATTAGACTCAATACAGACATCTGAAGAAAGTCGAGGACAAACACATGCAGTGCGCTGGCCAATCACTCACGTCTGATTTGCATAGAAAGTACATCAAAAATTGCATTCAGTGATTTAGCAGATGTTTTTATTCAGATACAATTTATGATATAAATAGACGACAAACTGTCGTTCACGTACCAGACGTCGTGACTCCAGCGTAGACCCAGCATTGGCCGAATTTGACTGGACTTCTACTCTTGTAAAACTGTCTCAGGATGTCTCCGCTCCCGCTCCAGGCGGTGGGCGCCGTCCCGCCTTCAAAGCTGTCCGACCAATTACCCATCAGCACACCTCGATCGTCATTAGAGTTCACCTGTCAAAGAGAAGAGGAAAACTCTTCAAAACAGGTGATTCTTTGGGCTTCTTAAAGGTGCAGTAAGTAATTTCTGAGAAACGCTGTTGAAAGTGGATTAAATGGAGCATCAAAACACTTGTAGCCAATCAGGAGTAATGGGGCGTGTCCACTCATGAAGGGGAGGAGCCTGTGCTGCAGTGTTAGTGAATTTGGGGGCGGGGCCATCAAGATAGAAATGCCGTTTAAAAATCACCCAAACAAACACGCCCCTCAGAAATGACTTCCTGCACCTTTAAGATGTTCACATCATGATTACCATAATTATAAGATTTAATATAGAAGAGCAACGACTTGTCAATTAGGTGTTTGTTTAAACCACCACAGTTTACGGAGCTTCTGAATCCACGTGTCGTGAACGAGACTCACCAGAGCAGAGATCATTCTGGACACGATCACCGGGTCTCTCCATTCGGTAACGGCGACCCGACCCCTCTCCAACAGGAACAGACACGCTTCCAGGATATCCTGCTCAAACTGATGAAGAACATTACAAAATAATACAAATGTTCATAATAATGACAAGAGCAATGATAGTAGTAATAATAAAGTAAAAAACTAAAGATAATGTTAAGAATAGCAATATATTAATAGAATTATTATTAAATGTTCCGCATTATTTCCATTTATTTTGCCAATTTTTTCCCATTACAATAATTAAATAGTAAAAATTTGCTTTTTACCATTTTGTGTTGCTTTTCAGAGAAATTAATTAAATAACAAAAATATAATTTCAAAATATTTATTTAACACTGAACATTTTTTTAACATTCCAGCAGATATTATACAAACAAAGCAAAATATAACTAATAAGTAAAATAAAAAATATATTTTTATTTGGTCATCTTTGAAGCCCCCCTTGAATAGCCTATAACTGACTGCTGAAAGAATGTAACTCTGTATGTCTACAACAACAAATGTGCATTGAATAGTGCAAAAAATGGGGATGAACCCACAACAAATAAATAACTGTCCTAGACATAAGCCTACTTCAGGAAAAGTAGCTTCTCTGCTTTCTCACATGAAAGTCGGTTCCTCCTGGCGGGAGCTACTTTCCTTTTCGCTGCTGCGGTTGCCGCAGCCGCCACCGTGTCTTTCTCGTACTCTGCATGATGTTCGGGGTGTCTTGATTTTAAATGATAAATTAAACTTGAAGTGCTGCACGTTTTTGCAGACGCACTCCCTCTGGACAATTCAGCAGAACAGTGTCTGCAAACGGCCGTTTTTGCCTCTTTCTCTGGCACTTTAAAGTGTTTCCACACTGCATAAAGCACACGCCTCACACTCTACGCGGGTTACTATTTGATCGCGTCATTAAAAACGTCATTGTTCGGCAAAATTTATTCGGCCTTTTTACTTATAATTTCGGTTGCCGAACATTCGGTGCATCTCTACAATTAATATTATATAAAAATGATTGACACTAATGGAATTGTGTTTCCTCACCTGAGCATAATTCCATGTTCTTGCTCCAATTTGCCACTCTGTTCCGTAATAAATTCTGCCCATGCCGTTCAGAACATACTCTTTTCTTTCCGCCTCATTATCCAAAAACACAGGATCATCTGAGGACGACAGATGAAGATGTTACTGATGTGAATGAAGACAGTGAGTGGAAGTGTCTTGGGTTCGGTCTGTACCTTCACACCAGGGGTTGAAGAGCAGGTACAGGTCGTTCGGGGCGCAGGGGAACAACAGCTTCCCCTTCGGAGAGAAGGACGCGACGGTGATCATGTAACGACCGATGGAGGCGGTCGGCAGGGTGTTGACCGACAGCCGGATCCGCTTGTCCTGCTGCTCAACGATCTTCATCTCCCAGCGACGGTCTTCCAGTTCATCCACCAAAGGAACGGAGATGTGGATCCCAGTAGTAACGGAAGAAGCTGCAGAACAGAGACATCAAAACATTAATGATTTAATCAGACCATCCGTCAGTGACTCAGCTGTAAGAGAATGAAGAATGAGGGATTAGATGACATAACTAGTCCTGGCCCAAAACCAACTTCATGACTCACATCCATCAGGAACCGCATTCATCTGACAGTTTCTCTTCTGAATAAAGAGTACAAAGACTTTCCACACAAGAAATCCAACAAAAGTTTTAAATGCACCTAATTAACTGATTATACACCTAATATTTACTGATTCATCTGATCAGATTCAGACAAAGACCCGCCCCCTTTAGTTACTGTCGCCATGTCCGACAAGTCATGCGCTCTCACGCCACACATCATGTTCTCACGCAGTGAAAAATAAGTTGCGGAGCAAAGAGGACACTGACAACACGTCGCCAGTCAAATGGAAAATGGAGATGGAGAAGAATTACACTAAAACACAAACAGTAAGAGTGAATCCATACAAGTGCGGTCTTGAATCTGTCAGCTGCTGAGATGTTTGTGTTTTTAGCATGTCATGAGTGTTTAAAGTCATTTGAGCCCCTAGTGAGATCAAATTGAAAAGTAATGTCTGTTGTCGAACAGGTTTTGACTCAAACACTCACTCAGCTGCAGTTGCAGGTTGTCGGATTTGGGGTTGAACGGTCTGGAGAGCTCGATCCACATCTGGAAGGTCTGTCCTCTGCGGATGATCAGCTTGTCGCTGAAGTAAGCGTCTGTGCGATGCTCGCGTCGGTTCGGCCCGTCCTTGGACTTCAGGAGGTCGACGGAGCGCACCATCAGAAGAGTCTCTGAGGAGGAGAGAGGAAAGGGTTACACATACGAACACAATGACAAAGGAGTGAACTGAAATCTTCCTTCTCACCTGAAGCAGCAGGTGTCGCAGCCGCCGCAGACGCAGTTGTAGGCACAGCTGCAGCTGCGCTGCGACTTCTAGTATTGTTGGGGTCAGATAAAGACATTTCTGCAAGTAGGCTGAAAAATAGAGAAATACCTTAAATTTGTTAAGTACATTATCAAATAAATACGAACGCATAAATATAAGTGGGCAAATAAAGTATAAATATATACTCAATATTAAACTCAATTCAAATAGATAAAAATAAAACACTAAAATAAAAATACTTAAATGGCAAATAAAAAAAAATAATTCATGAATAATAAAGTATAAATTGCATATGTTTTTGGAATTTACTTCTATCTAAACATAGCGCCATTTTACTTTAAAATGCTTTGAGATTAGCTCAAGCGTCCGTTCAGAGCTCAAGTACCCGCTGAGAACAGCTTCATCTCAGCAAATCCTTCAGGAATTTGCCGCTGTCTCTTATGCGTTTAAATGATCTATAATTCGTTTAGGGAATATCAAATGGGCAATCGTTGGTCTTATTAATCTATTACTTGTTCCAGAGCTATTAGATTTGGCTTGATGGCTGTATTAATTTTCATAACTTTATATGTACATTGAAATTAAATCCTGTACTAACTAAAGCGCCACTTTTTTACGTTTGATAGATAGATAGATAAACAATTTATTGTCCCTTAACGGGAGATTTGTTTTCACAGACTGTCATACAGTACACGCAACTGGCAAAAACAACAACAGCAACCAAAAAAAAAAAAAAAAAATGACTGAACTGTTTGCTTATGTTTATTTCCCATTTTATTTCTAGTACCGTTATAGCGGCTATTGTTGTCAATTTAAATTTTATTGTTAAATATTTTATTTAAAATAACATGCCGTATTTTTTGGTATCGAGTAAGAGTCAGTTATTTGATGGCGGCATAGACTGACTTTATTAGTGAGTCAAAGACTTTTATATTGAAAGGGACAGAAACAAGGAAGTTTCTTTACTTTAAACAACTTCCTACGAGACGCAACTGACAAAAACATTGACTAGCGCCGTCATGGGAATGTTTTAAATGTTAAAACGACCAAAGAGCTTTCCTCAACGGACATTCAAACGTATTTTTGTGATTATGACCTGAAGAATATCAGCTAGATGCAGGTAATACACTCGCTCAGGCGATTTCTCTCACAATACTCACATATTACAGTGAATGAACATTAAATGAAGCGACTCAACGTTCCTCGTTCTGAAGTGACGGTTTAGAATTAGTAACGGCGGATTGAGCTCAACCGTTAAACTGTCAACTTGAGATTTGAATCCGCGGCGGAAGGAAGTAGTTCCTCACAATAGAGGGGTTTAAAGGACAATCTCCATTGTTGTTTCTTATTTATTTACACACTTGAACTGTTTTATAAACGATTTCACACTCGTAGCCGTGTGATATGTTTGATGGTCAGCACGCTGTGGTCATGTTTCTCTATTAAATTCATATTTCCTCACAAAAGACGCCACTCACACCTGCACGATTAACCCTCGTGATGAGATCATTATCAATGACAACGACGGATCGTATTGATCATTGTGCAAAAACATGCTTTACAATAACTTATTCTTAAATAATCAATACTTAAGTCTCAAATTCATGCAAGTTTATTGATATTTCTAGTTATCCTGATTATTTTAATATATAAAGGCCTAAACAACTTTAATTTGTAACATTAACAAATATAATTTAAGGCAATAATAATTGATTTAAGCATGAACTAGGAACAGTGATCAGAAAGTGTTACCTGTGTCTGTGTGAAACTCTAACGGACGTCTGTGTGTCTCGATGAATTCTGGGAATGTTTGGCGCTTATTTAAACGCGTAGCCACGCCCTTTTCGCCTCAGAGGCGGAGACACGTGATTAACGTTCATCACAGTTACTGTCAGAGGAAGATGAAATAAAGTGGATTTATTCCTTCGATTATTGTGCTGGAAATATTTCTGGAAAATGATTGCGATATTGGGTGTTTCAGTGGAGTGAAATTTCATTTGAAATAAGTGCGCGAATTCGCGGATTCATATTTCCGTGGATTAATAAATTCTGCTCTGTTTGCCAGAAAAAAACGAACAAAAAAAAAACTATTACCGTCACTGCGACTCACTTGAACTACTTTTGGTACCAATTTTGACATTTTTGCAATAAATCGTGATTACACTTGTTTGTAATTCTTTTATTTATAACAGTAACTAGTTTTAAGACATAGTTATGGGTAGGTTCAGGATTGCTGTTATATTAATGCTAATATTATGTTAATATTAATATACATTATATGTTAATGTTATATTTTAACGTTATATTAATGTTATTAATGTTATATTTTTACTAAAAATGGTCATTTGCTATACCCTGTCCATTACAGGTTATTCTTTTAACATTTTGTATAAGATGGTGCGTTTATGGATCTTACATTTATCTGCAAAATGATGAATGGGAAAGTATACATATATTTTTGACTTGAAAGAATCATATGCTCATATTAAAAAAATTCAGCGAAAAAATATTTTTACATTTGTGCCAAAAATGTCACTATTGTACGTTTCAGCATCTTTCTAAAATACAAAAAAAAACCTTCTATCTTTGAAAGTTACGCATCAACAATGAGACGAGGCTATATATATTGTGCGTTTGTTGGTCAGGTTGTGTGCTCAGAGAACATTATGCTAGTCAATTTGTTCAAGTTTCAAAACTAGATGAATTAAGAACCCATCCATTTAAAGAAAAACATTTAATCTTTACCATTTACAAATGCAATTGAGGATACTTCAAAAATTCATTGGTGTACCAATTGAGCTTGATAAAGCATGAAGTAACTACATTTACAGTGCATTTTCAGTTCGTAGATAAACATGTTGGTCCATTTTGGTGTATTTACAAAAAACTTAATACAATATTTTTTTACCAGGGCTGTTTGAAAATTTCATGACTACATTTGAATGTAAATTTGTTATGGGTTTATAATCCTAAACAATATTTTTATTTGCTTTTCAAATCTACTATGACACTTGACTTACATGGTGAAACTTTACATATGCTACATTTCTGGAATTTCCAGAAAGTTGCTACATGTTATTTTGTAAAGAAATCTCTGAAGGCACTTTCTCCTCTCCAGTTGTTAATTACTTGTGAAATATTGTGGTTCTGGGTTTATATTCTAATAACTGCAGCATCTGAATAAAGACAAGTTATGTCAATATAAAACAGATTGCCAATTATGCAAAACCACATTAGAAAATTATGAACATCTGCTCACAAAAATTACAACAGACAGCATATGAATAACAGATCTTTATTGACTTGCATCAATTGTGATTGAAAATACTGAATTGTGTTGAAGCGATTACATATAGTAAATTCTTCAAGAGAAGCGAGAACAGTAGAAACATTAGAACAGTAGAAAGCTTCACAATGAAAGGGTTTCACTTTGGTTTGACCACAAGATCGGCGAATCCGTGCACCTGAGTGAGCTGACGGCAGTCCATCGATGCCAGGAGCTTCTGAGAGCCGGAGACGGTGGGAACAAACTTCTCCGTCAGCGTAACCGTCGCGAGCTTCTCCACATCACTGACAGAAACACAATATCAACTCTTTAAACTTCATATTTCATGTAGTTCAATCCATGTTTTTAAACAATGAACACGTCACAGCTGAAATTAAACTGCTGTTGAACACTGAAAGTCTTACCCATACGGGATCTTTCTGACGCCCTGCAATCCCAATCCCTCTATACGGAACAAAACGTTCTTCAACACTTGTGACAGCGGGTTCTGGAACGTGATCTTGACCGTCAGCTCTTTACCCACCACAGCGTCCTCTAGAGGCTGAAACAGAACAAAATCAACAGATGTAGAGTTTCTTCTGTGATGAACTGAATCTAAATACGACGCCTTCAGATGTTTCAGCAGGTTGCTGTTCCTCACTCTAAGCATCACATGACTTCAGAAGGATTGGAATAATCCACTACTCATGATAGTTACATAATCTAACTGCAACCAAAATCCAACAACATGAAACATGTTTTGCATTTGTTCTAAGTGACAAAGACTCATTGGCGTACAGTGATGATGAGGTCTGGTGTCCGCAGTCTGAAGTTGAACTGTGTGGCCAGAATCTGTTTAGTTTGATTGACCCGTCCGGTGACCGAGAGCATCAGAGCGCCCTGATCCACCAGATGATTCATGTACTCCTCATACTGCAGAGTCCAGGGAATCGTCTTGGCTGAAGGACACAAGGGAACATTTCATTAATGACAACGATAAAACATCTGCCATTTTGCAGCAGACTGTCAAATTGTTAAATTACTAAAGTTTCTAAAATGCCTCATTTATACACTTAAAAAAAAAACAACTCTACTGACTCTCTTGTGGTTCGAGGTCAACAGGAATTCTGTCACTCTTCAAGGTGGTTTTCAGCACTCCAGTGTAGTACATGACCAGCACCTCATACAGCAGACTGGCCGTGCGCTGATTTGAGCTCTTGTTCTTCAGGACGATGGAGAGTTTGGCGTCTTCACCGATACGAGGTCCTGCCCCGTCCATGACGATCTCGATGCTCACGTCGTTGTCGGTGGGCAAAGGATACAGAGTCGGCTTGGAGCCGAAGCGACTGGCTGTCTCTACAGTGATGCGTTCCTCCTCCGAACCTGATGGATATGAATATAAAAGGGAGGGAATGAGGAGTGTGAGTTTCTGCATTATATTCAAGAGTTGGAGTATTGGCTCTGATCCAAATATTAGAAGATTAAGGAAGATCATTCGTTCCCTCAAGAAAGTAGCCGATAAATGGAGTGCAGCTGGAACAAACACAACTTGAGGTATTTCGCATTTCATGGAAGGAAAGCGTTATTGCATACAGAAAGGCATTAACTGCTAGGTCTGCTTACTTTGACCATTTGATACAGTGGCTAAATTGACAAGAAATTAACTCCACTACAGTATCCCATCAGACGTCATGCTATAGACCCTCTGAGGAACAATTCCATTCATTTGCTACAGAAGATGAAAAATTTCTAAATCAAATTAAAATGTTATACCCTATACAAACTGAAAGATGTTTCATAAATACACTTAATTCATCATTGTCATTAGGATGGCGGGGGTAGTCGTGGCCTAATGGTGAGGGAGTTGGGCTTGTAACGTGAAGGTTGCCGGTTCGATTCCCACGCCGGCAGGAATTGAAGGTGGGGATTGTGAATAAACACTCTCTCCACCTTCGATACCACGACTAAAGTGCCCTTGAGCAAGGCACCTAACCCCTAATTGCTCCCCGGGCGCCGTCGCAATAGCTGCCCACTGCTCCGGGTGTGTGTTCACTGTGTGTGTGTGCACTTGGGATGGGTTAAATGCAGAGCACTAATTTCGAGTATGGGTCACCATACTTGACAATACGTCACGACTTTCACTTTCACTTTCAGGATACATGCCAAAAATTAAGTTGGATGTTATTAACCCTCATTTATTAAAAAAAAAAAAAAAACTCAATCCTGAAGACTAACAGGCTGATCTTTTCACTCAAAAACACAAGAGGCAGTATCCTCACAAGTGCATTCGTTTTAGAAAGAAGTCGCATCTGATGATTTCCAGTCACGATTTAAACTGGATCATAGCGCTGAGACTGCTCTCATCAGATCGTGGTTGTATCTCTGTACTAGGTGTTACATTGAGAATAGACCACAACATTCTTTTGAATAGACTAGAAAAATTGTTGCATTAGTGGAATTGCATTCGCATGGTTCAAATACTTCACCATTACCAATTTGTAGTAGTAAATGGAGACGTCATATGGATCACTAGTTCAGTATGGAGTACCGCAAGGCTCAGTACTAGGACCGTTGCTCTTCACATGTACATGCTACCCTTGGGAGATCTCATTAGGAAGCATGACATAACATCAAATGGAATGCATAGTTGATAAATTGGATGACTAGTTTCCTACTACTGAATTCAGAAAAAAAAGACTAATTTTTGGACCAAAAACCTCCACACATAATCTAGAATACTGTCTAACACTTGATCAGTTAGGAACCTAGGTGTGCTCTTCGATACCAATGCATTCATGAACTTAAGGCTATATTGCAACGCTCTACTGGGTGGTTGCCCAGCACGCTTAACATAGCAAGACTTGAAGTGTGCAAATTACTTTAATTACTAACCGCAGGCAGTAGATCCTTTTCCCCCCATTTAGCACCTAAACTCTGGAATAGTCTTCCTAGCATTGATCAGGAACTGGCACACTGTCAGTTTAAACCTAGACTAAAAACATCTTTAACCTGGCATACACAACCAATTTCTTTCAAATCAGTTAAATGATTGTTAGGCTGCATAAGTTAGGTCAACCAGAACCGGGAACGCGTCCTATAACACCTGATGTATATCAAAAGAATGGCACCTCTGCCAATATTAGTCTGGTAACATCGGGATAAGGATGGATTAGACAGTCAGCCAGATCCTGTCCGTATCCAGAGCAGATGGTGGACACTCACCTAGACGCGACCAAAATGCAGCCCTAAATGTCAGCAGAGACCATGTCTTCTAGACAATCCCTATGTGAAGTGCTTGTCGCAATGTCTTTTTTGAGCTTCATTTCTTGTATAAAAGGTGCTACTGTATACAAATTACCATAATGATGCATGATATTAAATATGCATGGAAATGAGTCAATACATTATTAATGCATTAGTTGGTTACCCTCTGGGTATTTGTAGAGGTGTGTGATGTCCACGCGCTCGTCCGATCCCACAGCTTTGGTACTGATGCACTTGCCAATGGAGTTCTCCTTCACGTTGATCTGACTGAAACTTCCATCAGGCTTCTTCTGCCAGAAGATTTTATCACTGTTCACCTGAGACACACAGTGAAACCATTTCAGAGATTCAGTAGATGTTTTGACTTGGATAAAATGCTCAATTAATCAGATCAGCAAATGAGGGTTTAAAAGTCTCCATTAAAGAGTTCACCTCGGCAAATACGAACGGTGTGTCGAATTTCAGGTCGACTTGTCCGTTGCGGACCGCGGAGACGGGCGAGGGACCGCAGCGATAAGAACCCTGGCTGGTCTCCTGAGGGGTCGCGTCCACCACCTGCCACCCACCGTAACCTGTCGGCAGGTCCGGACGGGTCATCCACGTCTCGTTCCACACATGGAAGTTCCTGCACAGAAAGAGTTTAGTGGCAATCGGCAATTTATAAAGTCATTCTTGTCACATTTGGTCATGTCAGTTTAACCTTTGAAAACACAGATCATCATTTTATATGCAGTCCATTTTGCGCTTGTTCAATAAGGAGGTTTGATTTTTTTTTAAACCATTATGAAGATGTGGGTCTAAATAGTTAAAGTCTAAATATACACTTATAAAATTAGTCATGGGACTCTTTATGGATAGTCTTAGTAATGATCTTATTTTTTTTGATTCTCAAATAGATGTAAAAAAAAAAAAATTACACTAATTATAAAATGAACGTGACACGAATGACATTTAATGACAATCATCAAGGAACATGTGACAGACATCGATTGACAGAAGGTTGTCTTGTCATACCAGACAGAGTCGGTGGTCTTGTCTTTAATTAATTTCATGTTCTCGTCATAATAAATGTCTGTGGTCAAGGAAAGATCCGTGTCGTGGGCGGAGCTGAAGTTGCTCACACAACGAGCTGGAATACCGAGACACCTCAACACTGAGAGAAACATGAGAAATAACATTAGATTCAATACAGACATCTGAAGAAAGTTGAGGACTGACGGTTATCACGACAAACATGTGCAGTGCTCTGGCCAATCATTCTCGTCTGATTTGCATAGAAGGTACATTACAACTGCATTCAGTGATTTAGCAGATGTTTTTATAAATGGCCGACAAACTGTTGTTCACGTACCAGACGTCGTGACTCCAGCGTAGACCCAGCATTGGCCGAATTTGACTGGACTTCTACTCTTGTAAAACTGTCTCAGGATGTCTCCGCTCCCGCTCCAGGCGGTGGGCGCCGTCCCGCCTTCAAAGTTGTCCGACCAATTACCCACCAACACACCTCGATCGTCATTAGAGTTCACCTGTCAAAGAGAAGAGGAAAACTCTTCAAAACAGGCGATTCTTCAGGCTACTTAAAGGTGCAGTAAGTAATTTCTGAGAAACGCTGCTGAAAGTGGATTAAATGGAGCACCAAAACACTCGTAGCCAATCAGGAGTAATGGGGCGTGTCCACTCATGAAGGGGAGGTGCCTGTGCTGTAGTGTTAGTGAATTTGGGGGCGGGGCCGTCAAGATAGAAATGCCGTTTAAAAACCACCTAAACACGCCCCTCAGAAATGACTTCCTGCACCTTTAACGTGCGTTCACATCATGATTACCATAATTATAAGATTTAATATAGAAGAGCAACGACTTGTCAATTATGTGTTTGTTTAAACCATCACAGTTTACGGAGCTTCTGAATCCACGTGTCGTGAACGAGACTCACCAGAGCAGAGATCATTCTGGACACGATCACCGGGTCTCTCCATTCGGTAACGGCGACCCGACCCCTCTCCAACAGGAACAGACACGCTTCCAGGATATCCTCCTCAAACTGATGAAGAACGTTACAAAATACAAATGATAATGACAAGAGCAATAATAACAAATAATGTAGTAGTAATAATAATAAATGTAAAAAGAAACTAAAGAATAGCATTGCTAATAGTAATGTAAAAACGGAAGATATTAACAGAAATTACAAATTAATGCAAATATACATCATAAATAAATACACTAATGGAATTGTGTTTCCTCACCTGAGCATAATTCCATGTTCTTGCTCCAATTTGCTGTTCGGTTCCGTAATAAATTCTGCCCATTCGGTTCAGAACATACTCTTCTCTTTCCACCTCATCATCCAAAAACACAGGATCATCTGAGGAGATGAAGTCGTGTTACTGATTTAAATGAAGACAGTGAGTGGAAGTGTCTTGGGTTCGGTCTGTACCTTCACACCAGGGGTTGAAGAGCAGGTACAGGTCGTTTGGGGCGCAGGGGAACAACACCTTCCCTGTCGGAGAGAAGGAAGCGACGGTGATCATGTAGCGGCCGATGGAGGCGGTCGGCAGGGTGTTGACCGACAGTCGGATCTGCTCGTCCTGCTGCTCAACGATCTTCATCTCCCAACGACGGTCTTCCAGTTCGTCCACCAACGGAACAGAGATGTGGATCCCAGTAGTAACGAAAGAAGCTGCAGAACAGAGACGTCAAAACATTAATGATTTAATCAAACCATCCGTCAGTGACTCAGCTGTAAGAGAATGAAGAATGAGGGATTAGATGACATAACTAGTCCTGGCCCAAAACCAACCACTTCATGACTCACATCCATCAGGAACCACATTCATCTGACAGTTTCTCTTCTGAATAAAGAGAAAGATTACTGAACTAACCGTCAGCTTGTCTGGGCATCTTTCCCTCTTTGTCACACATTGATTTATAAGTCAAACAATTAGACTCCGGATGAAAAACATGCTTTTATTTCTGCAGCCGCTGCATGTTTGTTGTATGAGTGACGGTTGAGTACTAAGACTTTCCACACAAGAAATCAAACAAAAGAGTTTTAAAAGCACCTAATTAACCAATTTTGGTTATACACCTAATATTTACCGATTCATCTGTGACCCGATTCAGACACTGACCCGTCACAAAGACCCGCCCCCTTTAGTTACCGTCGCTATGTTCGACAAGTCATGTGCTCTCATGCCACACATCATGTTCTCACACGGTGAAAAATACATTGGAGCAAAGAGGACACTGACAACGTATGAAACACTTAAAATAGTAATTTTTTAAAGAAGTTGAATCAATAAATAGCGTCTAGTGTGTGTTTAATGTGTGTTGACAGATCGCTGTAGCTCCTCGTGAACCGATCATCTCTTCATACTAGTTCATTTATAGCATCAAATAAACATGAATGAACATCAGAAGGAATGTTGTTTCAAGACGTGATTCAAGTTCACCAACGTTAATCTACTAACTCCACTGACCGCTTTGACGGACAAATGGCAGATTCAGGGTTATGATTGGTCAGATCGCCTGTCAATCAAACTGCTGACGAAGAGTCAATTGTGTTCTTATTTGGATTTATTTTTTGAAAATCTTGGGTCACTTTCTACTTAAGTCCTGAGTTGAGCCTTTTGGGTCATTTTTTTGGGGGTCATTTTTTCCAGTGTTTGGGTAGTTTGTCACCAATTTTGTCAGCAATTTTCAGCTACGAGTGAAACGAAGGCGGCGGTCTGAATTTAGCAGTTCCCCTGCCGAACGAGTGTCATCTCCGGCACGAGACCCAGCGCACTTACGGTGCAACTACGACAGTTTAATCTAAATGTTTAATTTTTACTTCTGATATTTGTTAGATGAGCTTCAATGTAGGCAACATGTATTAAAAAAACAAAATGTAATCAAAAATAAGACGAATTATCATGCAAACCAGTGATTGTGAGGAGTATTTAAAAATAAAAGGTGAGGATTCAAGTTAATCAGTAAACATTAAGTATAAACTTAAACACTGGCATTATAGTACAAATGAATCAACCCATTATGCAGGGTTTAATAGAGTCTTTAGCATGTCATGAGTGTTTAAAGTCATTTGAGCCCCTAGTGAGATCAAATTGAAAAGTAATGTCTGTTGTCGAACAGGTTGACTCAAACACTCACTCAGCTGCAGTTGCAGGTTGTCTGATTTGGGGTCGAAAGGTCTGGAGAGCTCGATCCACATCTGGAAGGTCTGTCCTCTGCGGACGATCAGCTTGTCGCTGAAGTAAGCGTCTGTGCGATGCTCGCGTCGGTTCGGCCCGTCCTCGGAGTTCAGGAGGTTGACGGAGCGCACCATCAGAAGAGTCTCTGAGGAGGAGAGAGGAAATGGTTACACACACGAACACAATGAAATCAAAGGAGTGAACTGAAATCTTCCTTCTCACCTGAAGCATCAAGTGTCTCATCTGCCGCAGACGCAGAGGTGTCGAGACCTATAGCAGTGTCGGGGTCAGGGAAAGACATTGCTGCAAGTAGACTGACAAATAAAAATACCTTAAGTGTTAAAATGCATTATAAGAATGCTTAAAATGTATAAATGGGCAAATATATGAATAAATAAAATATAGATGTTCACTAAAATAAGTTCAATTAAAAGAGATCAAATACAAATAAAATTGAAAAATATATAAATGTACAAAAAGGCAAATAATTAATGAATATATTAAAAAAAAGCATACGTTTTTGAATTTGTTTCCATCTAAACAAAGCACCACTTTACTTTAAAATGCTTTGAGATTAGCTCTAGCGTCCGTTCAGAGCTCAAGTACCCGCTGAGAACAGCTTCATCTCAGCAAATCCTTCAGGAATTTGTCGCCGTCTCTTAGGTGTTTAAATGAGTTATAATTCGTTTTGGGTGAATCAAGTGGGCAATCTTTGGTCTTATTAATCTATTACTTGTTCCAGAGCTATTAAATTTGGCTATATTAATTTTCATAACTATTTACATTGAAATTAAATCCTTTACCAACTAGAGCGCTGCTTTTGTACGTTTGACTGAACCGTTTGCTCATATACATTTCCCATATTATTTTTTTTATGCCGTTATAGCGGCTATTGTCAATTTAAATTTTATTGATAAATATTTTATAAATAACATGCCGTATTTTTGGTATTGAGAAAGTCAGTTAGTGATTTGATGGCAGCAAAGACTGTCTTTATGAGCGAGTGAGACGCAAAGACTTTTATATTGAAATGGACGGAAACAACGAAGTTTCTTTACTTTAGACCACTTCCTACAAGATGCAACTGACAAAAACATTAGCTTTGTCTAAAACCGCTCACTAATCCTACCGTTGTGATTACGTTATGCTGATGATTAACAAATATTTTTTGAAATCATCCACTAAATTATCACCTCTTCATTTTTAAAATCCATCTATATAACAATTTCTCCATTTTAGTAGGTTTTAGTCAAGTAATGACTAATAATCATTTAAAAAAAAGAAACTATAGAACTAACATGAAATAAATGTTAAAGCAGAAATACAAAAGCTGTGAAGTAATCTCTGGATTACACTCGCTCACAATCCCGCCCTTTTACACACGCTCTCAGTCTCATTGGATTTTGGGAAATAGTGCTTCGTCGAATGTACACTTGAAATCAGAGAATTGTGGGTATAAAGTAGTGAACGAATGTAAGGAATGAAGTCGTTCACTCAGAATTCGGACACCACTACAAAATGGCTGACACCCGATATAGTGGACTATGGTGGATAGGGAGCGGTTTCGGACACCGCTAATGACTATGGGAATGTTTTAAATGTTAAAACGACCAAAGATCTTTCCTCAGCGGACATTCAAACGGATTTTTGTGATTATGACCTGAAGAATATCAGCTAGATGCAGGTAATACACTCGCTCAGGAGATTTCTCTCACAATACTCTACATATTACAGTGAATGAACATTAAATGAAGCGAATCAACGTTCCTCGTTCTGAAGTGACGGTTTAGATTTAGTAACGGCGGATTGAGCTCAACCGTTAAACTGTCAACTTGAGATTTGAATCCGCGGCGGTAAAACTTGTATAAACGATTTCACACTCGTAGCCGTGCGATATGGCTAATGGTCAGCACGCTGTGGTCATGTTTCTCTATTAAATTCATACAGGTGTTAACACGTTCTCCGTGACTATTTTAATTGTGCAATTACATAAAATCATTATGCAGCGTTTCACCTCCCACGTGAACAGTCATATTTCCTCACAAAACACGCCACTCACACCTGAACCATTAACCCTCGTGATGAGATCATTATCAATAACAACGACGGATCGTATCATTGTGCAAAAACATGCTTTACAATAACTTACAGTCTTAAATACTAAGTCTCAGATTCATGAATGCAAGTTTATTGATATTTCTAATTATCCTGATTTTTAAAGTTTAAGTAAATTTTTTTTAAAGTTCCAAACTACTTTAATTTGTAACATTAACAAATATAATTGAACGCAATAACTCATTTAAGCATGAACGATGAACAAACATTGATCATAAAGTGTTACCTGGGTCTGTGACGCTCAGAGTCTGACGTCTGTGTGTCTCGATGAAATCTGGGAATGTTTGGCGCTTATTTAAACGCGTGGCCACGCCCTCTTCACCTCAGAGGCGAAGACAAGTGATTAACGTTCATCACCATAACCATTTGATCCGTAAGATCACACCGGTGTGATTAGAGCGTTCAGTGCATCACGTGACCAACTGCCAAATTCAAAAGTGGTTTCGCGCGTTGGCTGGCGCTGAGCCAGTGAAGATGCTCAGCGCTTTCAATATATTACAAATATGCAGTGTTTTCAACCACATAATGTTTATTTTAGGTTTCAGACATTTAAAAGCACATAATTACTAACATAACAATACAGTTAGAGTTTGTAAAATACACGCTGATCTATGGAAGCGGCAATAACAATCCTTTCCATAATAATTGATGAAGTTTTATTCAGATCAGATACACATTAAGTAAGTAACTTTAAAGTTTACTCTATTCTTCTCTCGGTTCACCGGCTCACTTACTTTCATGTATTTCGGGAGAAGTGGATGAATTCACATGTAGTAAATCCAAAAGATGCGATTCTCTGTACTGCAGTGCAAACTAACATGGCGGCGCCCATCGCGCGTATAGCTCAACTAACGCGATCATTATGAAGGTGTTTAAACAGCAAAACGTATGCACTTATTTGATAATAGGTATATCAGATATTTCACTTATATGGTGAAACTTTACATATGCTACATTTCCAAAATTTCCAGATTGTTTCTACATGTTATTTTGTAAAGAAATCTCTGAATCTCTCTCCTCTCCAGTTGTTAATTACTTGTGAAATATTGTGGTTCTTGGTGTATATTGTAATAACTGCAGCATCTGAATAAAGACAAGTTATGTCAATATAAAACAGATTGACAATTGTTAAGCAAAACCACATTAGAGATTTATGAACATCTGCTCACATAAAAATTACAACAGACAGGATATGAATAACAGATCTTTATTATTGACTTACATCAATTGTGAATGAAAATACTGAATTGTGTTGAAGCGATTACATATAGTAAATTCTTCAAGAGAAGCGAGAGCAGTAGAAGGCTTCACAATGAAAGGGTTTCACTTTGGTTTGACCACAATATCGGCGAATCCGTGCACCTGAGTGAGCTGACGGCAGTCCATCGATGCCAGGAGCTTCTGAGAGCCGGAGACGGTGGGAACAAACTTCTCCGTCAGCGTAACCGTCGCGAGCTTCTCCACATCACTGACAGAAACACAATATCAACTCTTTAATCTTCATATTTCATGTAGTTCAATCCATGTTTTTAAACAATGAACACGTCACAGCTGAAGTTAAACTGCTGTTGAACACTGAAAGTCTTACCCGTACGGGATCTTTCTGACGGCCTGCAATCCCAATCCCTCTATACGGAACAAAACGTTCTTCAACACTTGTGACAGCGGGTTCTGGAACGTGATCTTGACCGTCAGCTCTTTACCCACCACAGCGTCCTCTAGAGGCTGAAACAGAACAAAATCAACAGATGTAGAGTTTCTTTTGTGATGAACTGAAGCTAAATACGACGCCTTCAGATGTTTCAGCAGGTTTCTGTTCCTCACTCTGAGCATCACATGACTTCAGAAGGATTGGAATAATGCACTACTCATGATAGTTACATAATCTAACTGCAACCAAAATCCAACAACATGAAACATGTTTTGCGTTTGTTCTAAGTGACAAAGACTCATTGGCGTACAGTGATGATGAGGTCTGGTGTCCGCAGTCTGAAGTTGAACTGTGTGGCCAGAATCTGTTTGGTCTGATTGACCCGTCCGGTGACCGAGAGCAACAGAGCGCCCTGATCCACCAGATGATTCATGTACTCCTTATACTGCAGAGTCCAGGGAATCGTCTTGGCTGAAGGACACAAGGGAACATTTCATTAATGACAACGATAAAACAACAGTGTTATTTTGACTGTGTTGTGATTTAAAACAGCAGCTGTGTTAAAGAGTGACTAAAAAATGCCTCAAAAAGTCGAACTTCACTTACTCTCTTGTGGTTTGAGGTCGACAGGAATCCGTTCCTTCTTCACGGTGGTTTTCAGCACTCCAGTGTAGTACATGACCAGCACCTCATACAGCAGACTGGCCGTGCGCTGATTTGAGCTCTTGTTCTTCAGGACGATGGAGAGTTTGGCGTTTTCACCGATACGAGGTCCTGCCCCGTCCATGACGATCTCGATGCTCACGTCGTTGTTGGTGGGCAAAGGATACAGAGTCGGCTTGGAGCCGAAGCGACTGGCCGTCTCTACAGTGATGCGTTCCTCCTCCGAACCTGATGGATATGAATATAAAAGGGAGGGAATGAGGAGTGTGAGTTTCTGCATTATATTCAAGAGTTGGAGTATTGGCTCTGATCCAAATACTAGAAGATTAAGGAAGATCACTCGCGCCCTCAAGAAAGTAGCCCGAAAAATGGAGTGCAGTCGGAACACCCCAACTAGGAGGTAATTTACACACGCAACTGTATCACTGACAACCGTCTGGTGAAACCTCTGCACATTTCTGACCATTTCTTCATTACTTTTAATCTGCAACTCCTTATTTGTGCACCACCAACTATTTCACAAGTTACCTTCAGACGAAACCTGTGCTCTCTTTCCCCTTCTGATCTTTCCTCTGTTGTGTCATCCTCCCTTCCTTCACCCACACAATTCTCATCTTTGGATGTAAATACTGCTACACACACTTTATGCTCCACCTTAACTTCTTCCCTAGATAGTATCTGTCCTCTGTCATCCAGACCAGCACGTGCTACTCCTTCCAACCCCTGGTTATCCGATGCTCTTCGTGAACACCAGACCAAACTCAGGGCAGGAGAAAGGAAATGGCGCAAATCGAAAGACCCATCTGACCCATCTGGTTCGTATCAATCTCTGCCATCATCTTTTTTTTGGTGGAGTCCATGCAGCTACGACCTCATATTTCCGCAACAAGATCAACAGCGCTACGAACACACGCTCACTTATCAAGACATTCAACACTTTCCTCTGTCCCCCGCCACCACCACCGACCACCTCTTTAACTGCTGATAAATTCGTCAATTTCTTCACTGACAAGACATCTACCATCAGCAGCCAGTTCTCAGGAACTCGCACACCTGCCCTCTAGACCCCATCCCCTCACACCTTCTACAAGCCATCTTTCCCACTCTTTTACCAGGACTTACACACATTATTAACTCATCTCTCCACACAGGCACTTTCCCTACCACATTCAAGCAGGCTTGGGTAACCCCACTGCTTAAAAAACCCACATTAAACACATCACTTGTAGACAGTTACAGACCTGTCTTTGGAGGGGAGGTATCCAAACCTGATGATACTCAGCTCTATATATCTTCGCACCCCGACGAAACATCAGTTCACAAAATTAATGGAATGCATAGTTGATAAAAACTGGATGACTTGTAATTTCCTACTACTGAATTCAGAAAAAAAAACATTCTAATTATTGGACCAAAAACCTCCGCACGTAATAATCTACAATACTGTCTAACACTTGATGGATGTTCTGTCAAGTCTTTGTCATCACTTAGGAACCTAGGTGTGCTCTTCGATACCAATCTTTCATTTGAAAGCCACGTTGTAAAACTTTCCATCTTAGAAATATATCTGAATTAGAACATATCCTCTCAATGACAAATGCAGCAAAGTTAGTTCATGCGTTCATGAACGCAAGGCTAGATTATTGTAATGCTCTACTGGGTGGTTGCCCTGCACGCTTAACATTGCACACTTTTTTAGTCTTGCTAATTGCCTATTTAATTACTCAACCGCAGGCGGTAGATCCTTTTCCTATTTAGCACCTAAACTTTGGAATAGTCTTCCTAGCCTTATATAGGAAGCAGACACTATCAGTTTAAACCTAGACTAAAAACACATTTTTCTAACCTGGCATACATACACACAACACAACACAACTGATTTCTCTTATTCAAATCAGTTAAATGATTGTTAGGCTGCATGAATTAGGTCAACCAGAACCGGGAACGCTTCCAATAACAAAATAAGAAATGACACCTATGTTAATATTAGTCTGTAATCCATCCTTATCCCGAGTCAGCCAGATCCGGTCCGTATCCAGATCACATGCACCTAGACACGACTAAAACGCAGCCCTAAATGTCAGCAGAGACCATGTCTACTAGACAAAAAGGTGCTACTCTATACAAATTAAGATTATTATTATTATTATTATTACAATAATTAAATATGCATATGTATGATATTAAATATAAATATGCACGGAAATGGGTTATTATTAGGGTTTACTATTAAAGATGCATGAAAATAAGGAAAAATATGCATCTATGATTCCTTAAAATGTTTTACAGGAAGGCCGCTTGAGGTTTTGGACACAGATGCATTAGTTCTGTTACCCTCTGGGTATTTGTAGAGGTGTGTGATGTCCATGCGCTCGTCCGATCCCACAGCTTTGGTACTGATGCGCTGGCCGATGGAGTTCTTCTCCACGCTGATCTGACTGAAACTTCCATCGGGTTTCTTCTGCCAGTAAATTCTATCACTGTTCACCTGAGACACACCATTTCAGAGATTCAGTAGATGTTTTGACGCAGACATAAAATTGAATAAAATGCTCAAAATGAATCATCAGATCAGCAAATGAGCGTTAAGTGTTCAAATGGAAGCGCTCACTTCAGCAAATACGAACGGAGTGTCGAATTTCAGGTTGACTTGTCCGTTGCGGACCGCGGCGACGGGCGAGGGACCGCAGCGATACGAACCCTGGCTCGGCTCCTGAGGGGTCGCGTCCACCACCTGCCACCCACCGTAACCTGTCGGCAGGTCCGGACGGGTCATCCACGACTCGTTCCACACATGGAAGTTCCTGCACAGAAAGAGTTTAATGGCAATCGGCAATTTACACAAATGAAGTTGAAAATATAAAGTCATTGTTTTTCATCACATTTGGTCAGTTTAACCTTTGAAAACACTGATCAGTGACGGGAGGTCAAACTAAACATTTTATAAGCCGTCTTTGTTTTCTGCTTATTTAATATGAGGTTTGATTTTGTTCTTAAACATTATGAAAATGTGGGTCTAAATACAGTTTAAAACTGAATGTATATTTATAAACAAAATAAATGCACAAAAATATACATTTATTCAAATTAGATGAAAACTGAACTGAATTAAAAAAAAAAAAACGTAGCTATTTTTAATTCTAAAAAGGTTAAATATTAAATCTACATTTTATTTTAGATAATTGTTCAAATATATTACTTAAAATAAAAATGAGTTCTCTTTGGGACCGCTCAAATACAATACAAAATCTGATTTTATATTGATAAACACTAAATAAACGGTGAACGCAGGAACGCAGAATCCCTGGCAATATTCAAGAGACAACTGAAAACTCATCTCTTCCGTGAACACTTAATCCCTTCATAAAAAAATAAATAAAACAAAAATGACATTTAATGACAATAATGAAAGGAACATCGATTGACAGAAGGTTGTTTTGTCTTACCAGACAGAGTCGCTGGTCTTGTCTTTAATTAATTCCAGCTTCTCGTCAATATAAACGTCTGTGGTCAAGGAAAGATCCGTGTCGTGGGCGGAGCTGAAGTTGCTCACACAACGAGTCGGAATACCGAGACACCTCAACACTGAGAGAAACATGAGAAATAACATTAGATTCAATACAGACATCTGAAGAAAACTAGCGCCCCCTTCAGGATTGACTTTATCATGACAAACACGTGCAGTGCGCTGGCCAATCATTCTCGTCTGATTTGCATAGAAGGTACATTACAACAAACTGTTGTTCACGTACCAGACGTCGTGACTCCAGCGTAGACCCAGCATTGGCCGAATTTGACTGGACTTCCTGCACTCTTGTAAAACTGTCTCAGGATGTCTCCGCTCCCGCTCCAGGCGGTGGGCGCCGTCCCGCCTTCAAAGCTGTCCGACCAATTACCCAACAGCACACCTCGATCGTCATTAGAGTTCACCTGTCACAGAGAAGAGGAAAACTTCTCAAAACAGGCGATTCTCAGTAAGTAATTTCTGAGAAACGCTGTTGAAAGTGGATAAAATGGAGCACCAAAACACTTGTAGCCAATCAGGAGTAATGGGGGCGTGTCCACTCATGAAGAGGAGGTGCCTGTGCTGCAGTGTTAGTGAATTTGGGGGCGGGGCCATCAAGATAGGGGCGTATTTGTTTAGGTGGTTTTAAACGGCATTTCTCAGAAATTTCTTACTGCATTTTTAAGGTGTGTTCACGTCATGTCATAATTACCGTAATTATGAGATTACTGCATATAAAAGAGCAACGACTTCATTTGTTTCTGAATTCATTCTGAATCCACGTGTTGTGAACGAGACTCACCAGAGCAGAGATCATTCTGGACACGATCACCGGGTCTCTCCATTCGGTCATGGCGACCCGACCCCTCTCCAACAGGAACAGACACGCATCCAGGATATCCTGCTCAAACTGATGAAGAACGTTACAAAATAATACAAATGTTCATAATAATGACAAGAGCAATAATGTCAATAATAGTAACAGAAATATTGTAAATACCAATGTAATGATAATGCGCTACTAAAATAAATATAAATAATGCGCTACTACTAAAACTAAAATGAGTTACTACTAAATATGTAAATAATAATGAACTAAAAATAATTTTAACATATTATATTAATAATAATAGCAATAATAGTAATGATAATAGCATTACTACTACTACTAATAATAATGTAAATAAATGATAATAATAATAATAATAATAATAATATAACAACAACAAATAATAAAATAAAAATAATAAGAAAAATTACTACAAATTTTAAAATATTATTATTATTATTATTATTAATCATAAAAATAATAAGAGAAATTACTCATTTTAAAATATTATTAATAATAAAATAAAAATATTAAGAGATACTACTATTACTACTACTACTGCTATATTATTATTACATTATTATTACTACTATTATTATTAATAATCTGGTATAATACTTGTAATAATAGTAAAAATGATTGACACTCTATAATAGAATTGTGTGTTTCCTCACCTGAGCATAATTCCATGTTCTTGCTCCAATTTGCTGTTCGGTTCCGTAATAAATTCTGCCCATGCCGTTCAGAACATACTCTTTTCTTTCCGCCTCATTATCCAAAAACACAGGATCATCTGAGGAGATGAAGTCGTGTTACTGATTTAAATGAAGACAGAATGAGTGGAAGTGTCTTGGGTTCGGTCTGTACCTTCACACCAGGGGTTGAAGAGCAGGTACAGGTCGTTCGGGGCGCAAGGGAACAACAGCTTCCCCTTCGGAGAGAAGGACACGACGGTGATCATGTAGCGGCCGATGGAGGCGGTCGGCAGGGTGTTTACCGACAGCCGGATCCGCTTGTCCTGCTGCTCAACGATCTTCATCTCCCAGCAACGGTCTTCCAGTTCGTCCACCAACGGAACGGAGATGCGGATCCCAGTAGTAACGGAAGAAGCTGCAGAACAGAGACATCAAAACATTAATGATTTAATTAAACCATCCGTCAGTGACTCAGCTGTAAGAGAATGAAGAATGAGGGATTAGCTGACATAACTAGTCCTGGCCCAAAACCAACCACTTCATGACTCACATCCATCAGGAACCACATTCATCTGACAGTTTCTCTTCTGAATAAAGAGAAAGATTACTGAACTAACCGTCAGCTTGTCTGGGCATCTTTCCCTCTTTGTCACACATTGATTTATAAGTCAAACAATTAGACTCCGGATGAAAAACATGCTTTTATTTCTGTAGCCGCTGCATGTTTGTTGTATGAGTGACGGTTGAGTACACTAAGAAATCCAACAAAACAGGTTTGAATGCACCTAATTAACTGATCTAATATTTACCGATTCATCTGTGATTCGATCAGATTCAGACATTTGTTGTGATTTTTGTTACAGACGTAACAAACCAGTGTTTGGGTAGTTTTTGTGTTACACAGATCCTGGGTCAGACGTAACAACCCAGTGTTTGGGTAGTTTTTGTGTTACACAGATCCTGGGTCAGACGTAACAACCCAGTGTTTGGGTAGTTTTTGTGTTACGCAGATCCTGGGACAGATGTAACAAACCAGTGTTTGGGTAGTTTTTGTGTTACACAGATCCTGGGACAGATGTAACAAACCAGTGTTTGGGTAGTTTTTGTGTTACACAGATCCTGGGTCAGACGTAACAAACCAGTGTTTGGGTAGTTTTTGTGTTACACAGATCCTGGGTCAGACGTAACAAACCAGTGTTTGGGTAGTTTTTGTGTTACACAGATCCTGGGTCAGACGTAACAACCCAGTGTTTAGGTAGTTTTTGTGTTACACAGATCCTGGGACAGACGTAACAAACCAGTGTTTGGGTAGTTGTGTTACACAGATCCTGGGTCAGACGTAACAACCCAGTGTTTGGGTACTTGTGTTACACAGATCCTGGGACAGATGTAACAACCCAGTGTTTGGGTAGTTGTGTTACACAGATCCTGGGTCAGACGTAACAACCCAGTGTTTGGGTACTTGTGTTACACAGATCCTGGGACAGACGTAACAACCCAGTGTTTGGGTAGTTGTGTTACACAGATCCTGGGTCAGACGTAACAACCCAGTGTTTGGGTAGTTGTGTTACACAGATCCTGGGTCAGACGTAACAACCCAGTGTTTGGGTACTTGTGTTACACAGATCCTGGGACAGATGTAACAACCCAGTGTTTGGGTAGTTGTGTTACACAGATCCTGGGTCAGACGTAACAACCCAGTGTTTGGGTACTTGTGTTACACAGATCCTGGGACAGATGTAACAACCCAGTGTTTGGGTACTTGTGTTACACAGATCCTGGGTCAGACGTAACAACCCAGTGTTTGGGTACTTGTGTTACACAGATCCTGGGACAGATGTAACAACCCAGTGTTTGGGTAGTTTTTGTGTTACACAGATCCTGGGACAGATGTAACAACCCAGTGTTTGGGTACTTGTGTTACACAGATCCTGGGTCAGACGTAACAACCCAGTGTTTGGGTACTTGTGTTACACAGATCCTGGGACAGATGTAACAACCCAGTGTTTGGGTAGTTTTTGTGTTACACAGATCCTGGGACAGATGTAACAACCCAGTGTTTGGGTACTTGTGTTACACAGATCCTGGGTCAGACGTAACAACCCAGTGTTTGGGTACTTGTGTTACACAGATCCTGGGACAGACATTACAACCCAGTGTTTGGGTAGTTTTTGTGTTACACAGATCCTGGGACAGATGTAACAAACCAGTGTTTGGGTAGTTTTTGTGTTACACAGATCCTGGGTCAGACGTAACAAACCAGTGTTTGGGTAGTTTTTGTGTTACACAGATCCTGGGTCAGACGTAACAAACCAGTGTTTGGGTAGTTTTTGTGTTACACAGATCCTGGGTCAGACGTAACAACCCAGTGTTTAGGTAGTTTTTGTGTTACACAGATCCTGGGACAGACGTAACAAACCAGTGTTTGGGTAGTTGTGTTACACAGATCCTGGGTCAGACGTAACAACCCAGTGTTTGGGTACTTGTGTTACACAGATCCTGGGACAGATGTAACAACCCAGTGTTTGGGTAGTTGTGTTACACAGATCCTGGGTCAGACGTAACAACCCAGTGTTTGGGTAGTTGTGTTACACAGATCCTGGGTCAGACGTAACAACCCAGTGTTTGGGTACTTGTGTTACACAGATCCTGGGACAGATGTAACAACCCAGTGTTTGGGTAGTTGTGTTACACAGATCCTGGGTCAGACGTAACAACCCAGTGTTTGGGTACTTGTGTTACACAGATCCTGGGACAGATGTAACAACCCAGTGTTTGGGTACTTGTGTTACACAGATCCTGGGTCAGACGTAACAACCCAGTGTTTGGGTACTTGTGTTACACAGATCCTGGGACAGATGTAACAACCCAGTGTTTGGGTAGTTTTTGTGTTACACAGATCCTGGGACAGATGTAACAACCCAGTGTTTGGGTACTTGTGTTACACAGATCCTGGGTCAGACGTAACAACCCAGTGTTTGGGTACTTGTGTTACACAGATCCTGGGTCAGACGTAACAACCCAGTGTTTGGGTACTTGTGTTACACAGATCCTGGGACAGATGTAACAACCCAGTGTTTGGGTAGTTTTTGTGTTACACAGATCCTGGGACAGATGTAACAACCCAGTGTTTGGGTACTTGTGTTACACAGATCCTGGGTCAGACGTAACAACCCAGTGTTTGGGTACTTGTGTTACACAGATCCTGGGACAGACATTACAACCCAGTGTTTGGGTAGTTTTTGTGTTACACAGATCCTGGGACAGACGTAACAACCCAGGAGTCAGTCGCAGCATTTTTCAGCATTGAGTGAAACGCAGGCGAAGGTCTAAAGTCATCAGTTCCCCCGCCGAACGCGAGTCATCTCCGGCACGAGATCCAGCGGCATTCCGGTGGAAACAGGACAACAGAGACTGGTCCATTACACTCGAATTACTTCTAAATGTTTAATTTTTCTTCTAATATTTGTTAAATGAGCTTAAATGTAGGCAATGTATTAAAAACGATATAAAATATGCTATATACTATAAAATATGATCGAAAATAAAGGAATAATCATGCAAACCAGTGATTGTGTGGAGTATTTAAAAAAGTTTACAGGATTTAAGTTAATCCGTAAACATTAATTCATGTATAAAGTAAAAACAAAATAAGCTAGTATTATAGTAAAAATGAATCAATCCATTATGCTGGGTTAAATGAACCCAACATGTGTTCTGTCCTATATTTATATCTGTTGTTTTTAACTGAGTGTGCTGCTGATTTCATTCTGATTCAGGTTCTTCTGCTGCTGGTTTTAATGATGTTTCTAATTCTGTGAGAGAAATGTCGCTCAACGCCTCTCTTAATCCCATTATGTGAAGTCAGAGGTGCGTAAGTGAGGAGGAGATGTTGAAGTAATGGAGACAAAATGAACTAAAACACAAACAGTAAGAGGGAATCCAGACAAGTGCGGTCTTGAATCTGTCAGCTGCTGAGATGTTTGTGTTTTTAGCATGTCATGAGTGTTTAAAGTCATTTGAGCCCCTAGTGAGATCAAATTGAAAAGTAATGTCTGTTGTCGAACAGGTTTTGACTCAAACACTCACTCAGCTGCAGTTGCAGGTTGTCGGATTTGGGGTTGAACGGTCTGGAGAGCTCGATCCACATCTGGAAGGTCTGTCCTCTGCGGACGATCAGCTTGTCGCTGAAGTAAGCGTCTGTGCGATGCTCGCGTCGGTTCGGCCCGTCCTTGGACTTCAGGAGGTCGACGGAGCGCACCATCAGAAGAGTCTCTGAGGAGGAGAGAGGAAAGGGTTACACATACGAACACAATGAAATCAAAGGAGTGAACTGAAATCTCTCCTCACCTGAAGCAGCAGGTGTCGCAGCCGCCGCAGACGCAGACGTAGGCACAGCTGCAGCTGCGCTGCGACTTCTAGTATTGTTGGGGTCAGGTAAAGACATTTCTGCAAGTAGGCTGAAAAATAAAGAGAAAAATACCTTAAATATGTTAAATGCATTATCAAAAATTAAATAAAATAAATTCATGAATAATAAAATAAATATTCAATAAAATATTAAATACAATATAAACACAATTTATATAAAATACAAATAAATACTCAATACATAAAATACAATATAAATATAAATCCAATAAATTAGTAATAAATAAAACTTCAAATAAGTTAAATAAAATAAATATGAAATAACACTCTGATTCTATATCAATAATATATATATAATTCTGATAATTATTAAATAAATACAATTCTAATAAATATTTAAAATATTAAATCTAATTCCAATAAATAAAACATAAATATATATTTAATAAAATTCTAATAAATAAAATAATGAATCATTAAAAAACTTTCTGTTTAATTCCATTTTTACATTATTTTGATCTACGTCACGTACACCAACAGTGAAAAATTTGGACGTACTTAATTGAATTTCTGTTTCTGTTAAAAATCTTTTCTACGTCTGCCTTTCTGTGCCGTCTACATGACATGTTCATGTTTGTGGATATGAATGTCTTGCACAATAAGATATAATCACTATATGAAACTCTTGTTCTGGACTGGGCTATATAAATATATACACAACAGTTCTTTCTGGTTCTCGAATCTGATTGGCTGAGAGGTCTTTCCAGCCATGAGATATTCTTCCAGTATCGCACGGTAACCGTTTCACCGTTTGCATCACTCCGCCGTCAGCATTCTCACAGCGAGTGTCATGGCGGACGAGCAAATCCACCATATTTTTTATAGATGCTACTGTTATTTTGAAATGGAATGTTGTTTTTAGAGTTTTTTAGTCGAGAATACAGCTGTTTAGACCCCAGATATGCCATTTATATGTAAAAATAACACCTATTTGAAAATTTGTCAGACCGTCAGCGACCGTTCAGAGCTCAAGTACCCGCCGAGAACAGCTTCATCTCGGCCAATCCTTCAGGAATTTGCCACTGTCTCTAATGCGTTTAAATGAGTTATAATTCGTTTTGGGTGAATCAAATGGGCAATCGTTGCTCTTATTAATCTATTACTTGTTCCAGAGCTATCAGATTTGGCTTGATGGCTATATTAATTTTCATAACTTTATATTTACATTGAAATTAAATCCTGTAATAACTAGAAACGCCGCTTTTGTACGTTTGACTGAACTGTTTGCTTATGTTTATTTCCTATAATTATAATAATTGCTATTGTTGTCAGTCGCAAAGACTTATATTGAAAGGGACAGAAACAAGGAAGTTTCTTTACTTTAAACAACTTCCTACGAGACGCAACTGACAAAAACATTGACTATCGCCGTCATGGGAATGTTTTAAATGTTAAAACGAGTAAAGATCTTTCCTCAGCGGACATTCAAACGGATTTTTGTGATTATGACCTGAAGAATATCAGCGAGATGCAGGTAATACACTCGCTCAGGAGATTTGTGATATTGCTCATTAAACATTAATTTTTGATCGTTTTAAATACTGTTTAATTATGTATACAAATATCAATAGTGCATATGAACATTTTGAGTCTCCACACTTCATTATTATTCTAACAAATGCAAGATCATCACTATAAAGAATCAGAACGGGCATCCAAACTAGTTTGTGCGCGTGCGTGAGTGTTTCAATTGCTAAAACAGATCAATATTACTGTTAGTTTTCCTCATTGAAATGCCTACTGACCAATATTTCACTGTCATGTTTCCCTACTTAATTCATTCAGGTATTATTATCACGTTCTCAGTGACTATTTTAATTGTGCAATTATATAAAATCATTACACAGAGTTTCACCTCCCACGTGAACACAGTCATATTTCCTCACAAAAGACGCCACTTACTCTCTCACACCTGAACCATTAACCCTCGTGATGACATCACCATCATCATCACCATCATCACTGACTACAAACATGTGCAAAAACATGACTTACACTCCTAAATAATCAATACTGAGGTCTCAAATTCATGGAAATTTAAATATAAGGAATATATGAATATTCAAGTTTAATGATATTTCTAGTTATCCTGATTATTTTAAAGTTTAAGTAAGTTCTATAAAGACTTTAAACAACTTTAATTTGTATATAATTGAATGCAATAATAATTCATTTAAGCATGAACTACGAACAGAGATCATAAAGTGTTACCTGTGTCTGTGAAGCTCAGTCTGACTGACGTCTCGATGAATTCTGGGAATGTTTGGCGCTTATTTAAACGCGTGGCCACGCCCCCTTTTCTCCTCAGAGGCGGAGATTAACGTTCATCACACTTACTGTCAGAGGAAGATGAAATAAAGTGGATTCATTCCTTCTCTTATTGAGCTGGAAATATTTCAAATATTTCGTGAATCACGGAGGATCAGCAGCTCAAAATCTGCGAATCAAAGTCAAATGATTCATACAAAAGCCATTTCTGCAGCAATTAAAAGTCTGTTTGACATGAATATAAGCCAATACTTTTAATAAAAGTGTCTGCTAAGTTAATTATTAAATTAAATAAGTGTTAAATAAAATATCTGAGAGAAAAAAAATACTAAATAAAATTCAAATCAATTAATGAAATACAATATAAATATAAATCCAATAAATACAATTCAAATAAAATATTAATAAATAAAACTTCAAATAAATTAAATAAAATAAATACGAAATAACACTCTGATTCTATATTTCTGATAATTATTAAATAAATACAATTCGAATAAATATTTAAAATATAAAATCTAATTCCAATAAATAAAATATAAATATATATTTAATAAAATTCTATGAATTAATTATTTAAAAACTTTCTGTTTAATTCCCTTTTTACATTATTTTGATCTTGAGTCGTCAAATAGTTACACTAACAGTGAAAACATTTCAGTGAACATTTTATTGTAATAAATAACTAAACAATAAATATTCAATTGATTTTGAATGGATTGCTAAAAAAAAAAAAAATGAATTATTTATTTAAATTGCACATCTTTCTGTTTATTTCCATGTTTGCATTTTAATCTCGAGTCGTCGAACAGACGCTCACAGGGGAAAGTTTGACACAAATTGACACAAACTGTGGCACGTTCAAAGGCGTGTCCCATTTCACAAACACTTCTGCATTCTTCACTACAGACACTGAAAACCACAGGATTGATCTTCAGGTATGCTTGATCAACAAACCACAGTCTGCAGTGTTTTTATTCTTTATTCTTTATGAGCGAATGAACCTGGAAAAGGTTTTCTATCTGTATATTTAACCTTCTTGAACCTTCACACCCAGACAGAAACACACACTCATGCACTCTAATTAATATTAATTAGACACGTTTAAGCCCTCTTATGTTTTCCATACGGTGAGACAGAAGAAGAGGAGCCGGTCTGACGAGTGAGAGGGAGGAGCGAGGGATGAGATTAGAGGAAGAATCAGAAACGAGGCGTCGGTGCAGAAGCGATTGCTGTCATCCGTCTGGAATGACGGAGCCGAGCGACTGAGGGAGAGTCAAACACATTACAACACTGAATTATTAAATGCAACATAAGATGATCAAAAGATATCAAGACTTTATCATTTAATAAATGGATAAAAAAGGATGAAAGCATCTGCTAGAGTAAATGTAAATGTTTTTTTTATTATTATTATTATAGACATATTTATTGTGAAAACACACAATAAATACAATTAATAAAAGTGTCTGATGAATACATTATTATACTCATAATTGCAAAATAAAATTACAAGCAAATTTAAAATAAATGATATTCTAATAATAAATAAAATTTAAATAAATAATAAAAATATAAAGAGCACATAAAATTAATGATTAACATTATTATTCTAATAAATGAATACAATATAAAATAATTAATAATATATAAATTTATAATAAATATATATATCACTTTTCATTTATAAAACACAATATACATTTAATAGAAGTGTTTGCTAAATAAATACAAGTTTATTATTATTATTATTAGCAGTATCATAAATACATATATTTATAATAAATTTAAAAAATAATAAATAAAATATATAAAGCCCTGTAGCCCAAAGTTAATTCAATCGACTATAATATATTTGTTTATTCGGCAATAATTAAAAACTGTCATGTTAAAAAATCAAGAAAGGTGCTTTATAAATAAATAAATGTAATTAAAGTTTATTATTTTTATTGTTATACACTCAATAAACACACTTATAATACATTTAATAAATAAATACATTTATTAAAAAAATAAATATATTTAAAAATGTGTATTTCTTAATGACCGAAGCCCAAGATGTCGAGCAAAAATATTATTTTCTTATTTAAAAACTAAATAAATAGTTTTTTTTTTTTTTTTAAATCCCAATGAAGCTCAATTGCCTGTGAAAACATGCATTTAACAGAACAGAACATAAAACTAATATTATTTTATGCTTTATAACAAACAAACAAACAAACAAACACTAGTGAAAAGATTTGGGTCATAATCTGAAATATGAACATCATGTTTGTCACAGACAGTCTCAGACAAAACTAATCCTGTCTCTAATGATTAAAAAGAAAACCTGCCGTTTATTAAACCAGAAATGATTAATAGCCATGAATTCATTTATTAAAGTGAAGGTAATTACACGACAGGAGTGAGTCAAGTACGGAAATGGATCATTCTTAAATCAAACTTCCTTGAATCAGCTCTTACACACACCTGAGCATCGAAACTCAGAAACAAACCAATTAAATTAGTCTGATTTTACTCACTGAACCGACACATTCAAACCTGCCTGATCTGCAAAAATCAATATCTGTTTGCTATTTTATAACACACACCAATGACATCATAATAACAGGGTCATGTGACGTCTCTTCTGGAAGAAAAGATTCTAAATGGAACCTTAATTAAATCATTTTAATTAAATTGTATGAATTAAACATACATTATTGCTAGAAAAATTGAAACATTAAGGTATTATGCATTGATTTAAGATATTTCTCATTCTTTGGTTTTAGAGTTGTATACAGTAATAATTTTTTCCTTTTTTTTGGAAGCCGGTTTCCAACACAGAAAAAGAAGAAAAAAATAATAATAATTTTATAGTTGTGGTAACTGCACATTTTTAATCACACAACTCTGACTTTGAGTGTATTTCTCAAAATGTAGTGATGTGTTTTGTGATCAGACAGACCCTTTCGTCAATGAAATGATCATATAAACTCATATAAACGTGGTCGTTTAACATATATAAACTCATGATTGTGAGATGTTAACCTGGAATTGCAAGAAAAAAATAATGTCTTAAACTCTTAAATTCTGAGGGAAAAAAACGTCAGAATTGCGAAATAAACTGTGATAAAAATCAATGAACTTGTGACGGAAAAGGGCGTCGCTTCACCTGCTGCTACTGTATGTGCAATAAAAGAAAACAAACCTGATAACACTGTCGATTGAGAAATGATAGGGTTCAGATATTACATTACACAATACAGTACATTCTGAAGAAGAGTGAAATCTCTTATTTCATCAGAGTGTGACAGACAACGCCTGGTATTTCCTCCATCATCATAATCACAGAATCAGATTGACATCAATGACATCAAAGTGTGTCGTCAGGTGCAGGAGACGGACGGACGGACATAGATAGATAGATGAACAGATAGATGGACAGACGGACAGATGAACGGATAGATGGATAGACAGACAGACAGACAGATAAATATATAGATATATAGATAGCCAGACAGATAGATGGATAGACAGATGGACGGATGGATGGATAGACAGATGGACGGATGGATGGATAGACAGAGAGATAAATAGATAGACAGACGGATAGGCAGAATGACAGATGGATAGACAGACAGACAGACAGACGGAGAGACAGATAAATATATAGATATATAGATAGCCAGACAGATAGATGGATAGACAGACAGACGGACGGATAGATAGACAGATGGACATACGGATGGATGGATGGATGGATAGACAGACAGACGGGTGGATAGACAGACGGACAGATGCATAGACAGATAAATATATAGATATATAGATAGCCAGACAGATAGATGGATAGACAGACAGACAGACGGACGGATAGATAGACAGATGGACATACGGATGGATGGATGGATAGACAGACAGACAGGTGGATAGACAGACGGACAGATGGATGGAGGGACAGATAGACAGACAGACAGACGGACGGACAGACGGATGGATGGATGGATGGATGGATGGATAGCCAGACAGAAAGACGGACAGATAGATGGATGGCTATACAGACAAACTCTTAGACGGATAGACGGACGGATAGACGGATAGATAGACAAACGGGTGGATAGACAGACGGACAGACGGATAGACAGATAAATATATAGATATATAGATAGCCAGACAGATAGATGGATAGACAGACAGACGGACGGATAGATAGACAGATGGACATACGGATGGATGGATGGATAGATAGACAGACGGGTGGATAGACAGATGGATAGAGGGACAGATAGACAGACAGACGGATGGATAGATAGACAGACGGGTGGATAGAGGGGCAGATAGACAGACAGACGGATAGATAGACAGACAGACGGACAGACGGATGGATGGATAGACAGACAGACGGATAGATAGACAGACAGATGGACAGACGGATGGATGGACAGATAGACAGACGGATAGAGGGACAGATAGACGGATAGATAGACAGGTTTGATGGATAGACAGACAGATGGACACACGGACGGATGGATGGACAGATAGACAGACGGGTGGATAGACAGACGGACAGACGGATAGACAGATAAATATATAGATATATAGATAGCCAGACAGATAGATGGATAGACAGACAGACAGACAGACAGACGGACGGATAGATAGACAGATGGACATATGGATGGATGGATGGATAGATAGACAGACGAGTGGATAGACAGATGGACAGACGGATAGAGGGACAGACGGATGGATAGATGGATGGATGGATAGCCAGACAGATAGACAGACAGATGGATGGATGGCTATACAGACATACAGACAAACTCTTAGACGGATAGATAGACAGGTTTGATGGATAGACAGATAGACAGACAGACAGACAGACAGACAGATAGATGGATAGATTCATTCTGAGTGTTTTTCTAGAAATTTAGTTATGCGTTTTGTGATCAGACAGACCCTTCGTCAACGAAATGGGCATGAGAATTCAAAGGGAAAAACGGCAGAATTGTGAGATATAAACTTAGTAGTTTAACATATATCTATAACATATATATTTAAAATATATAACATATAAGTCATAATTGTGACATTTTACCTCGAAATTGCAAGAAAAAAATAATGATGTAAACGTAAGAATTGCGAAATATAAACAACAAACTGTGAGATTTACAGTCAGAACTGTGTGATAAAAGTCAATGAACTTGTGACGGAAAAGGGCGTCGCTTCACCTGCTGCTACTGTATGTGCAATAAAAGAAAACAAACCTGATAACACTGTAGATTGAGAAATGATAGGGTTCAGATATTACATTACACAATACAGTACATTCTGAAGAAGAGTGAAATCTCTTATTTCATCAGAGTGTGACAGACAACGCCTGGTATTTCCTCCATCATCATAATCACAGAATCAGATTGACAGATGGACGGATGAACGGAGAGATGCATAGATAGATAGATGGATGGATGAATAGATGGATAGATAGAAAGACAGACAGATGGATAGACAGACAGATGGATATAGACATATAGATAGATGGATAGATAGACAGAGAGATGGATGGATAGATAGATGGACGGATGGATAGATAGATGGATATAGACAGACAGAGGGATAGATAGATGGATGGATGGACGGACATATGGATGGTTGGATAGATAGCCAGACAGACAGATGGATGGATGGATGGATTGACAGATAGACGATTAGATAGACAGACAGATGGACGAAGGATAGATAGACAGACATACAGACATGGATAGACAGACAGATAGATGGATAGATAGACAGATAGATAGACGGATAGATAATCAGACAGACAGATGGACGAAGGATACATAGACAGACATACAGACACGGATAGACAGACAGATAGATGGATAGATAGATGGATAGACAGACAGATAGATGGATAGATAATCAGACAGATAGATGGACGGATGGATAGATAGACAGACATACAGACACGGATAGACAGACAAATGGACAGATAGATAAATGAATGGATAGATAGAGAGACGGATGGATAGATAGACAGATAGACGAATAGATAGACAGACAGATGGACGAAGGATAGATAGACAGACATACAGACACGGATAGACAGACAGATAGATGGATAGACAGATAGACAGACAGATAGATGGATAGATAATCAGACAGATAGATGGACGGATGGATAGATAGACAAACATACAGACACGGATAGACAGACAAATGGACGGATAGATAAACGAATGGACAGATAGAGAGACGGATGGATAGATAGACAGATAGACGAATAGATAGACAGACAGATGGACGAAGAATAGATAGACATACAGACACGGATAGACAGATGGACGGATAGATAAACAAATGGACAGATAGAGAGACGGATGGATAGATAGATAGACATAGACAGACGGATAGACGAATAGATAGACAGACAGACAGATGGACGGATGGATAGATAGACATACAGATGGATAGATAGACATACAGACGGATAGATAGACAGACATACAGACACGGATAGACAGACAGATGGACGGATAGATAAATGAATGGACAGATATAGAGACGGATGGATAGATAGACAGATAGACGATTAGATAGACAGACAGATGGACAAAGGATAGATAGACAGACATACAGACACGGATAGACAGATGGACGGATAGATAAACAAATGGACAGATAGAGAGACGGATGGATAGACAGACAGATGGACGGATGGATAGATAGACAGACATACAGACATGGATAGACAGACAGATAGATGGATAGATAGACAGATAGATAGACGGATAGATAATCAGACAGACAGATGGACGAAGGATACATAGACAGACATACAGACACGGATAGACAGACAGATAGATGGATAGATAGATGGATAGACAGACAGATAGATGGATAGATAATCAGACAGATAGATGGACGGATGGATAGATAGACAGACATACAGACACGGATAGACAGACAAATGGACGGATAGATAAATGAATGGATAGATAGAGAGACGGATTGGATAGATAGACAGATAGACGAATAGATAGACAGACAGATGGACGAAGGATAGATAGACAGACATACAGACACTGATAGACAGACAGATAGATGGATAGATAGACAGATAGACAGACAGACAGATGGATAGATAATCAGACAGATAGATGGACGGATGGATAGATAGACAAACATACAGACACGGATAGACAGACAAATGGACGGATAGATAAACGAATGGACAGATAGAGAGACGGATGGATAGATAGACAGATAGACGAATAGATAGACAGACAGATGGACGAAGAATAGATAGACATACAGACACGGATAGACAGATGGACGGATAGATAAACAAATGGACAGATAGAGAGACGGATGGATAGATAGATAGACATAGACAGACGGATAGACGAATAGATAGACAGACAGACAGATGGACGGATGGATAGATAGACATACAGACGGATAGATAGACAGACATACAGACACGGATAGACAGACAGATGGACGGATAGATAAATGAATGGACAGATAGAGAGACGGATGGATAGATAGACAGATAGACGATTAGATAGACAGACAGATGGACAAAGGATAGATAGACAGACATACAGACACGGATAGACAGATGGACGGATAGATAAACAAATGGACAGATAGAGAGACGGATGGATAGACAGACAGATGGACGGATGGATAGATAGACATATACAGACGGATAGATAGACATACAGACACGGATAGACAGATGGACGGATAGATAAACAAATGGACAGATAGAGAGACGGATGGATAGACAGATAGATAGATAGATAGATAGATAGATAGATAGATAGATAGATAGATAGATAGTTAAACAGACAGACAGAACTGCATCAGTTCAGCATTAAGAGCTCCTGATGAAGGCTGTGATTTCTGCTCTGAAGCTCAGAGCTGCTCCTCTGCGGGACAAAACATCCTCGAATCCGACAGGAAGAACTTTCCTCGTTTGAGAAGACTAATGAAGCTGAAGGTTTCTGAGGAGAATCTGTGGCAGAATCGGTCCTCTGGGACGCGTTCGAGGAGGACACTCGTGACTGCGGATCAGCTTCCTGTCCACCAGAGGGCAGTGTTCACCAGACATTCACAGAGTCAAGCCTCTGAGATGATCGCTGATACAGGGAGCAAAATAAAAGTGAAAAGAGGCTTCTAGTGTTAAACTGCTGTGATGTGCAAAAACAAACAAACAACTGCATGATGGGATATTTCATCTCAGAACGCAGTGCACTCATCTTGAAAGTGCACACTGCAGTGAACATCATGTAATCAGATCATGTATCAGATTTCATTGAGGCTTCAGACTTGTAGTTCAGGACGTGGCTGTCTGATCCACAGCATTCACAGGACGTCTCGGATCTGCTCATGTCCACATCATCAGACGGACATTCACATGAGGAGCAGGAGCTGCAGGAGTCCTCCTAAAATCACTGATTCCTTCACAGGAAGGTCACATGCTTTTGTCACCGTTTTGATTCAACTCTAGGAGATACTAAAAAATAGCAAATATAGTTACATGATTCAGAAAATACTACTGCTTATCAGTTGCAAGAGGGAATACATTCTAGAACGCTTCTGATTGGACAGAAATCTGTAGGCGTGGCATTGATAATGATGACACATAACGATGATGTCATTGGCATTTTCAGTTGATTTTGGTTTTTCAGTGAATAGAAAGAGAAAAAGATTTTTTTTATGACTCAAGTCTTCATCTCATGTGAGCGGACAATTTAAAATAATAATAATATTAAATTCTTGAGGTGTAAAACGATTTTATGAGGAAAGAAATACTTGTATAGTACAGACATGATAAGAAAAGATGATGATAGATGATAATCTATATCTTAAAACAGGTGGAAAATACCCAATAAATATCTGTGAATAAATAAATATTATGTAAATAATTTTTTAAAAATAATGCCAATACTGATAAATAATAAATATAGACAAATACATAAAAATATTGTCTGGAATATAAAATGTCTGCCAATAATAATTGATAGATAGATAGATAAATAAATAAAATAATGCCCAAAACAAGAAATATTTAAGTATAAATAAATATTGTCTGAAATATGAAATATCTGCCAATATAATAAATTAAAAAAAGTTGCCCAAAATATTCTCGGCCAAAAATAATCTGCCAATATTGCAAATTAAATACATAAATATTGTTCAAAATAGTAAATAACAGCCAACAACAATAAAAATAAATATAAATAAATAAATATTGCCTGAAATATGAAATATCTGCCAAAACTATTAATAAAAAAAGAGAAATATCTGCTAATATTGATTAGAATTAAATAAATATTGCCCAAAATATCAAATATCTACCATCACAGATTTAAAAATAAATAGAAATAAATATTGCCCAAAACATGAAATATACAGAATAAATAAATAAAAATAAGTATGCCTGAAATATGAAATATCTGTCAATACTGATAATAAATAAATATAACCCAAAATATGAAATATCTGCCAAAACTGATTCAAATTTAATTTAAATAAAAGAAATAAATATTGACTGATAAATCAAATACATTGATAAATACAGTGTCTGAAAAATAATCAACATTTGCAGCAGAAAGATCTGACGTCAGTAGAAAAACACGCTCGACACCAGAACAAACACACAGAAGAAGCGCTTATAAACGACAAATTTATTCCATTTTCAACAATAAACACAGTTGATTTCACTCTGACAACAACACACAGCGTCTCCAGAGCGAGACGGACACGGTAAACATGAACGAGAGCTTGACGTGTGGATGAGCGACGTCTGTACACCTGTGGACACGACCTGCGGCCGTTTACAGAGGAGCGCATGCAGCTCACCGTCGGCACAAACCCGACCGAAAACGAGCTCCAGCTTCTACTCAAGTGTAACTCCTAATCTCAATGAACACCACGAATACAGTGACGTGTGAGTTTCCTGGCTAACACAGTGGAGTATCGGTGAGGTTGTTCAGGTTAGTGAAATGAAACGAAACTCAAACACACATGCAGAAATTCAACATAAAATTTAGGCCTTCATATGTGGGTGGAGAAGTGTTTGCATTCACATACTTGTGTAACGTAGGCCAGCTAGAAGTTGCTGCGCAAGCAAATAGAGGCTGCAACCTCTTTGTTAGAGTGTCTGTGTCCCATGCCAGAGACCCGGGTTCGAAACCCGCGGGAGAGTAGGAGCTAGATAGAGGGGTTACACTTGTGTAGAGCATCTTAACTACAATCTATCAAACAAGAAAGCACTCTTTGGTTTTATGAAAGAATCCCTTTTTTCTAAATCATTTACGTCACATAACACTTTTCCAAACACTGATTTATTCGGTAAAGCTAGTAGATTGAGTGTGTCTGCACTCCAAACGATGAGATGGCGTGTGTGGGATGGGTGTTCTTCACAGCAGATGTACAGTAGGATGTGTCGTCAACGGTTCTTCTGAGCTCACAAACCAAGCACATGAGTGGGAAAGGCGGCCAACACGGAAACATAGTGAAGTGTGTGTGTTTGCTACATCTTAAGGTGGTCAGGCTCTCAGTGTGTGTGTGTGTGTGTGTGGTTTGGGACAGTCGTCTTTGAGGGGTTTATGTGAGTCCGATCTCCTCTAGGACACTGCGGGGAGTCTCTGCTTCCTGTGGGAGGAAGATCAACACTTTCCCTGATCACACGCTCACAGATAAATCCATCAGATTCACTCGACGACACAACAGGCAACGCATGCAAACCCTGAAACGCTGCTATAAACACCAAAGGTGCTCCAACAAACTTTAACAATCCACATGTTGGCTTGGTTTTTATTATAAAAACTAATATTTAGAAACAAACAGTAAATAATTGAAATGTTGCCTTTGCATTATTTGTAAGAAAAAGTAATATTTATGAAAACACTATTATTTCGATAATATTAGTGTTTGTTTTTTTAAATATTTTAAAAGCTGAAATTTTTTTTAATAGCAATTTTTAATGTTTGTTTGGAAAACATTTGGCTTTTATGACAAAAACAAAGCTAATGTTTTAATTATCTAGTGTTTATTTTGGTAAATATTTGTTTTTAATAAAAACAGTCAACATTTGAAATTGTTAGTGTTTGGTAAATATTTGGTCCTTATAACAAAAGCAAAATGTAAATATAGCTGCAATCAGCCATTAAGGGTCCAATCACAAAGAAGCAAGCAAATAAAATCATCAGTAAAATATAGCATTTTATTTCACATACTTTATTGTAGTTAGTAGTAATTTTTTAAGTTATGGCGCCACCAACAGGCACAATCCCACAACTTTTTTTGTGTGTGTGTCCTCAGAGTGTGCCCATAAATAAACGTGTCAAATTTGGTGAAAATATCTCATTTCGTTTAGGAGTTATAAACATCTACATAAAAAAATGACCCATTGCATTTTCTTGCCACTTCAAAATTCTATCAAAATTTTGACATTTGAGTTTCAAAGTTTAGCCAATGTTTCCAAATTTCCTACGGTCTGGTCACCTTAATTGGACTAATCGTTTCAAAGATATTCACGAATGTTGTTTTAATGCTAAATCCCAACGTTGCACAAACCATTAGGCGAAACCTAGCATGTAATGTAATGCAAGTATTCCGGAGTCTAAGAAGATGAAAATAAGTCAATCACATAAAAAGTTATGAGCATATAAATATTTAATTTCACCACTAGGTGGCGCTGTCTCGAAACTTCTCAGGCTCTTTCAGGGCATCGTGCTGATGACCCATACCAAGTTTCATAAAGATACGCCAATGCGTTCAAAAAAAATACAGCATTTTGCTACAAAATGCAAAATGGTCGACGTCCAAAATGGCCGACATGGTAAAACTGGATATCATTCAACTCTGCATGCTGCGCTTAATCTAACAAGACTAGTTTTATTATTTTTGGCCAAACAGTTTGGAAGTCTTAAGCAAAATAATTCATTTTTGCTATCTCCGGACCAGTAGGTGGCGCAGCATGAATTTGTGTGCGATTATTCGATGCGTTTCACAAAAAGCTTTTGATAATTTTTTACCATTATAATCTGAAGATGATTGATTTGATTTTCATGACAATTGAGCAACTGTCTAAAAGGAGTTCGAAAAAGTTTTTTGGCGGGAAAAAGTTTAATAACGGAAAATGACGTGCATTCGAATAGTATTAAGCCAAGAGGAAACAAACACTAAATAATTCAAACTTTGGCTTTGTTCTGAACTACGATGAGCAACTTTCTGAAGGGAATCTGCATTTACTTTGATTTTAAAATCTTAGATTTTAACTTTTTATCTTTTTTAAATTTCCCAATATTTGTTTTTCCTTCCACTATGTCTAAATGTATTGCACAACTATAAATAATTCACTCGAAAACAACCATTTTATTTTCATGAACACAGCCAACAGAGTTTATTTAACAGAAAACGTTTGAAAGGTAGAACACCACAGATATCACATACACAAACTAGACAATGAATTTTATGATTGATTTATGGATTTGTGTTGCTGGTCAAGAGGTGACATCCGAGAACAAATTTCGCCCATGCAAACATCGTGATGTAAATGTCTTGTATTATAAATATCAACAGAGTCGGGGGTAACGCATTACAAGTATCTCGAGCAACGTAATCAGATTACTTTGTCAAGTAACTAGTAACGTAATGCATTACTTTTAAATTTACAACAAAACATCAGTTACTTGTTCAAAGTGTGAGAAAAATAAAAAATGCAAAAAACGTTACTTTCCATAAAAAGTAACTAAGTAATGCAATTAGTTACTTTTTTAGGGAGTACCGCAATATTGTAACGCATTACTTTTAAAAGTAACTTTCCCCCGAAAATGAATCTCAGTCTTTATATAATGAGAAAACAGTGTCCCAAATATATATATATTTGCAATTATTTTAAAGATTTTGCGCTGGCGTGTTGTTCGGTGCCACCCCTCTGGGCTCAGAAGGTTTATTTTATATGTATGAAGCACATGGTGATGAGCCGAGCTAAATTTATCCTCCGGGATCTGAAAATAATCAGCATGTGGGCTGCCATGTAGAATGACTCACTGATGACACAAATACATTTACAAGACACTGAGGCAAACCAGACACACGCACAAGAACAAGCTCAACTTACTTTGGCATCCTGAACATCAGTAGGCCAAAAAAAAAGAGTGGGAAATCAAGATTTAAAAATTGCATTCATGAATTCAGCTTGTTGTTCGCCATCTTAAAAGTTTCCAAAAAATGTTTTTAAAGTTTTATGTTACACCAAAACATTTTTAAGTACTAAAGGGAGCTGGTAAAACATCAAAGAGAAGATTAATACATTAACATTAATAAACCAACACAACCGGGACGCTTCAGAGGTGGAGCAAATTTATGAAAGATTATGGTTGTCTTTGAAATATTGCTACTTTTTAAATCAGGTAGAAATACAACTTTCAAAAAGATTCCTGGAGTACATTTTGCAAGATAATACTTTTTCATTTTTTTGCCACCCAAATTTCACATGCAATTCAATGTTGCGCTTACCGTTTCTCTGTAATTTACAAGCAATTTCTCGGTGAAGCGTGTAAAAAATTATTTTCATGATTTATCACAACACTTTTTTCTGTTGTCGAATCAACTTCAATAACTCATGTGGTTTATAATATTTTGAGTTTCTGTTGATTAAAAAAAATCGTCTTCGTTGTATTAACTCAACATTTTTAATTTCAATGAACTCAATTTTAAGGCAACCAGGTCAATTTTTTCTGTACACTAAAAATGTCCACCTATTTTAACTTAAAAACTTCAGTTCAGCTGCTGCCTTGTATTTAAAGTGTAATAAAATTAGCTGTGCAAGTCATTTCAGCCTAAATTATATGAAACTGACTTAAAATCAAGTTGAATCTTATATAACTCATATAACAGTGATAATTATTGATTTGAATTGTACTCCGATCGGGCAAAAAACCTAGGACTAGTTTGCAAAAGTAGGTTTTTCACATATTCGTGAATATTTAATGAACGATTTGATTGACAGCAGTGGTTCTTGAAGCAAAGTTGTTCAGTATGAGGAGATCTATCAAATGATATGCATAATGTGTGGAACATTACGTGATTGCAGATGTGAAAAACTTGCGCCAACCAGTGGCCGATTTCTTTCCAAATTCTTACAGACCTCTAGGACCATGAGTTGAACATTCTCACCAAGTTTCGTTCCATTCGGCCTCCGTTAACTTTGTCTAAAATGTGCTCAAAATTCATTGGCCAATGGCGGCCATGTTTTTTGAGATACACCAATATCCTTATAGACTATCATGACACCTTGGACCAAGACACTGCATACCAATTTTCAAGTCAATCGCACTAACGGTCAGGTGGTTATAGCTGTTTTCATAGGGTTTTTTTCCTGTTATAGCGCCACCTAGTGTCCAATCGACGTGATTTTTTAGACGTGACCAAAGATTGACCCCATACACGTGTGTACCAAGTTTGGAGAAAATATCTCATTCCGTTCAGGACTTAAAGCCATTTTAGTAAAAGTGGCAACAATTGCAGGTTCCCACAATTTCCAGCGTAAGCACTTTTGTTCTCAAGGCAAGCTGTACTGATCAATCGGATTGATTAAATGTGATTTTGGCTCAGTACTCTGGTCTTAAGCGTCGGGTAAAGACTGAAGGGTCCCAGCGCTGCATGAGCATATCTTTAACGTTTGCTTCTCTCCTGGAGTCTTGAATCATTCATGATTACTGAGCAGCAGAGATTTCCGTCGGAATTAAAACCCAATTATCGCTCAGCCCTGTGGTGACGGTCCAGGATTTCCCTGCTGATGGGAAGACGAACTTATATATTTATTTATACATACTGTATATCACACAGAACAGACCAGAGAGGAAATCTCACACACTTCAGTTTCCTTTTCCTCAAAGACAACATGAAATCAAAATGGACTCTTTACCTTCGTAATTTCATTATCGTTCATCAAATATGTAATAACGTGGTCAACTTTTGAAACCGTAAAGTTACTGGATCTTTTTAACTAACGGAAAAACAGCTATTTAGGTACGTTTACATGACAACGATGTCCTAACAATTGAAAAGTTTCTCCTTTGCGTTTTACGGATTCGCAACGGATTCGCGAAAACTAAAATTGCTGTATTCTGCTGTCGGGCCAGTAGATGGCGATGTCAGTTTGAAAAGAAACTACACGCCCATAGACTGAAAACATAATACGCATGACTTCATTCATGTTTTTGTAGTTTACACGGAGACGATAACGGTATCATTTTCAAAAACTTGCACTTTGTTTTCAAATATATCATTTTCAGTCCCATAAAACATTATTGTTGTGTAAATGAGCGGCCGAAACGCATAAAGTTTCCCATTTTTAGTTGAAAACGGTGTTGTTTCGACATCGTTTTAGCAATCTTCCATGTGTTCTGTATGTGTTAAATCATGCTACACATTTTATCCCTTTTTACGTGGAAATACGTTGCATTACGGACGCAAAATGGAGTGAAAATTGGTGAAACTCAAAAAAAAAAAAAAAAAAAAAAAAAAAAATATATATATATATATATATATATATATACGGGTCATATTTCATCCTGATATTATATTATATTATTAGCATAATATATATAATATGTATAAATATTTTGCATAAAAGAAAATGCCATTAAGATTCTTGTGCATAACGTTATGTGTGTATTATATGTTACAGTATAATATATAATATACACACACAATGTTATGTGTGTATAATATAATTATTTTATGCAAAATATATATACAGATATGATTTTATATGATATATTACATCCCTTTAAATTCAGTATTTTTTTCTGATGTTAAGCATAAACTTAATATAATATATTATAATATAATACATATTATAGTAAAGAAAATTTGGGTGATAATTGTTATAAAAATAACCAAGTTAATAATAATGTCTTTGTGATTTCCGTGTGAAATATTACCCAGACAGGTTTCATCCTACAATCCAAACTGAAGCTGTAAACACAAGCACACACTTCTATAAATTCTCACATTTCGTTTATTTCTACCGCATTACAAAACGTACATGAATTTACATCCACCGCTGCAGACGGCCTCAATCACAGGTCATATTCTCAGCGATTGTGAAACATACTGTACCTCTAAACATGAATCTGTGTTCAAATCAAACTCTATAAATAATGAAAATACATTTTCGACACTGAAGTGCAAAACGTTTATAGCGGCGGCAGAAATACAGCGACCCGAAACTGAAGTTCGGTCAAGCTATATTACTTTTTACTGTATCAATTTGCATATTTTTGTTCAGTTTGGGCCTTAATAAAACAATCAAAAAGTTGTTTTTCTCACTATATCATACTATATGAGTCATAAAAGCCTGATGTTTCAAATATGAAAATCAAATTAAAACTTCAATAGACTCTTCCATTTCAAAACATTACACTTTTGTGAGTATTATTTCATGTCAGGCTTTACAGGGTTAATTAACTGCTTATTATTATTATTTAATGCAGACATTCAAACATGTTATATAAGCGGCAAATACTTTTTGAGGCCGCTGTAGATTGATGTGAGTGTGATATTGTGATTTATGAGGACACAAATGTGTATAATGTCATGGGTATTACACTGGTATTACAACTTAAATGTGAATTATGAGGACAGTCCTCATTATTAAAATAGCTTTAAAAACATACTAAACAATGTTTTATTAAAAATGTAAAAATGCAGAATGTTTTCTGTGATGGGTAGGTTTAGGGGTAGGGGTAGTGTAGGGGGACAGAATGTACAGTTTGTACAGTAGAAAAACCATTACGCCTATGGAATGTCCCCATAAACCATGAAAACAATGTGTGTGTGTGTGTGTACACATTACAAAATAACTGATAATATCATATAACTTTCTACTAAATAAATCAAGAAAGAAACTAAAGTTGCTGCCGCGCATACAAACACATAATTCATAAATGACTATGTGTTACCAGCTGCGGGTAAACTCGTACAGCTGTCAGTGTGACGACTGATTCGCCGAAAACAAACTCAACACTTTACACCGCAAGAAGTGTTTTTTTTTTTTTTACTGTACATGTAAATGAACTCACATTCTACTCAGACTTTCTACAATGGGATTTTATTTTAACTCACTCTAAAAAATTAAACAAATTTGCACAGTAAAATACCGTTTTCCATTGAAAGAGTAATACACTGTAACTGGGTAATATTATTAGTCATTTTCGAGAAAGTAACTAGAGGCTACTTTCTTGAAAACGTCAAATATTACCCAGAATGCACTGTTTTTACAGTATATTCTGTATATTACAATGCATTCTGGGTAATTTGTCATTTTCAAGTAGCCTAGTGGCCTCTTAAAACAACAAATATTACCCAGAATGCATTGTTTTACATTATATTCTGTATATTACAATGCATTCTGGGTAATTTGTCATTTTCAAGTAGCCTAGTGGCCTCTTAAAACAACAAATATTACCCAGAATGCATTGTTTTACATTATATTCTGTATATTACAATGCATTCTGGGTAATTTGTCATTTTCAAGTAGCCTAGTGGCCTCTTAAAACAACAAATATTACCCAGAATGCACTGTTTTACATTATATTCTGTATATTACAATGCATTCTGGGTAATTTGTCATTTTCAAGTAGCCTAGTGGCCTCTTAAAACGTCAAATATTAACCAGAATGCATTGTTTTACATTATATTCTGTATATTACAATGCATTCTGGGTAATTTGTCATTTTCAAGTAGCCTAGTGGCCTCTTAAAACAACAAATATTACCCAGAATGCACTGTTTTACATTATATTCTGTATATTACAATGCATTCTTGGTCATTTGTCATTTTCAAGTAGCCTAGTGTCCTCTTAAAACAACAAATATTACCCAGAATGCATTGTTTTACACTATATTCTGTATATTACAATGCATTCTGGGTAATTTGTCACTTTCAAGTAGCCTAGTGTCCTCTTAAAACAACAAATATTACCCAGAATGCATTGTTTTACATTATATTCTGTATATTACAATGCATTCTTGGTAATTTGTCATTTTCAAGTAGCCTAGTGTCCTCTTAAAACAACAAATATTACCCAGAATGCACTGTTTTATGGTATATTCCAGTTTCAGTGGAAAACGGTATTTTACTGTGTACATTTGTTTCATTTTTTATTCGTTGACAAGAAGTGTTTTTTTGTCTTGTTTTCCAGTACAAATATCAAACATTCATAAAACAGGATGAATTTACTGGAGAAGCAAAATTACTGAAGCAACTGTGTGTTAATTTCTGAGAAAAAAATCATAAAAATTAAATAAGTTTAGGCTTAATATAAGAAAATAAATAACTCGGTGGGGTCCGAAAAATAAAATGAATTTAAAGTGAATTAACGGTAACACTTTACAGTAAGGTTCATTAGTTAACATGAACTGCACTTATACAGTATTTATTAATCTTTGTTTAATTAAAGATTAGTTAATGCACTAACTTGAACAAACAATGTATTTTCATTAACCAACGTTAACGAAGATTAGTAAATACAGTAACAAATGGTTAGTTCATGTTAGTTAATACATTAACTAATGTTTAACTAATGAACCTTATTGTAAAGTGTTACCGGATTAATAATATAAAACAATTTTATATAATTTTATTATATATACACACACACATTATTTTTCTGACCTCATGCAGACATTTGTTCTTGTTATAACGAGACTTAATTTTGACCATTTTTTCTGAAAAGACTCAATATCTTCAGTAATTTTGCTTCTGCGGTAAATATATCCTGATTTAAGAATGTTTGACATTTGTACTGGAAAACAAGTCAAAAACACTGAGGAAGAACATCATTTATTTCAGTGTAGCAGCCATAACTTTCTTAAAACATCTTAAAATATCCTTAAAACAAGATTAATTTACTTGAGAATCAAAACAGCATTAAATATTACGACCCCATTTTCTACAACTCTTATCGTGAGCGATCGTCATCCAAACTTTCTGATTGGAAAAGATTAAGAACATGATTTTTGCTCTCATGATTAATTCACTGAATTTTAAATAGCGTCCATTCGTAAGAGAGAAGAACCGGTGATGTCCACCAACGAGAGTTATTCAGCCATTTAAGCTGGACGAAGGTTTGATTTCCTGAAGCTACTGTATCCTGAACATGATACAGGAATAAAATGAGTTCAGATGAAGGACCAGCACACAGTTAAACACACAATGAAACACTGCAGGTGAAACCGGGCCCAAGATGCAGCTCTCTGACTGGACGGTGCTGGAGACAGAGGCGGAGTCAGGCGTGCAGGGGGAGTGGCTCGGCATGCAGCAGCCAATCAGTACACGGGCACATTAAAGTACTCATGTCGGGGCTGAAGGAGAAACACACACACACACACACACACACTGAAAACTGTGCAGACAAACTGTGAGAGATGCAGACACGTGCAGGACGACATGCAGACGAGAACGAACCAAACATATTAAACGTGTGCAAGATTATTTATACTTCGACAATGTTTTATATTAGTAATCAGATTTTACTGTACATGTAAATGCACTCACATTCTACTCAAGACTTTCTACAATGGGATTATATTTTAACTCACTCTAAAAAACGAAACAAATTTGCACAGTAAAATACCGTTTTC
>CM076067.1:7211583-7424083 GCA_038088235.1 Zacco platypus
CGGCTGACAACTAGTTTCTGATGCAATAGTTAATAATATTTGTAAATAAAAACATTTTAGTGAAAAAACCCTGGATTGAGCAGAAATCCATTGGTCAAAAATGCTGTATACGTTAAACACCGATATAAAAAGTACTAAAATAGTTGTTAATCTCAATGAATTGACCCTTCGCAAAGCCCCGCCCCCTTTAGTTACTGTTGCTATGCGCTCTCGCGCCACACATCATGTACTCACGCCCTTAAAAATACATCGCGGAGCAAAGAGGACACTGACAACGAATGAAACATTTAAAATATTGTAATTTTTTAAAGAAGTTTAATCAATAAATAGCGGATGGCGGATTCGGGGTTATGATTGGTCAGATCGCCTGTCAATCAAACTGTTTGCGAAGGATCAATCGGGTAATTTGACTAGTTTAATGTTTGGACATCCAGACCGTACAAACATAGATCTGTATGAACAACAGAGCAGCAGCTCAAACTCATTAAATCCAAACCAGATGCATTAAAACATCAAACACAAATCTGACCTCAAATCAGCAGATAAAGGACAAACCCCAGTCGAGACTACGGCAGCCCCTGAGGCTCAAACCGCATGCTCTCACCGATAATGGTTATTTCTTACATAAATGCAAATTCGCATGGTTACTCGAAACGATACGTCAATGTAAAGACGCAGAGCTAGTTTAAATGTTTTGGCGCTGCTAGTCTTTTCGTGCTCAGTCGGTAAACTGCACATTTAGGTCATGTCTTGCTGCTAAACCGTGGACAGCATGTCTTTGTTCTCTCTTTCTCCTTTGTCTCTGCCTGTAATTTGGCCCTCGGGACAAAGTCTGTCAGGATGGCAGTCAGAGATGATAAACCGCAGCTCTGTTCGGCTCTGAAAGCTCCACTAACTAGAGTTCACCGATGGTGACTGAACATTTCTATTTCCTCTAGTCTGTAACTAGAGACCAAATCAACCTTAATGGGAAAAAAATCATCCAGTCACATCATTCATTCATTCATTCATTCATTCATTCATTCAAAGACTGGGAGATAATGAGAAGAGATTCCTGGATAAGAATTTTCTCACAATATTCAGGAACTAAACTGCTTAGTTTCATTAGTAACTAACTGGGTCAATCTCACCAAACCCGTCAAGAATGTACTCGACCCCAAAACTCAAAAGAAAGAAACAGCATTTTACACAAAGAATGGAAGCTTGTTTCCACCACTGAATAAAAAATAAAGGTAATTGTGACTTTTTATCTCACAATTAAATGACCAACTCTGACTTTATAACACGCGACTGCGACATTAAATGACCAACTCTGGCTTTATAACACGCGACTGCGACATTAAATGACCAATTCTGACTTTATAACACGCGACTGCGACATTAAATGACCAACTCTGACTTTATAACACGCGATTGCGACATTAAATGACCAACTCTGACTTTATAACACGCGATTGCGACATTAAATGACCAACTCTGACTTTATAACACGCGATTGCGACATTAAATGACCAACTCTGACTTTATAACACGCGATTGCGACATTAAATGACCAACTCTGACTTTATAACACGCGACTGCGACATTAAATGACCAACTCTGACTTTATAACACGCGACTGCGACATTAAATGACCAACTCTGACTTTATAACACGCGACTGCGACATTAAATGACCAACTCTGACTTTATAACACGCGATTGCGACATTAAATGACCAACTCTGACTTTATAACACGCGATTGCGACATTAAATGACCAACTCTGACTTTATAACACGCGATTGCGACATTAAATGACCAACTCTGACTTTATAGCACGCGACTGCGACATTAAATGACCAACTCTGACTTTATAGCACGCGACTGCGACATTAAATGACCAACTCTGACTTTATAGCACGCGACTGCGACATTAAATGACCAACTCTGACTTTATAGCACGCGACTGCGACATTAAATGACCAACTCTGACTTTATAACACGCGACTGCGACATTAAATGACCAACTCTGACTTTATAACACGTGATTGCGACATTAAATGACCAACTCTGACTTTATAACACGCGATTGCGACATTAAATGACCAACTCTGACTTTATAACACGCGATTGCGACATTAAATGACCAACTCTGACTTTATAACACGCGATTGCGACATTAAATGACCAACTCTGACTTTATAACACGCGATTGCGACATTAAATGACCAACTCTGACTTTATAACACGCGATTGCGACATTAAATGACCAACTCTGACTTTATAACACGCGATTGCGACATTAAATGACCAACTCTGACTTTATAACACGCGACTGCGACATTAAATGACCAACTCTGACTTTATAACACGCGACTGCGACATTAAATGACCAACTCTGACTTTATAACACGCGATTGCGACATTAAATGACCAACTCTGACTTTATAGCACGCGACTGCGACATTAAATGACCAACTCTGACTTTATAACACGCGATTGCGACATTAAATGACCAACTCTGACTTTATAACACGCGACTGCGACATTAAATGACCAACTCTGACTTTATAACACGCGACTGCGACATTAAATGACCAACTCTGACTTTATAACACGCGATTGCGACATTAAATGACCAACTCTGACTTTATAGCACGCGACTGCGACATTAAATGACCAACTCTGACTTTATAACACGCGATTGCGACATTAAATGACCAACTCTGACTTTATAACACGCGACTGCGACATTAAATGACCAACTCTGACTTTATAACACGCGACTGCGACATTAAATGACCAACTCTGACTTTATAGCACGCGACTGCGACATTAAATGACCAACTCTGACTTTATAGCACGCGACTGCGACATTAAATGACCAACTCTGACTTTATAGCACGCGACTGCGACATTAAATGACCAACTCTGACTTTATAACACGCGACTGCGACATTAAATGACCAACTCTGACTTTATAACACGTGATTGCGACATTAAATGACCAACTCTGACTTTATAACACGCGATTGCGACATTAAATGACCAACTCTGACTTTATAACACGCGATTGCGACATTAAATGACCAACTCTGACTTTATAACACGCGATTGCGACATTAAATGACCAACTCTGACTTTATAACACGCGACTGCGACATTAAATGACCAACTCTGACTTTATAACACGCGATTGCGACATTAAATGACCAACTCTGACTTTATAACACGCGATTGCGACATTAAATGACCAACTCTGACTTTATAACACGCGACTGCGACATTAAATGACCAACTCTGACTTTATAACACGCGACTGCGACATTAAATGACCAACTCTGACTTTATAACACGCGATTGCGACATTAAATGACCAACTCTGACTTTATAACACGTGATTGCGACATTAAATGACCAACTCTGACTTTATAACACGCGACTGCGACATTAAATGACCAACTCTGACTTTATAACACGCGACTGCGACATTAAATGACCAACTCTGACTTTATAACACGTGATTGCGACATTAAATGACCAACTCTGACTTTATAACACGCGACTGCGACATTAAATGACCAACTCTGACTTTATAACACGCGACTGCGACATTAAATGACCAACTCTGACTTTATAACACGCGATTGCGACATTAAATGACCAACTCTGACTTTATAACACGCGATTGCGACATTAAATGACCAACTCTGACTTTATAACACGCGATTGCGACATTAAATGACCAACTCTGACTTTATAACACGCGATTGCGACATTAAATGACCAACTCTGACTTTATAACACGCGATTGCGACATTAAATGACCAACTCTGACTTTATAACACGCGATTGCGACATTAAATGACCAACTCTGACTTTATAACACGCGACTGCGACATTAAATGACCAACTCTGACTTTATAACACGCGACTGCGACATTAAATGACCAACTCTGACTTTATAACACGCGACTGCGACATTAAATGACCAACTCTGACTTTATAACACGCGATTGCGACATTAAATGACCAACTCTGACTTTATAACACGCGACTGCGACATTAAATGACCAACTCTGGCTTTATAACACGCGATTGCGACATTAAATGACCAACTCTGACTTTATAACACGCGACTGCGACATTAAATGACCAATTCTGACTTTATAACATGCGACTGCGACATTAAATGACCAACTCTGACTTTATAACACGCGACTGCGACATTAAATGACCAACTCTGACTTTATAACACGCGACTGCGACATTAAATGACCAACTCTGACTTTATAACACGCGACTGCGACATTAAATGACCAACTCTGACTTTATAACACGCGACTGCGACATTAAATGACCAACTCTGACTTTATAACACGCGACTGCGACATTAAATGACCAACTCTGACTTTATAACACGCGACTGCGACATTAAATGACCAACTCTGACTTTATAACACGCGACTGCGACATTAAATGACCAACTCTGACTTTATAACACGCGACTGCGACATTAAATGACCAACTCTGACTTTATAACACGCGACTGCGACATTAAATGACCAACTCTGACTTTATAACACGCGACTGCGACATTAAATGACCAACTCTGACTTTATAACATGCGATTGCGACATTAAATGACCAACTCTGACTTTATAACATGCGACTGCGACATTAAATGACCAACTCTGACTTTATAACATGCGACTGCGACATTAAATGACCAACTCTGACTTTATAACACGCGACTGCGACATTAAATGACCAACTCTGACTTTATAACACGCGACTGCGACATTAAATGACCAACTCTGACTTTATAACACGCGACTGCGACATTAAATGACCAACTCTGACTTTATAACACGCGACTGCGACATTAAATGACCAACTCTGACTTTATAACACGCGACTGCGACATTAAATGACCAACTCTGACTTTATAACACGCGACTGCGACATTAAATGACCAACTCTGACTTTATAACACGCGACTGCGACATTAAATGACCAACTCTGACTTTATAACACGCGACTGCGACATTAAATGACCAACTCTGACTTTATAACATGCGATTGCGACATTAAATGACCAACTCTGACTTTATAACATGCGACTGCGACATTAAATGACCAACTCTGACTTTATAACATGCGACTGCGACATTAAATGACCAACTCTGACTTTATAACACGCGACTGCGACATTAAATGACCAACTCTGACTTTATAACACGCGACTGCGACATTAAATGACCAACTCTGACTTTATAACACGCGACTGCGACATTAAATGACCAACTCTGACTTTATAACACGCGACTGCGACATTAAATGACCAACTCTGACTTTATAACACGCGATTGCGACATTAAATGACCAACTCTGACTTTATAACATGCGACTGCGACATTAAATGACCAACTCTGACTTTATAACATGCGACTGCGACATTAAATGACCAACTCTGACTTTATAACATGCGATTGCGACATTAAATGACCAACTCTGACTTTATAACACGTGATTGCGACATTAAATGACCAACTCTGACTTTATAACACGCGATTGCGACATTAAATGACCAACTCTGACTTTATAACATGCGACTGCGACATTAAATGATCAACTCTGACTTTATAACACGCGATTGCGACATTAAATGACCAACTCTGACTTTATAACACGCGATTGCGACATTAAATGATCAACTCTGACTTTATAACACGCGATTGCGACATTAAATGACCAACTCTGACTTTATAACACGCGATTGCGACATTAAATGACCAACTCTGACTTTATAACACGTGATTGCGACATTAAATGACCAACTCTGACTTTATAACATGCGATTGCGACATTAAATGACCAACTCTGACTTTATAACACGTGATTGCGACATTAAATGACCAACTCTGACTTTATAACACGCGATTGCGACATTAAATGACCAACTCTGACTTTATAACATGCGACTGCGACATTAAATGATCAACTCTGACTTTATAACACGCGATTGCGACATTAAATGACCAACTCTGACTTTATAACACGCGATTGCGACATTAAATGACCAACTCTGACTTTATAACACGTGATTGCGACATTAAATGACCAACTCTGACTTTATAACACGCGATTGCGACATTAAATGACCAACTCTGACTTTATAACATGCGACTGCGACATTAAATGACCAACTCTGACTTTATAACATGCGACTGCGACATTAAATGACCAATTCTGACTTTATATCATGCAGTTCGGCGAAAAGTCAGAATTGCAAGAAAAAAAGTCACAATTATCCTCTTTTTTTATTATTCCGTGGCGGAAACAATCTTCCATAGGAAACTAATAACATCACAATGGAAAAAAACTTAATGTTCAATGAAAATAATTTCTTTCCTTTTGATTTTGCAGGGGGATGTGAAAAGCATTTTGTAATATTTTTTTTGAATGTGACTATTAATTTCCTTATTTCAAATATTCTTATTACTTTTCTTTTGATTTTGTATTTAGTGAGATTCACTCAATTAATCTATAGTAACTAGTTTCTCTAACCTTTTTATTTGGGAAAAATTTCAGCATGTCATCAACCTCCAGATCAGACAGATTTGGAAGATCACGGCATGTAGAATAAAGTCTGGCTCCGCTGGGATCAGATTAATGACTAGAGCTACAGGGAGGCTGGTGGCTACAGACGCTAAACAATGATCCATAAATCATACCTGGAAGCAGACGTATCTGAAAATCTAGATTCTGTAAATCAAAACAGTTGGGTCGGGCAAAAGGAGGAAAGATACAGAAAGCAAGAGAAAGAAGACAGGCATCAAACATGTGAAGCAGAGTACAAATTTCGATACAGCACAGCTGGCATCAGCACACCTGAATTAAAGCTGAAGTGTGTCATTACTGCACCTCTACAGGCACCGAGCGGGGCTGGTTGTCACGCCGTTGCTAAGGTCTTGTGCGGTTGCTGGATAGTTGCCGAGACATTCTGGATGGTTGCCAGTGGTTGCTATGGTATTCTGCTGACTATTGTGTTCATAGGTTGATATGCAACTGCAAAAGATGTTCTGGATGGTTGCTAGGGTGTTGCTAGAGTGTTCTGGCTGGCTGTGTCCTGAATGTTTTTGTGTGCGCGTGTTGCTACAGTATGTTGTTGCTATAATGTTCTGGGTTGCGTTTCCCAAAAGCACCATGAGATAAGCTGATGGTAGAGACCGTTGGTGGCAATGGCTCAACAATCTACTTAGGCTTACAATGCTTTTGGGAAACGCAGCCCTGGATGGTTGCCAGGGTGTTGCTATGCGGATCTCAGGCAGTGGTTAAAGTGCTCTGAGTGATTACTGTGGCATTGCTATGCAGTTACCAAGGTGGTCTGAGTGTTTTTTTAAATGTGTTGCTACAGTTTGTGGTTACTATAACACTCTGAAAGATTGCTAGGGTGTTGCTATGTGGTTCTGATGTGATTACTAGAGTGTTCTGATCTGATTGGTTACTATGGCGTTGCTATACAATTGCCAAGGTGTTCTGAGTGTTTTTAGTGTGTCGCTATATTGTTCTGGATGGTTGTCAAGGTGTTGCTAAGTGGTTGACAAGGTGTTTTGAGTTAGGTATTGTTACAGTATGTGGTTGCTATAATTCACTGAACGGTAGCTAGGTTGTTGCTATGTGGTTCTGAGGTGATTACTAGAGTGCTCCGTGTGCAGTTGCCAAGGTATTCTGAGTGTTTTTAGTGCGTTGCTATAATGCTCTGAATGGTTGCTAGGGTGTTGCCAAGGTGTTTTTTAAATGTTTTTTGTGATGCTATAGTATGTGATTGCTATAATGCTCTGAATGGTTGCCAGGGTGTTGCTATGCAATTTTGAGGAGACTGTTAGAACGCTCTGGGTGGTTACTGTGACGTTGCCATGCAGTTGCCAAGGTGTTCTGAGTGGTTTTAGTGTGTTTCTATAATGTTCGGGATGGTTTCCAAGGTGATGCTAAGTGGTTGCCAAGAGATTTTTTTATGTTTTTTAAGGTATTGATACAGTATGCTGTTTCTATAATGCTCTGAATGGTTGCTAGGGTGTTGCCAAGTGGTTGCCAAGGTGTTTTTTAATGTTTTTTGTGATGCTACAGTATGTGATTGCTATAATGCTCTGAATGGTTGCCAGGGTGTTGCTATGCAGTTTTGGGGAGACTGTTAGAACGCTCTGGGTGGTTACTGTGGCGTTGCCATGCAGTTGCCAAGGTGTTCTGAGTGTTTTTAGTGTGTTTCTATAATGTTCTGGATGGTTTCCAAGGTGATGCTAAGTGGTTGCCAAGAGATTTTTTTATGTTTTTTAAGGTATTGATACAGTATGCTGTTGCTATAATGCTCTGAATGGTTGCTAGGGTGTTGCCAAGTGGTTGCCAAGGTGTTTTTTAATGTTTTTTGTGATGCTACAGTATGTGATTGCTACAATGGTCTGAATGGTTGCCAGGGTGTTGCTATGCAGTTTTGGGGAGACTGTTAGAACGCTCTGGGTGGTTACTGTGGCGTTGCCATGCAGTTGCCAAGGTGTTCTGAGTGTTTTTAGTGTGTTTCTATAATGTTCTGGATGGTTTCCAAGGTGATGCTAAGTGGTTGCCAAGAGATTTTTTTTGTGTTTTTTAAGGTATTGATACAGTATGCTGTTGCTATAATGCTCTGAATGGTTGCTAGGGTGTTGCCAAGGTGTTTTTTAATGTTTTTTGTGATGCTACAGTATGTGATTGCTATAATGCTCTGAATGGTTGCCAGGGTGTTGCTATGCAGTTTTGAGGAGACTGTTAGAACGCTCTGGGTGGTTACTGTGGCGTTGCCATGCAGTTGCCAAGGTGTTCTGAGTGGTTTTGGTGTATGTGGTTGCTATAATGCTCTGATTGGTTGCCAGGGCGTTGCTATGTACTAGCCAAAGTGTTCTGAGTAGCTTTTGGCGTGTTGCAATGCGGTTGCTACAGTATTCTGGATGGTTGCCAAGGTGTTGCCATGCAATTATGAGGTGACTGTTAGAGTGCTCTGAGTGGTTACTGTGACACTGCCAAGATGTTCTGGATGGTTGCCAGGGTGTTGCTATGCATTTCCAAAGCATGCTCTGGGTGGTTCCTATGGTGTTGCTATGCGGTTGCTAGGATGCTTCAGATTAGACTTACAGTGCACATAAAAAAATGGACATGAGAAAGCATTTTAAAATAAAAAAAAAGATACACTTCAGCTTTAATCTGAAAGCCCAGCATCAGGACATCCTGCAGATCTGTGCATCTGTCAGACTCAGTGAAGATGAAGAGATTGTGTGTGAAAGCTCAGTTCCTCTACACTGTAGCGAACAAAGGAGCATTTTGTTCTGCAAGCACCGGGGAGGCTGGGTAACACACACACACGAGAGCAGTCATTGTGAACCTGTAGCTCCTGAGGGATTTCTACCTTTCAATTCAACGAGAGAGCGAGAGAGAGGCGAAGGCCAGGAACACGGAACTACGCAAACGATCCCGAAGCTTTGCTGCGGCGGTAATAAACCTCAGTACTCGAGGGGGGCAAGAGATGTGCTGTTATTCTAAGGTAGCTCGATGTAAACATCTCAACAGACCAATTATTTTTAACTAACCTGCTCAGCAAAGCCTCCGAATCGCTTTACAAGCGACAGGAAGTTCTTGTGCCTCACCTCCTGCAGGAGATCCGCCTGCTCGATGGCTTTCAGGACGTTCTTCTTCGACGTCTCCTGAGCCTCGCCTCCCAGCAGGAACTCGTCCAGGATGAAATACGCCTTCTCGAAGTTAAAGATGATGTCCAGCTCGCAGACCTGAGTTTGGGAGGAACAATCACAGTAATCGGGTTTGCTTTTTTTTTTGGAAACGAGTTACGGCTGTTTTCTGCCACACGACTTACGCTGCCGAAGTATTTGTCGAGCAGTTCGACGTAGCGGTGGATGATCTCCAGTGTGATCAGCTCGTTGTCCTGGTCCTCAATGGCACAGCAGAAATACAGACTGGCGTATCTGTAACAAACAACATTTGTTTTGGTTGAATTTCCATCAGATATCAAAAGGGATTTGACACTATAGTGTTTCTTTCGCTCCATCGAACAGACTGTTAGTAAACCGTGTGTGTGGTTCAATAATAGTAATAATAATGTATCCCTTTTTTCAGCTGACACTTCATTTATCCTCACATACGGAGGATCTGTGGCTGGCGAGAGCTGCTGAGCGAGCGTTTCACTCTGATAATGTACTGCTGTGATCAGCAGACGGGACGGTCATTTATTCCGTCTTCTGGACATCCACTCTTCTTCACTGAGACGCAGAGAGAATGAGAATGAAATCAACAAACAACTTTTGTCCAAAATGCTGTCTCATGAATAGGAGTTTGTCTGTGAATATGCATGTCTAACAACAGGTGTACTCGCTAGAAACGGTCGGGTTTGCAGCCTAGCTGAATACAATAGAGCAAAAAAATAAATATAAATAAATGGAGTGGATAAAACAAAACGAATAATATAAAAAGTAATGGAGTGAATAAGTGATTAAATAAATAAATTAAAATAAAATGGAGTGAATAAAATAAAAATGGAAAATGGAGTGAATAAAACAAAATAGTAAATAAAATAAAAAAATTTAAAAAATTAAAATAAAATTAATGGAGTGAATAAAACAAAAATAATAAAAAAAACATTAAAAAAATGAATAAAGTAATAAAATAAATAAAATGGAGTGAATAAAACAAAACGAATAATATAAAAAGCAATGGAGTGAAGAAGTAATAAAATAAATAAATTAAAATAAAATGGAGTGAATAATAAAATAAAATGAAATAAAAAGCAAATTGAGTGAATAAAACAAAATAGTAAATAAAATAAAAAAAGAAAAGAAAATTAATGGAGTGAATAAAACAAAAATAATTAAAAAGAAACAATAAAAAAACAATAAATGAATAAAAATAAAATTAAATAAAATGGAGTGAATAAACTAAAATAGCAAATGAGGTGAATAATAAAATAATGAAAAAAACAAAATGACAAATGGACTGAATAAGTAATAAAATAAAATAAGATAAAAAAAAAATAAAATAAAGCAAATTGAGTGAATAAAACAAAACAGTAAATAAAATTTAAAAAAATAAAATAAATAAAATGACAAAATACAATAAAGAACAATGAAAAATGCAATTGAGTGAATGTTACAAAATAAGATATGTAAATGGTTTGACTGAAAAAAAAAGTAAAGTAAAAAAGTGAACAAGTAATACAATTACAAAAATATGCGTATGGCGTGACTAAAAGAAAAAAAATATGCATATTGAGTAAATGTAATCAAATATTCAAATGGGGTGAACAAGTAATAAAATAAAAATATGCAAAAATGCTGACTAATTGACAACAAAAATGCAAATGGAGTTAAAATAGAGTTAAAAAATAAAAAATATATAATATATAAAGTTACTAAGAGCCTGAAACCTGATGAACGTCAAAACCAGCGAGCATCAGTCATTCCTCGAGTCATCACTGGAACAACTTCATTCACACACAAACTAATAAATAAATAAACGAGCCAATCAAGTGCATTTTGAGACTATATTAGTCATTTTGGTATACAGAACAACACACAGAATGAGCCTGTACTGACACACACCGTCTGCTTGGCAATGCTAATGCTCTGTTTGGAGTTTACGGAGCGGGCGGCTGGGGTCAGAGGTCAGACGAGGCGAGCTGTGAGGTTTCAGCTCAGGGACTGAATCTGGAAGAGAACCAAAGCCCGATCACACGGAGCAGAAGCAGAGGAACTGCCGGAGACACGAGGTCACGTCCATCAGCACTGCCCACAGTCTGACCATCCGTCCGCTCCAGCTGCAGTTCAGCGCGATTACTGGACTGAGCCACGCCAGCAATAATGGACAATATACACTGAAACGTGCTTAAATAATAACATAATACATATGCAAAAAGAAGAGAGTGTAATCAAATAAAATACAATACAATAAAAACATGCAAATCAAGTGAAAAAGTAAAAAAAAAAAGTAAAAAATATGCAAATGGAGTGAAATAGTAATAGAATAAAATATATAAATGGAGAAAATGCGCAAAAAAAAAAAATCTAATAAAAATTATATGCAAATAGAATGAACAAATAATCAAATAAAAACTATGCAGAAGTAGTGAAAGTAATCAAATAAAATACAATAAAAAAAACATCTCAAAATCAATTGAACAAGTAAAAATTTTAAGTAAAAAAATAAAATGAAAATATGCAAACGGAGTGAATGGAATTAAATAGACAAAAGGAGTGAAAATAATAAAAGTAGAATATGCAAAGAAAACAAATAATAAAATAACAAATATGCAAACGCATAAGTAAAATGTGAACAATTAATAAATTAAATAAAATACAATAAAAATATGAAAAATTTTAAAGTAAAAAAATGGAATCTAAATATGCAAATGGAGTGAATTTAAATAGATTAAAATATTGACAAAGGGATTGAAATAAAATACACAAATGGAGTGCATAAGTAATACAATTTAAAAAAACACATATGTATATATATGTATATGTAAATGGGGAAAACAAATAATAAAATATGCAAATGGAGTGAATGCAATAAAAATATATGCAAATCGAGTGAAGTAAAAAAAAAAAAAATTTACATCAAATAAAAATATGTTTACATATATAAATTTTGCAGATGTTTTCTTCTAAGGCGACTTAAATTGTACGTTTCAACAAGGAGTTGAACCCGTGACCTTCCCATCACCTCTGAAATACAAAATAAAAGCGCTCAACAGCCAATCGTAGATTGTATACTATTCTTTTGGAATGATTCAGCATTTGTTAATCATTCTAACCCGATAAAAACACTGAGAGATGTGTGTGTGGGTATTCCCTACATTACGGGGACCAAATGTCCCCACAGGTACAGTAATACTAGTAAATCTTGACATTGTGGAGACATTTTGTTGGCCCCCATGAGGAAACAAGCTTATAAATCATACAGAATTATCTTTTTTGAAAATGTAAAATAGCAGAACATTTTGTGTGATGGGTAGGTTTAGGGGTAGGGGTAGTGTAGGGGGACAGAATGTACAGTTTGTACAGTAGAAAAACCATTACGCCGATGGAATGTCCCCATAAACCATGAAAACACAACATGTGTGTGTGTGTGTGAGTGTGAGAATGTGAGTGTGTGAGAGAGTGTGTGTGAGAGAGTGTGTGTGAGTGAGAGAGACAGTGTGTGTGTGTGTGTGTGTGTGTGTGTGGATATTCCCTACATTATGGGGACCAAATGTCCCCACAGGTATAGTAATACTAGTAAATCTTGACATTGTGGGGACATTTTTTTGGTCCCCATGAGGAAACAAGCTTATAAATCATACAGAATGATCTTTTTTGAAAATGTAAAATAGCAGAACATGTTGTGTGATGGGTAGGTTTAGGGGTGGGGGTAGTGTAGGGGGACAGAATGTACAGTTTGTACAGTAGAAAAACCATTACGCCTATTGGAATGTCCCCATAAACCATGAAAACACCACGTGTGTGTGTGTTTTTCTTTTTCAACTCTAAAAATGCAAAGCGTTTTCTGAAGAAGCTGTCTTTGGGTTTGTGTTGATTATAATTCAATACACACAAAGTCGTGATGGCGTATCTGACTCTGTAGTTCTGGAGAGTCACGACTCCTCACGAAATCGAGAACAGAACAAACGAACGCGAGGACAGAAACACCGAGAGCCGCATATTTCACAGTCACTCGCACTGCCGAATACAAATCACACTCATCTCATCTCCGACGCTCCACGACAACATCATCACACGCCGACAAATCAGCCGTGCCAAACTTCAGCTGAAACACAATCCAGCGCAAACACACACAGAATAATGTGATGAAACACCAAGTATTAAAGTTTAGTGTGTGCGTCGACCTAGCAACCACCTAGAAACCATCCTAAACGCACCCAAAACACCCTATAGCATGTACTCAAAGGGTTTTGCATAGGAAAACACTCACATTTTCCATAGGAAAGGTAAAAATTTAGGAGTGTCACTGTTATTCTGGTGATAATAATCAATTAATATTATACATCAACATCAAACACTGCAGTGCCGGTACAGGTGGCGTGTTTGGGAGTCCGTGTGTGTGTGTGTGTGTGTGTGTGTGTGTGTGAGTGTGTGTGAGTGTGTGTGAGTGTGTGTGAGTGTGTGTGTGTGTGTGTGTGTGTGTGTGTGTGTGTGTGAGTTCTCCGGTCAATGTACCCCCCATTTCCGCTGCCATGGAAACACCCTCATCTCAGCGGTCGCTTTCATCCCGATCACACACTCACACGAGGAAAACATGTGATTGTGTTCAGGACACAGTAACACACACACTACTCCAGCTGTCCAGAGACGGAAAAAACATCCGATTCCTAAAATAATTACCATCGTTGTTCATTATTCTGTGCCTGCAGACAAGCGCTGTGCACGTGACTATTAGAATAACCTGAAATTATCTCTACTTACTTCTTCAAAACGTGTTCATTGTCTCACGGTGAACGCTTCATCTGTGCTTGTTCATTAAAAAATAACTCAAATTTACTCTGAAATCCGTCAAATCGCCAATGGAATTTCAGGTTGACTTTCATAGTGAAAATATTCTGACATCTAATGTCATCGTGAACAAATCAGTCGAGTGAAGAAGCTCGACTTGAGCTAATATTTAAAGACGTGCAGGAAGGAGTTTCTCACAGTGCGGTTAAATTAGTAGCCAAGACGTTTTTTCATTAACATCTTTCTAAGTAGTTGCGCTCAAACACACACACACACACACACACACACACAAAACAACATTATTCCAAACAAAGAAAATAGATGAAGATGAGCTCTTTTAATCTCAAACACTCACAATATGCACTAAATGTATATTGTCTAACTAAAACCATAAAAACATTTTACAATAAGGTCCATTAGTTAACAAATGAACTAACATTGAGAAATACTTTTGTTACAATATCCATTAATCTTCGTTAATGTTAGTTATTAATAAAAATACAACTGTTTGTTAGCTCAGATCCATTAAATAATATTAACAGATACAACTTTTGACTTTAATAATGTATTAGTTAATGTTTGATTTAACAAATGATCTAAAAGTATTTTTTATTGTTAGTTCATCTGAACTAAAGTAGTTAACTAATGTTAACAAATGAAGCCTTATTGTAGCGTTACCATAAAAATACTATAATAAATATTATAATAATATAATATAATAATAATAATAATAATATTATATATATATATATATATATATATATATATATTTGGAAACTCTTATGTTAGATGCAATTAAGCGATTTGACAGCACTTAATTATTTTAGTAATTTAACTAAATGAAAATGAGATGTTACTTTGGCAACAAGCTATTATAAAATGTTTATTTTTTTGTATATTTTATCTATAGTTTTGTTACAATATCAGTTTTATTTTATTTTATTACAGTCAAATCGATTCATCGCGATTAATCGCATCTAACATGAACGTGTATAAATAATTTGTATTAATTTATACATTTTATTTTATTAGTCAAATCGATTAATTGTGATTAATCGCATCTAACGTAAAAGTGCATACATAATTTGTATTAATTTATGCATTTTATTTTATTACAGTCAAATCGATTAATCACGATTAATCGCGTCTAACATGGAAGTGTATATATATATATATATATAATTTGTATTCATTTATATCAGTTTTATTTTTATTTTATTACAGTGGAAATCGATTAATCTAGCATGAAAGTGTATTTTATATATATATATATAATTTGTATTCATTTATATCAGTTTTATTTTTATTTTATTACTGTCAAATCGATTAATCACGATTAATCGCATCTAACATGAATGTGTATATATATATATATATATACATACTTTTGTGTTAGATGCGATTAATCAATTTGATACCATTAAAATAAAACTGAGAATAAAAATGAATACAAATTATTCATACATATTTAACCAAAAAACATAAAATTACTAAAACTTTAGGAAAAAATAAAAATTAAAACGTTCAAAATATTAATAAAAAATAATAATACATAAATAAAACTGCTGTTCCTTTCTACGATTTCTAAGATAAACATTTCAAACAGTAATATGCTGAATTGTCACATGACCTCATTATGCTGCACGTTTAATTCGGGCATTTAGTTATCGCATTATTTTGCAATTTTCATTTTACAGTCCCATCGAATAATGAGTCAGGAAAGAGATGGATGTACAGAAAACACTTTAACTTCGTTTGTCACATTTAATGGAAGGGCTGTATGAGTGCACTGAATCATGGGATAGATAAACAGGTTTTTTCATTAGTTAAAGGCTATAACAATGCACATCTTCAAAGCGAGCGATGAGCTCCAGCTGCTCCACTGACCTTTTATACACAATTTTAAGGTCCCTCCACTCCAGGAAGCTGCACATCTTGGGCTTGCGGGCCAGAACCGTTTGCACCAGCTCCCGCGTGATTTTCTTCTTCTCCTTGTCGGACAGAGGAACGTACCATTTCTGCAGACGGAGCTTTCCCTGTCTGCTGAACAACAGCATGAACTGCATCTGACGGGAAAAAGAGAACGTGCCAAGACCAAACGGATTCCGTCCGATGGTAAATAAGAGCCTAGTAACGGTCGTGTCAATAATAAACCACTCAGGATCGGTGTTTTTTTTTTGTTCCAAAACCATAAGGCATTTATTCATCTTCAAAACACGAATGAAGATCTTTTAAATTAAATCTAAGACATTTCCGTCCCTCCACTAATACCACTTTCAAGCCCCAGAAAGGCAGTAAAGACATCATTAAAGTAATCATGTGACTCCAGTGGTTTAATCTCAATTTTTACGAAGCGATGCGAGTGATTTGTTCCCATAATTTACCACTTTATTTACAAAATATTAATCTCCAACGCGCGTTCACGAGAGCACGACGACGCATGCGTGTTGTGTTGACTTGCGAGAACGCGCGTTAGAAAGTGGTAGTTGTTTTTAATTTCGCTAAAAACATCTTAATTAGTGTTCTGAAGATGAACGAATATCGTTTGAAACGACACGAGGGTGAGGAATTAATGACAGAAATCTAATTTTTGGGTGAACTAACCCTTTAATATAATATTAGCGTCAAAACATGACAAAAATAACCGCATTTGACATTGAGAAAAAAAAACCCAAAAGGGCACATATTTAAATAAATAAATATCACATTTTACTATTTATATAATAGTGTACATTATTATTGATATTATATTGTACAAATGCATGTCGGATAATATTATTATTATAACCAAACTCAATTTCTATGTTGAACATAGCTCTCATAGCTCATTTGCATATAGATATAAATTAATTCAAAGACCAAATACAGAAAACTTATGAGCAGATTTTGCGTTGTAGAGATTGTTGCAAAGCTAATTAATACTAATAAGCACGTGATCTGGTATTTACACTTTTGAGTCACGCGAGGCGTTTGCAACCTTCCTCAGGCAGGAAATGATTAAAGAACACGCGACATACCTTTATGAAGAGGTCCGTTTGTAAATGAGGGATGAATTCACATGAGTTCTGGATTCACAGTGATTCGTCTGTCACAGCTCGAGTCTTGTGTACAATAGATGCTAAACGGCGTCAGCTGACTGCTCGTTACTCATTGGACGGAGGCTTCACTCGGGAGTTTTCATTGGTGCAGAACAATACCGTTATTCCCGCCTAGTTAGGAGCTCAGGCAATTTGATTGGCTGATGCATGCGTCAGTCAACGCTAGAGTTGACGGTTGTTGGAAGGGTGATTGTCAAACGTTTTAAAAGGAGAGCAGGTTTATAAAAGCGAATAAACGTCAGATTTAACTTGTCAGGGCGAAAGTATTTTTCATAAAATGACAAGAAAAAAAAAGAAAAACACACTTGGAAATGAAGCTCTAATATGTCAGGTTGGGGCAAGTTGTCACGTGTAAATATTACAGTACAATTTATTATTTTTTTTTATATATTTATCTGTTGGCCAAAATGATTTGGACATGAACACGACGCTCTCTTATACACTAAATAAAGCTTTTTTTAAAAAAAAAAAAAAATAAAACAAAAAAAGACTTTAAATGACGTTATTACTGAGGTTACGGCGCCACCAGGTGACAACTGTCGCATAGTGCCGCCAAAAAGTTTGAAAAACACCTGCTTTAAAGGAACCTCAAAGTAAAAGAGCGTATTTGAAATAGTGCAATGACTCAGTGCAAAGACAATGTTTTAAAAACACAAACTTTATTTACACGTCTAAAAGTGGATTATTTAATTCCAGACGTCAGGCGCATTTGTCTCGGAGCGCGTGCACGGCGGCGTTGTGGAGCTCCCGCTGCGTGATGACGCGCCGCCGGTTGAACTTGGAGAGGCGCGCGGCCTCGCTGCCCACCTGCGCGTGCACATCGGCCAGGTGCCGCATCAAAAAGGCGGTGTCACGCACGTCAATAGACAGCTCCTTTATATATATATATATATAAAAAAAGAAAGTCATTAAAACAAATTAGACAGTCCCTTGTCAAAAAAATAAAAACCCCTAGTGCCAGTTCCCCCAATAACATCAATAGTTCTTACCGTTTTGACTAGCTATTTACTACTAAACAAATTTGTTTAATTATTAAAAGAGTTAGTAAACCCAAAAATTGTCATTTACTCACCCTCACGTCATTCTAAATTCCGTAAAATTAAGACATTCGTTCAGCTTCAGAACACAAATGATCGTTTTGACTGAAATTTGAGAGATTTCGGCCCCAAAACGGGAGTAAAAACAATAAGAGCAATCCAGTGGTTTAACGTTAATTTTAAGAATTGGCGCGAGCGCTTTATTCGTTTAATATATAAAAGAAAACAACTTACAAATTATTAAATCTTCAGTACGCGTTCACGGAACGTCTGCTCTGGCGTCAACGACGCGCATGCGTCGTGGTGCTCTCGTTAACACGCGAGGAGTAGTAATGACCGTTAAAATTTTGGGGTGTACTATACCTTTAACATCAGCTCGTTAATATGAGCGTTAAAAGATTTGTCTCGTCAATTAATACTAGTTATTTTTACTCAAGTGCTCGATTTGTGGAAAGCTATTCTGAATAGATGCTGTAAATAAATGGAAACTTTTGTTTGTTTTAACTCACATTCTCAATCTTGTAGATGTAGGAAGAATATTTCTTGACGCTCTGCTTGCGTGTCCAGCCTGTTTTCACGGCCTTCTTCGTGGATTTCAGCCTCCTGTCAGATGATGTTTTCATGATTGATGCTGTCCAAGCCGCATTCACAGAACCGGAAGTGAAGCTGTTAAATTACAGACTGATCACCGGAACAATTTATTGCGTTCCCGCTCTTCTCAGCACAGCTGAAACATTTCAGTCTTAATTAAAGCTTCTGTCCCTAATTAAGACATTCAGTTAAAAGTCCGATCACCATGCCATTGTTTGTGGCCTATAAATCGCTATTTTGGTTATTAAATAAATTAATGAATATTTTTAACTTGAATGAAACCAGTTAATTTAGATTGTTTTAAAGTTGTGTTAGTATAAAAGGCGTAATTATTATTCATAATTGCTCTTTTTCCCCTATATTCATGTTGCGCTTCACGATCTGTGCATTTGATAAATAAACTTGATGTTTCTGTTTGGACTCTTATTGTTCTAATCATGTGAAGATTTTACACACACAGTTTAAGAGATTTGATTTCAGGAGAGACTCTAGATAAGTAGATACTACAATGAAACAACTGAGAACTCAATGAAGTTTCCTCCGGGAACAGAGAAGTCGTCACGCACGGACAGATCAGGACTATTATTGGATGTATGGAGTCCAGTGGATTACAGTAATCCAGAGCTGAACACTGCTGCTCATATAGTGCACTGTACAGATCTGCTGGTCAAGATGGACACGAGGATCCTCACTGTGTTTCTGCTGCTGTTCACTCAAGGTACAAAGTGTTTGTGTGACTCTCTCTGTGTGTGTGTGTGTGTGTAAGAGATCCAACAAAAAAGTGTTTTAAGAACATTGTTTTAACGTTCTCATTAAGTTATGAAAAGGTTTGAAAGGTTATGAGAACGTTTTTTCTTGGTTGTACGAACGTTAAGGGAACATTGTAGTTTATCATTCTTCAAACATTGTGGGAAAGTTACTTTTGAGTGTTCTCTGAACCTTCTGAAACAAGCTGTAACATTTAAAAAAAAATGTTAGACGACCATCCAGCTACATTTTATATACATGAAAAACGTCCATGGACAATAAATAATGTTAAATAATAATAATAATAATAAAAAAATAATGTTTCTGTGCAAAAGTTTTGAGAACATTATTAAGATTAAACACCAGAGAACTTTGAACGTCAGCCAAAGTTCTGAGTCCCTCAGAGTCTGTTTCCAGGAACTTGACTGTCATGGACTACAGCAGTTCTTCATCTAAAGTGTTCAGGAACTACATGTCTTCTGAAGTGATCTCTTACACTGGACCGAAACTACCAGCTTTGAGCTCGTATTTTGTGATTTAACAATTAGGCCACAATCACTGAGGATTTTACCTGTGGATGAAGATAAAAAAGTTTAAATGAAAGAACTAAAAATGTGCAGAGTTGTAAGTTTATGGGAAATTAAATGTGAGCGCTTTATCTTCATGATTTTGATCCTTCAAAAAAAACGGATGGATGGATACAGACATATAGATGGATAGATAGACGGATAGACAGATAGATAGAGATGGATAGATAGATAGATAGATAGATAGATAGATAGATAGACATAGATAGAGTCAGACAGATGGATAAAGACCGATAGATAGATAGATAGATAGATAGATAGATAGAGACATAGATGGATAGAGACAGATAGATAGATAGATAGAGACAGATGGATAGATAGATAGATAGAGACAGATAGATAGATAGATCGAGTCAGATAGAAGATAGAGATGAATAGATAGATGGATAGATAGACAGATAGATAGATAGATAGATAGACGGATAGATAGATGGATAGATAGACAGATGGATAGATAGACGGATAGATAGATCAACATAGATGGATAGATAGACGGATAGATAGATAGATGGATAGATAGACAGACAGATAGATAGATGGATAGATAGACAGATAGATGGATAGATAGACGGATAGATAGATAGATCAACATAGATGGATAGATAGACGGATAGATAGATGGATAGATAGACAGACAGACAGACAGATAGATAGATAGATGGATAGATAGACAGACAGATAGATAGATAGACGGATAGATAGATAGATCAACATAGATGGATAGATAGACGGATAGATAGATGGATAGATAGACAGACAGACAGATAGATAGACGGATAGATAGATGGATAGATAGACAGATAGATAGATAGATGGATAGATAGACGGATAGATAGATAGATCAACATAGATGGATAGATAGATGGATAGATAGACAGATCGACAGATAGATAGATAGATAGATGGATAGATAGACGGATGGATAGATAGATCAACATAGATGGATAGATAGACGGATAGATAGACAGATAGATAGATAGACGGATAGATAGATGGATAGATAGACAGATAGACAGATAGATAGATAGATAGATAGACGGATGGATAGATAGATCAACATAGATGGATAGATAGACGGATAGATAGATGGATGGACATAGATAGATAGATAGATAGAATGACAAAACCACAGATAAAATGACAGACGGGTAGATGGACTTCTTCAATAATGTATCTCTCTCTGATCTCTCACAGGTTTCATTGGTGTTTACACACAAGATGTGAGTATAAGTGTGTGTGAGTGTGTGTGTGTGTGTGTGTGGGTATTCCCTACGTTATGGGGACCAAATGTCCCCACAGGTATAGTAATACTAGTAAATCTTGACATTGTGGGGACATTTTGTTGGTCCCCATGAGGAAACAAGCTTATAAATCATACAGAATGATCTTTTTTGAACATCTAAAATAGCAGAACATTTTGTGTGATGGGTAGGTTTAGGGGTAGGGGTAGTGTAGGGGGACAGAATGTACAGTTTGTACAGTATAAAAACCATTACGCCTATGGAATGTCCCCATAAACCATGAAAACACCACATGTGTGTGTGTGTGTGTGTGTGTGTGTGTCAGGAGACATGGTCTTATGAAGAGGAGGAGGAGGAGGGTGTGAAGGAAGTGACAGAGAATCAGACGCCGGCGGGCTGCAACTGTGACTGTCAGGAGTTTCGACCCACCGGAACTCCAGCCTGGACCTCCATCAGCACCACGCCGTCCACACCCATCAGCCCCTACCAGAACTGCATGCCGGGTCAGTGTCTCGTGTTTCCTGTTAGTTTGTGTGTCGAGTGGCAGAATCATGCAAGGTCGTTAGTTCTCATTAGAGCATCTCTCGCTCCACACTAACCGATTCAGGGCGTGAAGCCAAGAGGCTTTAGAGCGATTACACGAGTAACGATCATCCGTGATGCAGCAGCTAAAACACACGAACTGACCGAGCGTCGGACGTCACCATCCAAATACTAAACGACAAGGAACAAGAGGACCACACGGACGGTCCGCGGGAGACGACGAGAGCCGAGCGAGACGCCGTCAGAACGGGAAAGCAGTGACTTTGAGAGAGGGTAGAGAGTGCCAGCGGATAATCTCATGACTAATGAATGTGATGCCCAGATTACCGGGCCTGAAATAGTGTGTCCCGCACCTCACAAACTGCTGGAGATCCACACGTGCCAACGAACGGGACTCCCGATCTCCATTCAGGCCGGAGGAGAGTCATAAAATTAGGATAAAGTCATGTATTTGTGTTCATTTTGTTCGTATTCCCGTTAAAATACAGCTGGATGCCAACTTTACACAGAAAATCACACAGCAAAGTTTTTCCAAACCCTTTCCTTCTTGTTATTTTCCCATTTCCTCAGTTTGACTTCCAGGAACAGGATGTTTCTTGCATAATATGAATCACATTTAGCGATTTTGAGCACATTTTGAGGATGACCTGATGGTTTCCATGCTCCCGTTTTCCGTTCAGAGTGTCCCTACCACAAACCGCTGGGATTCGAGGCGGGATCGGTGTTGGCGGAGCAGCTCACCTGTTCCAACCAGGAGCAGTACATTGGCTGGTTTTCCTCCTGGACCCCGAACAAAGCTAGACTCAACAGTCAGGGGTTTGGGTGAGTGTCTCAGAAACAAGTGCGCTCGATTCTATTAAGTGTGCTCTTGTAGTGCACTTCAAATCTTAAAAGTATACTTTAAGAAACTGTACTTGCAGATAGTATAATAACACAAGAAAAGGTGTTACAGACATTTTTAAACGTGCACTTTGTAATAAAAATGTCAAGTTTTGCTTTAAAGTACTTTTAATAATAATTTGTCAATAAGTGCACTTATTTTGATGTGTCGACTAAAGCAGAAGTACTTGAGTATTAAAATTGAACTCTAGCTTGTTATTCGATATTACATTTAAAGTTAATATATTTTAATCTGTAATTAACCCTTTTTAAATACATGACTTTCACATTTCAATAGAAATTACACTAAAATAATTTAAAATAAATTAAACTAATTAATGGTCTGAAAACATTAAGTGTGCACTTATACTTTTTCCTAGGTAAAAAAAATAAGTATACTTGAACGCACTAAAAAAATACTTAAATAAATACTAACAAAAAAGTATACTTAAACACACTAAAAAAATACTTATATAAATACTAAAAAAGTATACTTGAACGCACTAAAAAATACTTAAATAAATACTAAAAAAGTATACTTGAACGCACTAAAAAATACTTAAATAAATACTAAAAAAAGTATACTTGAACACACTAAAAAATACTTAAATAAATACTAAAAAGAGTATACTTGAATGCACTAAAAAATACTTAAATAAATACTAAAAAAGTATACTTGAACGCACTAAAAAATACTTAAATAAATACTAAAAAAAAGTATACTTGAACGCACTAAAAAAATACTTAAATACAAGCAAGTATATTTGTAGTTCATTCTTATTTTTTTGTGCTAAATATATACACTATAAATACACTAATTAAAAGTACTAAATACCACTAGATTTTAGTGCATCAGAATAAAGTATACTACCGCAAAAATACACAGGAGTTTTATTAGTGTGTTTCTTACCTAAAAATGAGTTCAATCTTATTAGACTTTTATATAGTAATCCTAAATGTAAATTAAATTTATTAAATATATATATTACTAATGTACTAAGTACATTTTCCCAATTGTGGTACTTAAGTACACTTAAAATAAATGCATGAATCATCACTAATCACACTTAAATTGATAAAGTAAACCAAATATACAGCCGTGCGTTGCTTAAAACTGAACGCTTTACATAAAAATTCTAGTGTATTTTTGTATATACCGTCACTAAGTTCTATTTTACAGTAATTACAAGTAATGGAAGTATTAAGAGTTAAACATACATTAGAAATGAATATGTGGGAAATATGTTATAAATGTATTGTGTATAAATTATTCATATTTGTTAAATAATTAAGTGTTTTTTTTTCTGTCTGGTGAGCATATTTAAAAGTGTATGAAAGATGGTTTATGAAATACATTTGTTTTAATACAGAAACGGTGTTAAGAGCACATTTTAGTTCATACTCATGGTCACAGTTGGGGAGTAACGAAATACATGTAACTTAGTTACATATTTAAAATACAAGATTTGAGTAACTGTGTTTCATTACAGTTTCATTTTAAATGGGTGGTAATCAGATTACAGTTACATCTGAAAAGTGTTTTAGATTACCAAAGTGATTACTTTGAGTTTTAATGTCATTTAAACAGCGATTGGTGATTCTCTGACTCTGACCGTCTGAAAAAGAGGAGTTAAGTTTCATCAACATTTTAATACTTTTAAGAGGATCATAAAAATGTTATTTTTATTTAGTTCTGTCCTGAACAAGACAAAATGACTGAATTTATTAAAAAAAATGTCAACTGAACTGTCCTGTCATGACCTGATGATCCACGACTGTTTTCATGTTTTGTGAGTCATTTTATTATTCACTCGTCACTGCAACTTTTTCTCACTGTTTGTTTTTTCCCTCACAATTGTGAGTTTGTGTTTCACAATTCTGACTTCTTTTTCTCAGAATTGCGAGATTTAAACTCACAATTGCAAGTTATAAAGTCAGAATTGGGAGATATAAACTTGCAATACTGACTTTTTTTCTTGCAATTGTGAATTTAGTATGTGAGTTTATATCTCATAATTCTGACTTTTCTCAATATTGTGAGTTTATATCTCATAATTATGACTTTTCTCAATATTGTGAGTTTATTTCTCATAATTCTGACTTTTCTCAATATTGCGAGTTTATATCTCATAATTTTGACTTTTCTCAATATTGTGAGTTTATATCTCATAATTCTGACTTTATAACTCACAATTATAACTTTATATCACGCAATTCTGAGGGAAAAAGTCAGAACTGTGAGATAAAAACTTGCAATGACCTTTTTTGTGTTTGTTCCACACTTATTAGTATTCCAAAGTATTCTAAAGTATTTAGATTAAGTTACTAAACTTGAGTAATGTAACGAAATACGTTACAAATGACTTTTTAAAGCATGTATTTTGTGATCTGTAGTGAAATACATTTTAAAAGTAACCGACCCAGCCCTGCTCATGGTGTCTCATAACAGTTGAGAACACTGAAATGTTCCTAAGATTATCGTAAGAAGAATTTTTAGTATATTAAGTGCAAAATTAGTGCTTGAAAATAGGGCACTGTAAGTACATTATGGAGGTGTACTGAAATAAAGTGTGTTTTTCACCTGGGTTAGTAAGTGCTTGCTTTTCTCAAAGGTGATCAGGTTTTGGTCTCATTCCTCTTAAATAATTAGAACTAAACCAGTCTGAAATTGCAGCTTGGACTTCACCATTATCAATATTCAACTTTTATGGGTGACGTTTAAATACATTGATTGCTGAACTCTGTCTCCTCGCTCCGTCTCAGCTGTGCCTGGCTGTCCAAACTCCAGGACACGAATCAGTGGCTTCAGATCGACCTCCAGGACACGAAGGTGGTCTCGGGTATCATGACTCAAGGTCGCTGCGATGCGGACGAATGGACCACCAAGTACAGCCTGCAGTACCGAACCCACGACAGCCTCAACTGGATCTATTACAAGGACCAGACCGGGAATAACAGGGTAAAAACCTCAGTTAACCAGAGGTGTTTGAGGAACGATTCACCTTAAAACAAAGACTTTCAACCTCTGTTAGCACTTCTATTGATATTTTACCTGGAGAATGAGTCCTGACGTAGTTTAAGAAATAGATAAACGGATGGACGGATAATGTATGTTATCTCCTTGAGAACTATTGAAGTGTTCGTTCACCCAAAAATGAAATTTCTGTCATTAATTCCTCTCCTTCATGTCGTTCTTCACCCGTAAGATCTTCGTTCATCTTCAGAACACAAATGAAGATATTTTTGATGAAATCCTACGGTTCAGTGAGTCTCTATTGACAGATAATGAACACTTTCAATGTCCAGAAAGATACTAAAACATATTTAAAACAGGTCATGTGACTACAGTGGTTCAACATTAATGTTATAAAGCGACTAGAATACTTTTAGTGCGCCAAAAAAACAAAATAACGACTTTTCAACAATATCTAGTGATGGACGATTTCAAAACACTGAAGCTTTACGAATCTTTTGATTCGAATCAGTGGTTCGGTTCATGAATCAAACTACCAAAGTCACATGAGCTATTGAAGTTTTGAATCACTTATGACGTAACGAAGCCTCGTTTACTGAAATCACGTGACTTTGGCGCTCCGAATCACTGATTCGAATCAAAAGATTCGTAAAGCTTCATGAATCAGTGTTTTGAAATCAGACATCACTAGATATTGTTGAATAAAGTTAGTTTTTTTGACGCACAAAAAGTATTCTCGTCGCTTTATAATATTAAGGTTGACCCACTGTAGTCACATGACCTGTTTTAATTATGTTTTAGTATCTTTCTGGCAATAGATATTTCGGAACAAAATATCTTAAATATCGAAAATATCGTATTCGACACAAAAGATTCGTAAAGCTTCATGAATCTTCGGCCATCACCAGATATTGTTGAATAAAGTCGTTATTTTGTTTTTTTGGCGCACAAAAAGTATTCTCGTCGCTTTATAACATTAAGGTTGACCCACTGTAGTCACATGACCTGTTTTAAATATGTTTTAGTATCTTTCTGGACATTGAAAGTGTTCATTATCTGTCAATAGAGACTCACCGAACCATCAGATTTCATCAAAAACATCTTCATTTGTGTTCTGAAGATGAACGAAGGTCTTACAGGTGTAGAACGACTAATTAATGACAGAATTATCATTTCTATGTGAATTAACCCTTTATGTCCCGAACAACAACAACAACAAAAACTATTCACACAGATGGTGCAGACAAACTTTAGCTTGTTGATTGTTTGTGTTCGTCTATCAGGTGTTCTACGGAAACACGGACCGATCCTCCACGGTCCAGAACCTGCTGCGTCCGCCCATCGTGACGCGGTACCTCCGGATCCTTCCTCTGGGATGGCACACACGCATCGCCATACGCATGGAGCTGCTCATGTGCATGAACAAGTGTGTCTGATCCATGAGCGTCAGAAGCTTCATGTCCCGCAACACTAAAGTCGAATACGCTGGAAACTGGTCTCCGATCAGTTTGACATATTACCATATAACCGTAGCTTACAAAATTAAACCAGTAACCACTTTTGATGTAAAACAAGAGGACTACTATGGGAGAGATAGTGTTTTTAATTTCTATTCCTGTAATGACAAATGCATAAATTCCTCAATCGAGTCAGTTTATCACAGACGTAAACGTTAAAGCTTCTTCAAAAGTGTGTTTCTCGCTCGCCACAACTTCAAAAATAAACTCTTATCATCTAAAAAAAGTGTTCAGTCCAGATTAAACGCCAATCCATTTTTACTGAAGAAATGAGACTAACGAAATGTGTTGTCCTTTGACCTTGTGTATCAATTTGACCTTTGTAAATTGTAAATCATGTGCACAATTTAGCAAATCAAACGAGCGAAATAGTCAATAGAGTAGAAGGGACCATCCCGGTTGTGACATTTTTGACATTTCTGCCTGTATTTTGGAGTTATTTTAAGCTGGTTTGTTCAAAATGTGATTAAAACGAGTTACACGTGTCAGATATTAAATGACAGACCTGTTATCTCTGCAGTAAAAACAGAAAATGTGTGTTTTTATTCAACACAGACTTTGTGTAACGAAAATTTGTAAAATTTTGCTCATTTTACATCCCTCAATTTGTCCAGGGGTGTCCAATCCTGCTCCTGGATTTGTAACTTGTTCCTGATTGGAGAAATTGGAAGTGTTTTCCCTACACGATTTAGCAAAAGAGTAAATTGTCAGCAGGATTGAGTTTTTTCCTGTATGTCCTGTGCGGGATTTACTGGCACATCTGCCTTTATAACCAGACCCCAGCCATTCTCAAGTCTTAATAAAAATGAATCATCTGATCCTAGAAGACTTCTGTATCCATATGACTTAATGCATCATGTTTATTTATCAGTGAAATGAATGTGAAAAATAGAAATTTGGTGGTTTCACAAGTCATCTCACACATTGTGTGAAATGTTCAATAACTCTGTAATCTGATTCTGTGAGAAAATCACCACTCAACCTCAGAGAGAGAGAGAGAGAGCGCGAGAGAGAGACAGAGAGAGAGAGAGACAGAGAGACAGAGAGAGAGAGACAGAGAGAGAGAGAGAGAGAGAGAGAGAGAGAGAGCGAGAGAGAGGGGGAAAATGCTGGGTTTATAAACAACCCAAATTGGGTTGAAAATGGACAAACCCAAAGGTTGGGTTAAATGTTTGCGCAACCTTCTGGGTAGTTTTTATTTAACTCAATTATTGTTAAAAATCACTACATGTCTGGCTTGAAATGAACCCGAAATATGTTGGAAATTAAAAATCAGACACACAATTACTAGAGGTGACCATAATAACCAAATAATAAGCAATTTAATAAATGTTTATTCAATTATTATTCATTAAACTTATTAATAAATGTTAATTTCCGACATATTTTAGGTTCAATTAAGCAACAATACGGTCATTTTTGAACAACAGTTGAGTTAAATAAAACTACCCAACCACTGGGTTTGTCCATTTTCAACCCAACTTGGGTTGTTTTTAACCCAGCATTTATAAGAGTGTAGAATTAGAGCTGCACGATAATGGTTAAACTGATAATCACGGTTATTTTTCTCAAAATTATAATCACGATTATTCTTTCAAAACTGATAACGGCCATTTTGCGTGTTTTTTACCAGCCTGCACTTCACCCCGACGGCCTGTAGGTGACACTATGATATCATAACTTCATTGGACTGTAAATCAATACAAAACGAGTGGTTTAAGTGAGCACTTTGTAATCTGTATTCTGAGCGACACAATTCGTTTGCAAATGAGAAAGATTCAGATTGTCCTGCCAAGTCGTAAACAAGAATAATTCTCTTTGATATTAAAAACAACTGCCATCGGCTAGAATCGTTTTCAACCGAGGCTGTAAGACTGATGCCGGGCTGTCTGGACCAAAGATGGCCTCTCTCCGAGAGAACAAAGGACATTAAAAATTAGCATCCCCATCTGAGAAATCACACCTCAGTGTTGTCGTAATATAAATTTCATTTCCTTCTCTCCCTCTCCGTGTTGAGATCACCCAAAAATCTATGGTTGAATGTGAACAATTATCATACAACACTAGATATTTGAAATGAAACTGGTGCAATGGTCCCATCCCCACAGAAGTAAACCAAAAGGTCATGAAGGTTTTAAGAGTTTAGAGATATTTGTGACGAGCAGGGCGGGCGAGAGCCGTGAGTAATTCCTAATTACTGCTTATTAATAGTTAGTAAGGTAGTTGTTAAATGGGATGTAGAATATGGTCATGCAGAATAAAGCATTAATATATGCTTTCTACGTAGCCTACTAATAAACAGCCAATATCATTCATGCTAACTAAAGCTGCAAGCAGAGATGAAAGGGCCCTCGCACTGGTGCGCTATGACTATAACTGAATTTTGTCGTGTAGATGTCTTCAGGTCAGGGCACTTATCAAACATGTGAAGTTTGAGACAGATTTGACATTGTATGTTTGAGTTACAACAACTTCCTGTTTCATGGCGAAACATCAAACTTTGTCAGGCCGCCATGGACACGGCCTTCAACGAAAACTCAAGATCTTTGCAATTTAACATCACTAAGGCCTTAAGATTAGATGTACCAAATATGATGTCGACCTGGTCAAAGCTCTAGGAGGAGTTCGTTAAAGTAGAATACAACGTCTGGAAATGGCAATTTTTTTTTTTTTTTTTTTACAAAATTCAAAATATCTGACTTTCTGTTGGATTTTCAGATATTGCCCCTATAGACTTTTTTGTAGGTATTGAGCTGTTACATATGTGTACCAAATTTCATACTTCTACGTGAAACGTAGCGCGAAAGGCGCTTAATTGAAGTTTTGCGGGTGCCATTTTGCCATAATTCTGAAACCCATAGAGTATTCACACCACCGGTGCTAAAAAGCAACTAGATCATAGTGAGAATCGGACCCTAAACTAAACTAAAGTGTGACCAAATGTTTTTGCAGATGTCGACCGAATCATCCGGATGTTTGCCCTTGTTGCCGATTAGCATTCATTCATTTGAATGGGACCCCGTTGCGAATTAACACATGTGGAAGATGTGGAAGAGGTATTTCACCTCTGCTGGGCTTGACCGTTTGTCATTTTCGACCCCTGGGGAGAGACAGACCCCCAGAACCGCCCATCTCACACAAACTGGTCTCCATAAGAAGACAGAATGCCAGAACTTGACCGACATCCGAACGCAGCGGTTCCTCAGAGATTTTTCAAGATGGCGGACTCTTCTAAAGGTAAGAACGAGTTCATCTCTTCAGATAACAGCGTTTCTTCAGGCTTCATGAAAGTAGCTACTTTTAAGACTTTTTTGAGAACAAGTAAAGTACCAAAAGGAATATTTACATCAATGTTTTCTCTAAAATGTACATTTCTATGGAGAAACGCAATGATTAGATGTGTTGTAAAATACGACTTCCAACAGATATCCATTACTTTTTCTGGAAAATTGTTCCCGCCACGGAATAAAAGAGTTTAAAAGATTATTGCGATTTTTTAATCTCACATTTCTGACCTTTTTTCCTCCCTCAAAATTGCGAGTTATAAAGTCTGAATTGCAAGATATAACCTCGCAATTCGATTTTTTTCTCCTAAGTGCGAGTTAAAGTCCAATTCTGAGGGGAAAAAGACTGATTTTTTTTTATACATTTATACATTTTTGAGATATGAACTCGTGTAAGAAAGAAAGTCGCAATATTACCCTTTTTATTCTGTGGCGGAAAGAAGCTTTCCATAACTTTTTAATTAATTTTACGAAAAAAAATACAAATAAATAAATAATAAATTGAATTGCTCTGCTCCAAACCAATAGAATATGGAAATAACTTTTACTGTACATTGAAAAAGTCTTGATTATCCCGCCGAGAGTCGTAGTTTGCGCTCATAATCCTCAAATTATGGAATAAATTATCACTTACTTACTGGATCCTTGGACTAAAAACTTTCAGAGTTTAGCTGCTTTAAATGATCAGATTGGATTTATGTCCTTTTTCCCTTGAAGAAAAGTAATGTTTCGTTTTAAACAATTTAATACTAGAATAATTCTGTGTAAAACAACAGTGGATTTAATGTCTAATGCTAAAATGGTGATGCTTTGGTCATTTCAAGAATAATTTATCCAACCGTATATTGTTTATTTGATAGAATAAAAGCTTTGCGGCCGTCCTTGTAATGTTCAATTGCTTGCAATTTAGAGAGTAAAATGTTAAAAATCCTAAATTGAAGATCTACATTTTTAGAGTAACTTACCCAACACTGAATATAAAGCAAATGTTTTTAACAGATATTTAAGAGCGTGTCTGTACAGTTCCTGGCATTTATATGCTTACATTTTTAGTTATTTACACAGTAAAATCCCCAGAGTTAAATCAACTCTGCTCAGATAACATTTGGTCCCTCTCTAAATAGTGTTAAAGTCACACTGAACTAGTGTTAAAGTCACACTCTTCAGAGATTGAATGTCTTTTATCTTCAGTTGATTTCATCTAAGGCTGTGGCTGAAGTCAGTTGTTGTTCTTGTGTTTCTCTTTTCTTCAGTGATTCTGCTTGTTAACAGCAGGTGTTCATCATTAATGTTCAATCATCACTTAATTAATTGCTTAATTATCTCATTAACTTTAACTCTGCTTCAGTGTTACTTTAACACTATTTAGAGAGGGACCAAATGTTATCTGAGCAGAGTTGATTTAACTCTGGGGTTTTTACTGTGTATTGAGTATGTCATCTTTTAATTTGCAGTGACTGAACCCTCGACTCACGGAGGTGATGGTGGTAAATATGTCTATCTTCTGTGATAGATCACTCATATTGCTAATCATTATCCTAAATCTAACGATTCTCATCTTTTTCTAGATTTGCAGCCTTTAGCACTAAATCTGACTCCAGGAGACCGGAATACTTCGAAGACTCGGAGGACAAACGACAGTCAAGAGGACGAATCGTTGAGGAAGAGGAGAAACACCGATGCTTCATCTGAGAGGACTCTGGAGAAAGAAATTACTGACGGTAAGATGATCCAACCTCCTCAAGCGTTTCATCACAGATCTGTTACTAGAGTCTGTTACTCAAAATGAGTTTTTTTTTTAAATCCAAACCCCCATTTTTATTTGTGCATATTTTAGAGCTGTCAATCGATCAAAAAATATCAACTAATTAAAGGCACATTTTTTTCGATTATTATAATACCTAATTATGCAGAATATAAGATGGTAAATAGTTTCCAAAACAATATATAACAATAAAACATATACCCCGAAATTCAACATATTGACACAAAATGATAATTGCAAATCTACTAGAGTCCAGTTGTATCTGTGAATTTTCTTTTCTGTAGCTTTCGGGATCGTGTAAAAAAATATACCTCCGATTTCTTGTCAAATCTATTTGTGTAGTCAGTCGCAGAGCGCTTTCCGGTTTTAGATGCGTTTTGTGTCGCATTCAAGTTATGAAATTTGGCACACAGATAGAGGACAGTCTGAGCTGTCACCACAGCAAATTTGGAGTCTCTAACTCGACCTCTCTAGCGCCACCTGCTGTCCAAACTTGCACTTATATTTACGCTAATAACTTTTGAAGCAAAATTATTTCTTTCCTCTTGATTCCGTGACTCGACGATTTGATTGTACCCTATGATGTCATTTTCCCACCATTTTGAATTCTCCGAAAGACTTTTTCAAACTCACTTAAAATGTCTGAACAAATTTTACGTAGGGTTTGCGAAAATAGACGTCCTCAACGCTTTATTAAGTTGGCTTGAAAGAGCCAACTTACTGATATTGTACTTAAGCTTATTATTATTCTTCTTAGACTAAATTTCTAAACGCTACTCCTCCTAGAACTTTCAAGCTACAACCACCAAACTCGGACCAGACCTTCAGACTATTCTGACTCGGGTTGCTATATCTTTTCAGACTGGTCTGACTGACGGTTTTCCTAAAAATTCTGATCAAAACTCGGAAAAATCCCATTGACTTTCATTGACGGAATGTTCAGATGAGCCAAGACTGTTCAAACTCCAACTGTCAAAATTCAAATTTAAACTGCCATTTAGACTCAATGAAGCTGCCATTCTATGTGCTATTTCTAATCCATTTAAACTCATTTAAACTCAAAATCTAAAATCTATCTAATCTGACTATTTCTATTTATCATCTGACTATTTCTATCTATCTATCATCTGACCATATCTATCTATCTATCATCTGACCATATCTATCTATCTATCTATCTATCTATCTATCTATCTATCTATCTATCATTTGACCACATCTATCTATCATCTGACCATATCTATCTATCCATCTATCTATCTCTCTATCATCTGACCATATCTATCTATCTATCTATCTATCTATCTATCTATCTATCTATCTATCTATCATAACTTCTAAAGTAAAACTTGAACTATTTCAAACTTCAAGCTTTTCAAACTGTTTCAAATTTTTCTAGCTAGGCTTTTCAAGCCAACTTAAAGTTTGTCTCGACAAACTTTTCTATCTAGTTGTATTTATTATACTAACTTTAAAACATTGATGTATTTAATCTCTTCATTTACACAGAGGGGCGTGGTGCGAGTGAGGATGACGTGTCTGGGACCGGCAGTCGAGATGATCCAGATGCTCTTCACCGAAAAGCAGAAGAATTGCAGTCCGAGGCTCAGAGCAAAAGCCCTCTAGAAGCCATTAGCAAACTGTGCGCCCGTGAAGCCGCTGCTCTACGTCGCATTTGTCTGAAGATTAAAGAAGCAGGACTGCCTCAGAAAAGGAAACTAAAAGGTAAAAACCAGTAGGATGACTTTATTTACCCTTATTACCCTTTTTTTTTAAGTTTAGTTCCTCATTTATTTATTTTACTGCCATCGATCGATTAAAATTGTAACTAATTAATCACACATTTTTCTGTAATTAATTTATTTAGGTCTCAATCAGGTACATATACAAAAATTGTATTTCTAAATTAAATATAGACTTACGTAGCGGCTGAGAAAATAGACGCTCCTCAACGCTTTATCGTATTTATTATACTAAATTTATAGCATTGATTACCTGTAATCTTCCACACAGATGAGAGTGAGGGTGACGCGGCGTCTTCGTCTGGGACCAGCGATGGAGACAAGGACGTGTCAGGGAGACGAACACCTGATGCTTTCCACCAACACGCGAAAGCAGAAGAATGGCAGTTCGCGGACCACGTGGACGGGGAAGGACTTCGCAAAATCATTTACGAATTGGGCGCGGACAGAATCTCTCAGATTGTTTCGAAGCTTGAAGCATCAAAATTAGTCTTGCCTCAGATCAAGAAATTAAGAGGTAGGCGCACCAGCTACTCAATCGCACCTAACATTAAAGTTTTAATATATTTTTCACATTTTAATCTCCAGATTATTAAGACAGTAGCCTGTATTTTAAATATTGATGTCATTAAACAAATATATAAAATAGCTTGAATGTAACTCAACATGTTTTAAATTAACTTATTCGGGTTAGTAAATTTGACAGAGTGGATGAGCTAGCAGTTGAAGGCGGGGCTAATTTGCATATTCATGACTCTGCTGTCATGAATATGTAAATTAGCCCCGCCTCCACTCGGTTAAACTTACTAACTCGAATAAGTTGCGCCAACTCAAAACATTCGAGGTAATCCGTTACATCAAATTTTTTAAGTTATGATGTTCCCAATTTTAAGTACGCTTAAGTTTGTAGTACTCGTGCATGTTAGCGAACTCATAAGTAAAGCTTTATTTATATAGCACCTTTTAAAAGTGTTTACAGAATAGAAACATATAAAGATCATAAAATGAAACACAGACCAAAAATGAAATAATAATAATAATATACAACAATAAAATGAGATTTTTTTTTTTTTGAGATATTTCTTTACACCGAAATAACTAAAAGCTGACTCCCCGATTTTTAGCCGTGTCTAAAAACCAACAAATTACTATTAGATGTTCACATCGATCTTCATCAAGAAATGATTCACTGCAGTTTTAATCAGAAAACACTCAGCAATGGAGTCGAATTTACACCGGGTTTGTCTTAAAGCAGATTAAAAACACCACACAGACACATAACAACTTGATTTAACTTTAACTAAAAACATCGATGTAACCTTCAGTTCTTCTTCTTCACAGATGACGTGGGATCTTCGTCTGGGACCAGCGATGGAGACGATCCAGACGCTCTTCGCCAGCAAGCAGGAGAGGATCACAGGAAGAGGGAACTGCTTTGCGAAATCTTTAACCAGTTGAACACCGGCAAAGTCTCTAACAGTCACATTCTGTCGAAGCTTGAAGATTTGAGAGCAACCTCGCTGCAGTTTTCCACGGAGATTCAAAGGAAGTTAGGAGGTAGTTAATAAGCACACTTTTAATTAATTTAACCCTCTTATGTCCTCGGGGTCTATATGACCCCGATTGACGTTTCATTCGTTAAAAAAAAATGGTTCCCTTCATCTTAGAGGAATGAAATTTTGTGACTTTTCCTACATTATCTATCTATACATGCACAGAAAAGCTGGGCTTGATTCGGTTGTTCTAAAGGTATGTAAAAAAAAAAGTCACACTCATGACCTTTGGGGTCAATATGACCCCACATTGAAATGAATGGAAAAATCGAAAAAAAAATGTGTTTTTTATTTTTCATTTGTCAAAAAAAATCTATAAATCCAGAATAAATCTGAACATTTCCATACCACAATGAAGTCCTGGTACTAGAGCACAAATGTAATGTGGAACGGACATGATCACTCGCACACACACAAACACACACACAGGTGTGACTCCAATTGAAAGCATTTTTTTAGAAATTGACAAATAAAATCAATAATTCCAGCATAAATCTGAAAATTTCCACAGAAATGAAGTCCTGGTACTAGAGCACAAATGCAATGTAGAAAAGACATGCTCACTCAAACACACACACACATACATTTAATTATTTTTTTCATTAAAAATTAATATTTCACACGCAAGCTAATGGTATAGTTGAGGAATTGTGTGGTAAATAGGTACAAAAGTACTTTGTATATCCAAAAACACAGCATTACTGTATAGATGAGAAGTAAACAAAAAAAATAATATATTATATGTATTATTAAAAATGTAAATTTTTTTTTTTTACAATCATTCTTTAAATTTTGGGGTCATATAGACTGAGTGTAAACAGGAAACCGCAGACATATGAGGGTTAAAATCATTTAATTGTTTAGTATCTAGTAATTAGTTACTTTTTAGAGTAACTAATCAGTCCTTCCAGAAAAACGTGATTATGCGATCGCTTGATTTCATGCATAATCAGCCAAAGTCTGCATATTTATCGCATTGTTTTCAAATACGCCGCACTTTCGCCGCATAAAATGCCGATTTCAGCAAGCAAAATATGCAAGGCTAGCATGATTTCATAATCCCTGTATTTTCGTTGCAAAAAAAGTCACATATCTTAGCAGAAAGTTGAAAAAACACAAGTAAAGCGCCATTATTTTCCCTCTATTGCCATGGGAACCTTATGAAGTGACGTAATGACGCGACGTGAACATCATCTGCAAACGCCGCGGTGAAACCATGATGAATCACGCAGATCATTCTCATTTGCCAACAAAAATAAGCGCAAAAGAGCGTGTGAAGCAGTGTGTCACATGACAGTGGAGGCAAATTATTTTGCGTGTCGAATCACAGACGACGCTGTATATTAGTAGTGTGTAAAATAATTAACGCTGCAGTAAGAGATTGGAAGCTCTTCATTTAACAGAAGATGTCAGTTTTGTATCGCTACCTCTGTAAAACAGGAAGCACACATTTTATTTTTTTATATTTTATTCATTCATTTTCACAGAAGTTGTTGAATATTCCTTTTGTGAAGCGACAGAACTCGTTTGACTCAATGTTTTGATTCATGTGTTCATGAAGGTCTGAAATAAAACAGAATGAGAACTTCAATATTCAGTGATTCAGTATCTTGAAGTATCAGAAATGACTCTCGACATGAAGGTAGAGTCTAGAGAGAACAGGATGTTGGGGGGGAATCACCTTTTTTCCCTCTTTTGCATCAAGTTCCCGCAATTTCATCGCATAAAATTGCAAAAATATCCCGCATATGCATTTAAGAAAACGTGCCGCATGATCAAGGATTTTTCGCAACAATCACACAAAAAAAATCTGTGTTTTTCTGGAGGGACTGACAAACCCAACACTGAATATAAAGCGCTTGTGTTTACATGTTTACCTCATGTTTACCTCATGTTTACAGGCTTGTCCGACAGTCAGCTGGAGGCGCTGAGGGACCTTGACTTTCGATTATGTAAGACCATGTCTCTGTATATTTCTTGGCATTTATATGCTTATTTCTCATTATTTACAACTGAATGTGCCACGTTTCTATCTGCAGTGACTGTGCCCTCGATTAACGCAGACGGAGGCGATGGTGAATATGACTCTTCTGTAATCGGCCACTCATATTGATTATGCTAAATCTAACTTTTGTCATCTTTTTCTAGATTTGCAACCAGTAGCAGAAGAAGAAGAAGAAGAGGAAGAAGAATTGCCGTCCGAGGATGATGGGAACGCTGTAAAGAACATCAGGAAACAGATTCATAAATTCAATAAAAAATTTCACGCTCAGGTTCGCGAAATGCGCCATTTGATGAAGCTCAGACGATTAGGAGAAACTTTGAGTGTCATTTTGGTGGAGATAATGGCGTTAAATACACTTAAAATTCAACAATGCATTGAAACCCTCGTATGCAAACCAAACTGAGCTGGACGATGACGTCATGCTCTCCAAAACTGATTATGCCAACGAATGATTTTTACAGACGAATGAATCAACACTGAACTTACTTACGCTGGACAATGACAACCAAACTTACTTGCCAGTGATCACCGTAAAGCTGCTTTGACACAATCTGCATCGTAAAAAAAGCGCTAGATAAATAAAGGTGACTTCACTTTACAGGTAGTCCAGCTTTAAAAGCTTTAAAGCAGGAATTTGTTTTAAAAATAAGAACTGCACCCTGCAATAATTCCTTCAATTGTTTCTGCCTAAAATTAATGCATAATGTTAGCGGTGTGATTTCTATATGTACATTTCTGAAATGCATGAACACATAACTGCAAATTGTAATGTAGAAACATGCATTTTACGTATTGTGAAAAGTGCTTCACGAATAAATGTGAATTGAATTGCTGTGAGTGTCTCACCATTTACCTGCAATAAAAATACATTTCAACTTAAACTAATTGCATTTTTTGTGAATCATTCATTCACGGCATGGACATCCTTGCATAAGGAACTCTTTTCCTGCTCTCTGAAAATGTAAAGTGCTTTTATGGTTTTTATCTACAACTATAGTAAATGTTTACCATGATTTAGGGTGTTTGAGATCACACAATATCTGTTATGGTACAGCGTCACTTAGTATCCTTTCTGTCAACATGCCCCGTTACGCTCTTTCGAAAATAACCTGAACCAACTAAGCGAGTCTTTAGGAACTCCAGTCTCATTTGCATAATGCGGTACACATTTGCATAATGCCTGCCTGCGGTCTTCATTGGCTGCCCGCTTTGACCCGCCCTCGAACACTATAGCTGGATAATTTTGTGAATTCATGTTGAGAAGATGCCGTTTTCTGCTCTTCAAAAGCAAATTCTCTTTGTAAACACTTCCAAAGGATGAGGATGGGGTTAAAATTACCATAGCGATACAACAGCAGAACCTTCTGACGACTGCGTCTCAAATCCACGTGAGGTCTAAACGGGATTCACAAAAGGCTTACCCATTAAAGATGGACAGTACCCACTTTATTTGGACCAACTTCCTCCTCAGAAGCACAACCTCCAAGTATGATTAATTACTGATGCAGGCCTTTATATATATATATATATATATATATATATTTTTTTTTTTTTTTTAAGTATTCAAAATGCGTAGTTTTGTGTTTTCAAACCATCAAATAAAATAAAACATCAAGACTTTCACCTGAGTGGAAATATTAATTGGGCAGATATCAATTGTTTTATCTAAATTGAGAGATTTGTTGGAAATTAGCTTTAAAAAAAATTGTTGGCCATCCATTTGTTAACGTCCTACAAACATTTAGTAAGTTCAGTAGGGCGATGGGGAGTGTTAGGTTTTGTAGATAAATACCATTGCATATCATTAGCATAAATATGAATGTTAATGCCCTAAGTGCGAAAAATGTGACCAAGGGGTAACATATAAATGTTAAATAAAAGCGGACCCAATACCGAGCCCTGTGGAACACCTGGAATAACAGTGACAGGCTCTGATTGAGCTTTCTTAATCTGGACAAACTTTTTTCCCCGTCACTTAAATACGATGAAAACCAAAGCGCATTATCAGTTCGACTCCAATTCAAGCCAATCATTCCAGTAAGACTGAATGACTAATGGCGTTAAAAGAATAAAAATAGGCAGGAAACCAGAATCAGCTGCAAGGAGAAGATCATTTGTAACTTTAACAAGAGCAGTTTCTGTGCTATGTTTGGATCTAAAGCCTGACTGAAAGTGGTCATAGAGGTCATTGCTTTGCAAATGCTCTTCAAGTCGAGTTGCTACTGTTCTTTCAAGCATTTCTGAAATAAAGGGAAGTGGTTTTTGGTTACAAGAACGTTCTTATTTGGTTCCCCCCAAAAACCAACTGTACTGATATACATTATATTGTTACTGAAGTAAGTCATTTCAAATAAGAGATGCTAACAAGATTTAGCACGTAGGAGATGACAATATAGCAATGCTAAAATTAGCAATGCTAGCATTTACTCTCCTGGCGAACATTGTTCCTGTATCTTCAATCAAACATGACCAAACAAGAGCAAGAAGTTCACTACTAAAGGACAGTTCGTGGTTGATTTAGTTTGACTTTTATTTATTCATGGATTTAAAACAGTTTTATGGTTATTTAAATGAGATCATTAGCATCTTAACTCATCTGTAGTAGAAGAAACACATGATTATAGAGTAAAACACCTTCCATCGCGGTATTCCTATGGTATGAAACGCGTGACAGTAGAAGAGACTGATGAACTTCAGGGCCGCAGGGATGGATTAGCGGCTCACTGACCAATATCAGTCAGCTTTATGATCAATGTTCTTGATAATCTAGTTGACTGGAGGATAATTCCCTACATTTCAGTAGAGCTACACGATTAATTGTTAAAAGATCACAATCTTACTCCTAAACGACAGCGATTCTGCTCGGTCTATTAAACCTTTGACAAGTACAATCATAGCAAACATTCAGATCTGCGTTCATGAAAAACAGTCTTTTCTACCACACAGAATTCATATTTCTGTGTTACAATAATTCAAACGACCACAGAAGTACTGGGATAAAAGTTCATAGTTCAGATATAAACACTGATGTCTCTGCTAGCGATCCAAATAGAGTAAATCACCTTCTGAAAGTGAGTTGATGCTTCAAATAATGATTGTGCCACACATTACAGTTGGTGACAAAAAAAAGTGTTTGTTATTGAATCATTTATTCAAGAGATTCGTTCAAAAATGCTGATTCATCCAGAGTGAGTCATTGAATCATTCACTCAAACCATTTCTTAAAAATGATTCATTCAAATGAATTAAACATTTTTAAATAGACTGCAGATTATAACGTTTCGTCAGAACCTCGAGCAAATGACATGTTTTGTTTAGTTCTCTGCTCAGAATTGTGGGAGAATCGTGATTTCTATTTGAAACAAAAAAAATCGTGATTCAGTTTATCCAGAATCGTGCAGCTCTAAATCCCAGCTAACAAATATATGTTCTGAGAATGTTTTGCCCACATATCCGTCAAGGTTTAAAAACATTATTTTTGAATGATCTCTGAATGTTTAACACCTCCAGTTTTTAAACGTTTGGAAAACTTTCTGCGAATGTTAAGGGAACGTTCCATTTTATCATTCCGCAAACATTAGAAAATTCCATTCAAAAGTAACATTAAACACGAACATCCGACGAATGTTTCAGGGAAATAAAACGTTCCATAAACGCTGTATAAATAGTTTTTGTGCCAATGCTTTGAGAACATTAACAAGCATTCGATTAACGTTACTGGAAGAACTTTCAGAGAACCTCGCCGGAATGTTAGACTAAAGTTCTGAGAACGTTCCCTGTTAGCTGGGATATCTCTGAAAACAAAACAAGATGCATATGGCTGATGCGTAATCGACGCAGTTTTCCAGGAAACCCTGGCGTTTGACATCTCATGTACCCGACTGACGTATGAATCATTAAAGCACATGCGCGTAAAAACCAGCTGAGAGGACAAAATACGCCTCCAGGTACCTTGATCTTTATTTAGAAGGATTATCTGGCGAATGTGAAATTACATATTGCATAAAATTAATTAATTATTATTATTATTATTATTATTTCTCCTCCTCGTGAACACACTGGCTGTATTTCCCTAAACAGAAACATCAAACAATCTAAAGAGCTTCGACATCTGATATCCAGATATTGCATGTAAAAGTGTATTTGCAGTGTTCAGAGAACTCTATACCTGAGGGAATCAAAGACTGGTAGATTGAGTAGAAATTAACTTGTTTTTAAAAATAAAAAGGCATCTGATTTTTTTTTTTTTTTTTTTGCAGTGGATCTCAATGGCCAGCAGGTGGAGCCACACCATTTTGTATGATTTGGTCAGATTTGGTCGATGTTTTTGCTTCAATTATTTAAAAGGCTTTGTATATGATTTGTATAGACTAACAAAAAGACCCACACCGAACCCAGATAGCGCACGTATGTTGTCATCCGGACAATGTTTCGTGTTTTTTTTACCTTTCATCATCTGCGGCACATCACCTGTTGTGTGTTAACATGACATTCACAATGAATTGAGACACAAATGTGACGTTTAAAGTAGGGCTGTCACGATTCCTCGATTAAATTTCAATTTGCCCGTGTCCAGTATCCGCCAAGATACCGGATTTCCACTGACGGGAATCCATGAAACGCATTATTAGACCGCTCTCTAAGGCTGCACGATACACAGTAAAATCCCCAGAGTTAAATCAACTCTGCTCTGATAACACTTGGTCCCTCTCTAAATAGTGTTAAAGTCACACTGAATCAGAGTTGTTCAGTTGTTCAGGAAATTAGTTGAAGTCAGTTGTAGTTCTTGTGTTTCTCTTTTCTTCAGTGATTCTGCTTGTTAACAGCAGGTGTTCATCATTAATGTTCAATCATCACTTAATTAATTGCTTAATTATCTCATTAACTTTAACTCTGCTTCAGTGTTACTTTAACACTATTTAGAGAGGGACCAAATGTTATCTGAGCAGAGTTGATTTAACTCTGGGGTTTTTACTGTGATATTAAACCCGATATTAAAAATCACAATAAAGCATAAAGCGATTGTGACTTTACAAAGGCTGCGATTAATCAAATAAATGTATGTGCTCCGGGTTTACATATGCGCTGTAATTATTTACATGCATGTCACAGCAAACGCTGGTCCACACAAACTGTTATCATTTACATGCGTGACCCGTCCCAAACTCCATCTCTGCATTTGCTACGGGTTTGGGTTGCTTTTAAAGTTCATCTGGAAACGCAATGTGCGGCCATTTCATCAGATTTGTAAGTTAAGTCATCTATAAACCTACGCAAACGCCCAATTGATCCTTCGCAAACAGTTTGATTGACAGGCGATCTGACCAATCAGAACCCAGAATTCGCCATTTTGTCCATCAAAGCGGTCAGGGGAGTTAGTAGATTAATGTTGATGAACTTGAATCACGTCTTGAAACAACATTCCTTCTGATGTTCATTCATGTTTATTTGATGCTATAAATGAACTAGTATGAAGAGATGATCGAGGAGCTACAGCGATCTGTCACCACACATTAAACACACACTAGACGCTATTTATTGATTCAACTTCTTTAAAAAATTACAATATTTTAAATGTTTCATACATTGTCAGTGTCCGCGACAATGTATTTTTAACTTCGTGAGAACATGATGTGTGGCGTGAGAGCGCATAGCAACAGTAACTAAAGGGGGCGGGGCTTTGCGAAGGTCAATTGTCAGGTTTTCACAACGAAACCCGTCCTGCTACTGCAACAGTAGCCCAATTCCACGGGAAAAACGCGGACTCTGCAACAGAATAATCGAACGATTGCTCAATTCCCAAAATAATCGTTAGCGACAGCCCTAATTTAACGCAACATACACGCGCTATCCGGGAAGCACACGTACATAGAATCACGCAAACATACGCATTCTTACCATTAACTACTGTTACTCTTAATATCTACTGATATTCACTGAATTGTAAACAGAAAATACTCGAAGACAGTCATAATATCTATATATACCATGTAGTCTTATTCTAGAGCTATAAAATAAATGTCAATACTGTCGTCTATACATTTTAGCCAAATATACTTTGCAGAATCAGATAATATATATATATATACTACAACCAGAGTAGAAACTGAAGCTGCACGTACAGTGCTATACATTTATATATATATATATATATATATATATTCTCATTTACATAGAGCTATAATCTTCTTTTAGACTGTAGTTATCCAAAAACAAAAAATACAGTAATTACATAAATAATACAAGAAGTGCTATCAAATATTAAAAACTGAAAAAGCCAACAAAAATAAAGATGGGGACAATATAGGCCTACCCTTAATACTTAAGAAGAAAAGGTCCATTAGGGGGCGCCGTTCACAGCGCAGTCTCTTTAAGGTCATTCAGGTTTGGCAAACGCGAACGAAAGTGGCGAGCGAAGCCCGGTTTGGAGGTCAGCTGCTCGGGATACGGGTTTCCCTCGGGACGGCCCAGAGCGCTGGAGTGCCAGCCGGACTCCATGGGCCCCGGGGCCGCCGCGTACGCCGCCTGCCGGCTCTTGGGCTGCATGGAGCCGAGGCCGCGAGGCTCCGCGAAACTCCCGCCTTTGGAGGAGGACTGCGGGGGCAGAGGGTAGTGGAGATCTGCAGAGGTTTGGTTGGAGGACGAGGAGGAGGAGGTGGTGAGATGAAGAAGCTTCCGCAGAGACTTCAGAGGCTGAGACACAGAAACAACACCAAACGTTTACTGCAGGTTTGATATATTCGTACTGCACCAAACGTTCATCACTTTATATTTTCGTATTTTAGAAGATCATTTATATGTGATTTAATGCATGTAGTCGGACACATATTTTTATTAATTGCACATGATTCTGCATAGTAACTCTTATATTTATACACACACAATTTGAATGTAATTTAATGCATAATTTATAAAAATCAAAAATTAAATGTTTATATGTTATTATTATATAATTTACATAATTTATATACAATTGTTTTATACGTAATTTAATGCATTTAATTTAATGCATTTTAATTTATAAAAATCAGAAACTGAATATTTTTTTACATATTTTATATTATTTATTTATATGATTTATGTATAACTTATTTACATGTAATTTAATGCATAATTTATAAAAATCAAAAATTAAATGTTTATATATAATTATTATGTAATTTACATAATTTATATACAATTGATTTATATGTAATTTAATGCATAATTTATAAAAATCAAAAACTGAATCTTTTATATAATTTTTAATTTTTTTTGTAAATTTAATGCATAATTTATAAAAATCAAATTAAATGTTTATATATATAATTTTTATATAATTTACATAATTTATATACAATTGATTTATACGTAATTTAATGCATTTAATTTAATGCATTATAATTTATAAAAATCAGAAACTGAATCTTTTTTTTTACATATTTTATATTATTTATTTATATGATTTATGTATAACTTATTTTCATGTAATTTAATGCATAATTTATAAAAATCAAAACCTGAATCTTGTTATATAATGCACACAATTTAATTATACAATTCATATTTAACTTATTTATAGGTAATTTATTGCATAATTTCTAAAAATCAAAAAATGAATCTTGTTATATAATTTATAATCATTTCTTTATACAATTTACATAATGTATACACTATTTATTTATATGTAATTTAATGCAAAATTTATAAAAATCAAAAACGTAATCTTTTTAAATATTTTACACGTAACTTATTTAAATATTTATATGATTTATGTATAACTTATTTATATGTAATAATTTCTAAAAAAAAAAAAATCAAAAATTGAATCTTGTTATATAATTCACACATTTTAATTATATAATTTATATTTAACTTATTTATAGGTAATTTATTGCATAACTTCTAAAAATCAAAAACTGAATCTTGTCATATAATTTACAATCATTTCTTTATACAATTTACATAATGTATATACTCTTTATTTATAGGTAATTTAAATTCAGAATTTCTAAAATCAAACTGAATCTTGTTATATAATTTATAAATTGTATGAAATTTCATGCATAATTTCTAAATTAAACAGAATCTTTTTATATAACTTACATATTTTAATGATATATATATATATATATTTATTTATATGTAATTTAATGTGAAATCACAGACTGAATCGTGTGATTATGTAACACAGAGCTGTGAGCACACAAGTGTTCTATTAATAAACTCTAAACACTGCGTAGGTTTCTCAGAACCATCCAGACTAATTTAACAATTCCAGGTGTTAATTCAAACATCAAATAAAATTTAATATTCATTCAAATTTACTATAATTATAGAGTGAAATTATTCATTTACATCATTATGTAATGTAAATGTAGAGTATTATATATTCTATTTTTTATTGAAATAGCCCATGTGTTGAGTATGATGACATTTATGGGTAACATTCACAGAAAAACATACATTAAATTTATATACAAGTAACATTTCTACAATAATAAAAAACACTATTATAAATCAGGCTTATTATAAATTGTTTATTATTTTACCTTATTCTTTTATACCCATCATCAGTAAGATACTTTTTTATTTAAAGAAACTGATACTTTTATTCATCAAGGATGAATTAAACTGATGAAAAGTGACATTAAAGACACTTAAAATGTTACAAAACATTCTATTTCAAACAAACGCTGTTCTTTTAGAACGTTCTATTCATCAAAGAATCAGAAACACAAATGTTTCTTGAGCAGCCAATCGGAATGATTTCTGAAGGATCATGTGACACTGAAGACTGAAAATTCAGCTTTGATCACTGGATATAAATTATATTTCACTACATATTCACATAAAAAACAGAAAATTTACATCATAATAATATTTCACAATTTTTAGAGTATTTTTGATCAAATAAATGCAGTCTTAGTGAGCAGAAGAGACTTTTGTGGTGTGGCTTCCTTGGTTCATCTCTGTAAATGCATATATACATGTATTTCTTTTAATTTTTAAAAGGTGCAACATAAATAAAGCGTAAATTCAGTGCTAATGGTTTGACACGGCACTGTTCGCCCACAGGAAGCAGGCGACAAACAGAATGATCCAACAGACGTTTGTTTCACGAACACGAGTCCAGCAGTGAAGCGCGGCGGTCAGCCGTACCTGAGAGTGAGTGTCCGGCGTTCTCTCCGCGGGCCAGTCGACGTCCCGCTCTCGCTCCGGATCCGGCTCTCTGTCCCGGCTGCGCTCCCGGTCCCGGCTCCGGGTGCGATGTCTGCTGCCCTGGTGTCCGTACGAGCGCGACGACTTCTGCATCAGCACCTGATCCGGCCCCTCGCTCGCCACCTGACCAATCGTACGCGTCACAGAGCCGTCAATCATCTCCACATTTAAATATTATAACTAACAATCAAAATAACAGAGAAGAACAGCCCAGGGGAGAAGCGTAATCATGTTTTCTGACACGGGTGGATTTTACAAATATTCGGATTATTCTTCTTCTCCTTATGATGATGATGATGATGGTGATTATTATTAGCCAGATTAGTCATGACATCATCATATTCAGATCCAAGAAGTAATGGATTAAATCAATCCTTTTCACAATATTACACAAAATTACAGCTTTACATTTAATATTGTATTTTTACAGGTAAATCTCACCAAACTGAAGTGAAATCATCAAGTTTGAGCATTTTTAAAAAAATTAAAAGCAGTATAAATTAAATTAAGTACACAAACTGTTTGCGTATTTTTGGGAGAAGATGTTTCCATCAGTCTCACCCCCGTGTGTTCGCTTCAGTCGAAATCAAAACCGAATGGAAAATTGTTCCACATGCAAATCACAGGATGCAAATATGACCACAGAAGACTGATGACATCACAGATCTGACAGCCAATGAGGAGACACGTGCCCAGCCCACTTCAACACAACGGTTAGTCTTGTTAATTCATGCAGCGAGAGCGGTTTAGTCTGCGGCGTGTTAGAGGCGTATGTATGGAGACTCGTGTATACCATCGGTGTGGCCACTAGGGGACGCTCTCTCTCAGAGGAGCTCCGCGTGAAGCTCCTCTGAGAGTGAAACAGAGGAAACAGAGCTTTCCTCATGACGGGAAGCCGCTCTTCTGCAGTGTCTGTCTGCAATACAAGAGGCACAAACTCACACAGAGACTGACACCCGACTCCACCACAGCAGCGCTTCATCAACTCTCATCAGGGTTTACAATTAATTATCAAAAAATATTTTAAAAAATATTTTTAAAATATAAAAAAAATATTTACAACATTTGCTTTAATTATTTTTAAGTTTGAGACATTTTATTGTTTTGTTTTGTAAGTTATTCATTTTTTACTTTAGTACTTCTAAAATTATTTAAAACTAAAAAATTTGAAACTTAGTTTATAGTTTATTTCAGTAAATAGAAATGTTAATGAAAACAGTGAATGAAATACGATTGTTTTTATATTATATTTCATTTTATTTCAGTTAATGTTTATTTTATATCTTATTTGATTTTAAGTTAACATTAATTTTATTTAAAGTAAAGAAAATGTTTGTTTTTTAACCATAATAACCCAACAAACCAGTGAGCCTGAGAGATTTTAACTCTCTAGAAACAATTTAATACTGGTTAGGGTTTATAATTCTATTTAAATTATAAATACATTCTATGCTCTATAAATATTCTACTCTATAAATTATAAATATTTTGTTTTTTTAAAAGGTTTCATTATTATGACCCAATTTTCCAATGATTTCACTGAATAATGACTTAAATTTTGGACCATTCCTCACACAAAGCTATCATATGATTTCAAAAGATTTTGAATAGAATAGAATAGAAGAGATAAGAGTAGAGTAGAATAGAATAGTGCAAAAGAGAGTAGAATAGAATAGAATAGAATAGAATATATAAGAGTAGGGTAGAGTAGAAGAGAATAGAGTATAATAGAAGAGAATAGAGTAGAGTAGAAGAGAATAGAGTAGAAGAGTAGAATAAATAAGAGTAGAGTAGAATAGTGTAGAATAGAATAGAATAGAATAGAGTAGAATAGAAGAGAATAGAGTAGAACAGAAGAAAATAGAGTAGAGTATAATAGAAGAGAATAGAGTAGAATAAAATAGAATAGAATAGAGTAGAATAGAGTAGTGTAGAATAGAACAGAGTAGAACAGAAGAAAATAGAGTAGAGTAGAATAGAAGAGAATAGAGTAGAAGAGTGGAATAAATAAGAGTAGAGTAGAATAGTGTAGAATAGAATAGAATAGAGTAGAACAGAAGAAAGTAGAGTAGAATAGAGTATAATAGAATAGAATAGAGTAGAAGTGAGTAGAATAGATAAGGGTAGAGTAGAATAGAATAGAGTAGAATAGAGTAGAGTAGAATAGAAGAGAATAGAGTAGAACAGAAGAAAATAGAGTAGAGTAGAATAGAGTATAATAGAAGAGAATAGAGTAGAATAAAATAGAATAGAATAGAGTAGTGTAGAATAGAAGAGAATAGAGAAGAACAGAAAAAAATAGAGTAGAGTGGAATAGAGTATAATTGAAGAGAATAGAGTAGAATAGAGTATAATTGAAGAGAATAGAGTAGAATAGAGCAGAACAGAAGAAAATAGAGTAGAGTAGAATAGAAGAGAATAGAAGAGAATAGAGTAGAAGTGAGTAGAATAGATAAGAGTAGAGTAGAAGAGAATATAGTAGAATAGAGTAGAGTATAATAGAATAGAATAGAAGTGAGTAGAACAGAGTAGAATAGAATAGAATAGGACTTTTGCTGAGGTTCTATGGTGTTTTTTGCAGTTTGACAGATGTGGTCACAGAAAAGAGCAGCATGAACATTCTTTTAAATTTCTGCCGTTTCTCACAGAAAACAACAGCAAGTGTTTGTAATGAAATAAATGATGACGGAATCGAGATCTGGAGGAGTTTTTCATTTAAACGGTCCGAGTCGCGGTCGAGTCGGGTGACAGACTCTCATTTACGGACTGGGTTTAGACTCTACTACACATTCACCTGAGATACATAAACACATTAAAACACATCTCACACACACACACACACACACACACACACACACACACACACACACACAGACTCACGGCTTGAGACTTCTTCTTCTTCTTCTTCATGGATCTGAAGAAGCCTTGTTTCTCCTTCTCTTTGGTGGGTTCTGGAGGGCTCACGTCCAGCGTCTCAGCCCCCGTCCTCATCAAACAACACACTTACAACGTCAATGAAGCTGATGCCAACAACCTAACATTACATTACACTATTTCTATTAACATTTTGAATTGGTTTCTGTTTTTATGTCTTCAGTTTTCATTGAAAAAAATTACAAAAATTACATTTTGTTGGAGCCAAATAATACTAGTACATATAAAAAAAAAATGTAACATTCACAGAAGATCACAAACAGAGAGTGTAAGCGCCGCATCCTCACCAGGGGTCATAGGTCGGTTGGTGTATGTTGTGGCTGCTGTCTATCGTGACCCCTGAACTCTCGTGGAACGAGTTGTCGGGTCTGGGTGACGGCACTGATGAAAACAGAAGCACATGAACATATTGAACGTGGAGAAACAGGGATGTCGGGGAATGTGAACTTTAAAAAGCGATACTGCATTGTTAAATTGCATGAAGTAACTTCTCGCTCGCTCAAACAACAGTTTGCTGATTGTCCGCATTTGCATGCAACGGGTTTATTGCAGCGAATACGGCGACGCATGCAGTGTTGACAGTGTTGTTGATTATAATGGGAGCAATCTAATTTAGTTGTTTGGCTCCTACGGTGTACAAACTGTGTGGAGCGCTGCATGACTACAGTACTGGAAACAGAGAGGATTTAAAGTGCATTTGTTGATAAATAAATTAGACAACATAATAAAATAAAAGCGTGTCACCCCAAACACCGTCTATAACGAATGCACAAATGTGATGTGACTGACCCCTGTAGAAGCTCCCGACCCGCCGCGGCACAGAGTCGGCGTACATCATGCGGTTCTCTTTGGCGGATCCGCTGTCATCCGTGAGCTGCTCGTGATACACGCCTCCCTGCAGCATCAACATTCGTCACAGACGTGTTTCAAGCAGAAAAAGTGCTGAATGTAACACTAAGGACATTATGTTGCATGAACACTGACGATTTCCCCTCTGCATAAACTCCAAACAAAAGGAAACACAACCAAAATGCCACCTTCAAGAATGAGAGAGCAAAGCAAAGAGGAAAATGGGCAGCAGAAGGAGGAATACGGAGAGAAAGAGGTAAAGAGACAGTGAAAGAGGGAGGAAGCAGGATGGTGCGGACCTCGCTTTTTTGCCGTGGCGCGTGAAAGGTGGTGGTGTTGTCCCGTGTGGACTCCCGGATTAAAGGCCGCGTGTGACTGACCTCTGCGGCTGCGGGGTCGGTCTGTTTATGGAGAGATGAGAGCAGGTGAAGCACAAAGCGTCAGCACACATTCATATGATCACTACAGGATCTGTTCCAAACCCTAGTGAGCTGCCTACCTAGACAACATTCTCAGACATCATACTGAACACACAATAGATAGATAGATAGATAGATAGATAGATAGATAGATAGATAGATAGACAAACGGATAGATAGATAGATAGATAGATAGATAGATAGATAGATAGATAGATAGATAGATAGGCGAACGGATAGATAGATAGACAGATAGATAGATAGATAGATAGATAGATAGATAGGCGAACGGAGACAAATAGATAGATAGATAGATAGGCGAATGGAGATAAATAGATAGATAGATAGATAGATAGATAGATAGATAGATAGGCGAACGGATAGATAGATAGATAGATAGATAGATAGATAGATAGATAGATAGATAGGCGAACGGAGACAAATAGATAGATAGATAGATAGATAGATAGATAGATAGATAGGCGAACGGAGACAAATAGATAGATAGATAGATAGATAGATAGATAGATAGATAGATAGATAGATAGGCGAACGGAGACAAATAGATAGATAGATAGATAGATAGATAGATAGATAGATAGGCGAACGGACACAAATAGATAGATAGATAGATAGATAGATAGATAGATAGATAGATGATAGATAGATATAGATAGATAGATAGATAGATAGATAGATAGAACTTCCAGTGTGTTGTGGTCAATTGAAACACTCATGAACTGAAAGGGTGAAGATACTTTAATTCTTTATCTACCCATGGTCAGGATGTTGCTTTAGAAGGTGGCTGCCTATCTAGTCAGTAAACACTGGGGCAGCTCATTAAGGTTTGGAACAGAGGCACAATATTTACAAGCCACACATCCAGAGTACATCCATCTCCAGTCCTGGAGGGCCACTGTCCTGCAGAGTTTAGCTTCCCGATCCAGACCCAGCACTGAACCCACTCACGAATGCTTACAGGCATCAGAAAGCAGGCAAAACGCTAAAAGAAAGAGCTTTGGACTGACCTGGTCTAATCCTGCGTCCCTCGACACGGCACTGCCCATGTGTCTCGGCAGGGTCCGATGCTGTAGTTGAGGGGTGAGTAGCTGTAGACTGCTAGCCCTGGTGGGCATCCCCTGCCCCACTGCCAATCCGCCCGTCTCGCCCCCATGAGGACGTCCACGTTCCCTCCGCACGTACATGGAGTGCCTGTGCGGCCGCTGCTGGGAGGAAAACGGGCTGGTGTAGCCCACGCCATAGGGGAAATCTTGGGGAGCTGAAAGAGAAAGTCCCGCTCCAGGGTCGAGCGGATCAGCAGAGTTTCCGTCGCTCTGCTGCTGGCTCTTTTGCCGTGACGAGGAGCGGCGGGTGGACGGCTCCACTGTGCTTCCGTCCCGTTCCAGTTTGCTGCGACGCCCCACAGCGGGACTGTGTCCCCCATGTTGCATGGACGGGCTGCCCGGTGCCGGCAAGTTCAGGTTCATGTTAAGGTCCAAGCAGCTGCTGGGGAAGTAGCGGGGAGAGCCGGCGGGGTCGTCCGGGTGCAGACGCATGTCGCTGAGGTTGCTCACAGATTTGGCGTCACTAAGCACTCCATGACTCTTGGACAAACTCAGGTACGCGGATGACCCCTTTCCTCCCGAAGACGACGACGCGGTCGACTCGCCGTAACCATGGCGGCTCTGTTTCTCCCGGTCCCCAGTCAGCGTGCTGTTCTTGCCCTCCACAAAGGAATGGCGGTTCTGGGAACGAGGTGTGTTCGATTTCAAGTACTTGGCCCCTGGGCCGTCTGCTGGTTTCCCAAATTCAAAATCGCCCATTTTGGATTTGGCCTCTTTAGCATGCTGCAGGCTGGCCAGGTCTTTACCGCAGGATGCAGAGCGGTTGAGCGGCTGAAAGGACTTGGGGTGCATAACTGGGCTCAGGCTGTTGGTGGACGGTACCGACCCGTTCAGGAACGTCTCGGAGCTGGGCGGGTGGAGGTCGTCGTGCCCATGACGGGGCAGACTGGAGCAGTCACGACTGTTTGAGCGATGGTGACTTGAACTCTTGACAACATGACCCCTAAAAACCCATTAAAAAAATTAAAGCATGCAAATAACACTAGCTAAGCACCCAAATTATTGGTTTATAATCAGATTGATACGTTCATACCTAATGTTTGAGGAAAAGTGCTTTTTGGCCACTTAGCCTATGAAAATTGCTTCCCAAATGCAATTCCAATTTTATTTACTCCCACTAGAGCTACAAGATTCTGGATAAACTGAGAATCACGATTTTTTGGTTTCCAATAGAGATTGCGATCCTCCCACGATTCTAAACAGACAACTGAACAAAACAACTTACTAAATAACTTAAAAATGTAATTTACTAGAGGTTGACAAATGTTAATTGCTGCAGTCTATTTAAGATGTTTAATTCATCTGAATAAATCATTTAAAAAATAATTGGTTTGAGTGAATACGGAGCCCCGCACATTACATGCAGAAAAAATCGGCTAAATTGTGTGTAAGATTTACAAATTTGTTCCCTTGATTTATAAATCGTACACACGATTTAACGAATCGAGAGAACGAAACAGTAAATCGTGCAAATGATTTAGCGAATCGAGGGAACGAAATAGTAAATCGTGCGCATGATTTAGCGAATCGAGGGAACGAAATAGTAAATTGCGCAAACGATTTAGCGAATCGAGGGAACGAAATAGTAAATCGTGCAAACGATTTAGCGAATCGAGGGAACGAAATAGTAAATCGCGTGCACGATTTAGTGAATCGAGGGAACGAAATAGTAAATCACACGCATGATTTAGCGAATCGAGGGAACGAAATAGTAAATCGTGCGCATGATTTAGCGAATCGAGGGAACGAAATAGTAAATCGTGCAAATGATTTAGCGAATCGAGGGAACGAAATAGTAAATCGTGCAAATGATTTAGTGAATCGAGGGAACGAAATAGTAAATCGTGCAAATGATTTAGCGAATCGAGGGAACGAAATAGTAAATCGTGCGCATGATTTAGCGAATCGAGGGAACGAAATAGTAAATCGTGCGCATGATTTAGCGAATCGAGGGAACGAAATAGTAAATTGCGCAAACGATTTAGCGAATCGAGGGAACGAAATAGTAAATCGTGCAAACGATTTAGCGAATCGAGGGAACGAAATAGTAAATCGCGTGCACGATTTAGTGAATCGAGGGAACGAAATAGTAAATCACACGCATGATTTAGCGAATCGAGGGAACGAAATAGTAAATCGTGCAAATGATTTAGCGAATCGAGGGAACGAAATAGTAAATCGTGCGCATGATTTAGCGAATCGAGGGAACGAAATAGTAAATCGTGCGCATGATTTAGCGAATCGAGGGAACGAAATAGTAAATCGTGCAAATGATTTAGCGAATCGAGGGAACGAAATAGTAAATCGTGCAAATGATTTAGCGAATCGAGGGAACGAAATAGTAAATCGTGCGCATGATTTAGCGAATCGAGGGAACGAAATAGTAAATCGTGCAAACGATTTAGCGAATCGAGGGAACGAAATAGTAAATCGCGCGCACGATTTAGCGAATCAAGGTAACGAAATAGTAAATCGCGCGCACGATTTAGCGAATCAAGGTAACGAAATAGTAAATCGCGCGCACGATTTAGCGAATCAAGGGAACAAAATAGTAAATCACACGCATGATTTAGCGAATCGAGGGAACGAAATAGTAAATCGTGCAAATGATTTAGCGAATCGAGGGAACGAAATAGTAAATCGTGCGCATGATTTAGCGAATCGAGGGAACGAAATAGTAAATTGCGCAAACGATTTAGCGAATCGAGGGAACGAAATAGTAAATCGTGCAAACGATTTAGCGAATCGAGGGAACGAAATAGTAAATCGCGTGCACGATTTAGTGAATCGAGGGAACGAAATAGTAAATCACACGCATGATTTAGCGAATCGAGGGAACGAAATAGTAAATCGTGCAAATGATTTAGCGAATCGAGGGAACGAAATAGTAAATCGTGCGCATGATTTAGCGAATCGAGGGAACGAAATAGTAAATCGTGCGCATGATTTAGCGAATCGAGGGAACGAAATAGTAAATCGCGAGCACGATTTAGCGAATCGAGGGAACGAAATAGTAAATTGCGCAAACGATTTAGCGAATCGAGGGAACGAAATAGTAAATCGCGCAAATGATTTAGCGAATCGAGGGAACGAAATACTAAATCGCGCGCATGATTTAGCGAATCGAGGGAACGAAATAGTAAATCGCGCAAACGATTTAGCGAATCGAGGGAACGAAATAGTAAATCGCGCAAATGATTTAGCGAATCGAGGGAACGAAATAGTAAATCGCGTGCATGATTTAGCGAATCAAGGGAACGAAATAGTAAATCGTGCGCATGATTTATAAATAGAGGCAACGAAATAGTAAATCGTGTGCACGATTGACTTTTTTTCTTGCATGTCATGTGCAGGGCTCCGTAAGTGAATGATTCAATGACTCACTCTTGAAAAATGACAATTCTTTTTAACAATTACTTGTCGCCATCTACTGGTGTAACAATGTAATCAATACAATCCTTATTTGAAGCACCATCCATTTTACTTTCAATAGGTGATTTGCTCTATTTTGATTGCAACCACAGACATCAGTGTTTATATCCGAACTATTATCCCAGGTCTTCGGAGATAATATGAATATTTGTAGCAGAAATAATGATACTGTGTGGTTGAAAAGCTGTTTCATAACGATACATGACAACTGCTCTCTCTGGCTCAGCGGCAGCAGCAGATTTGAATATTCTGTTTTGATTTAGTCAAAGGTTTAATAGACACAGGCGAATCATTGTCATTTAGGAATGAGATCGCGTGGGCGGTTGAATCTAGATTGTAATCTTCCAGTGATTAATTGTGCAGCTCTAACTCCCACTATTTAGCATTTGATGCAAAGTATTTTTTATGCATGGAATATCTGATGACCAACTAAATGCATGTCAGATTGCAACCAGAGCACACTGTGTCCATAATGCAATGCATTCAAATTAGACCTTGATTTGCAGTATGACCAATCTAAATGAAGTAGGACTTGCTGCCAAAAGCTAAAAAAAAGTAGTACACAAAATTGGTTTAAAAATGCAAAATAACCATTTTCAAGATGAAAAGTGAAGGCAATTTGCTGAAATAGGATCACATAACCACTACTGTCATGCAAATATTACATGCTTAACCACATAATTAGCTTGTATACACAGTATGTACGTTAGTGTTCCAATCCAAACACCGCCCAACCTTCCCAGTATGATTTAATCACTCCTCCTGACCTGCTGGGGGCGCTGTTGTCCAGCAGAGGTTTCCTCTTGGAGGAGCGGACGGGTGTGGGTGTGAGCGGGCCGGGCCGCTCCGTCAGGCGCTGAGTCTGGAAGGCGTGGTGGTTCAGACTCTGTTCTGTCAGATAGCGCTCGTTCGGGTTCAACAACAACAGGTTCTGAAAAAACGAACCACAATGCCAAAAATCCGGAAATTTTTTTAGTTTTACATTATTTTCATGAAAACGAAGCACATTATATTTATTCTCATTAATAAAAATGCACTGGAAAATTTTTACTTGTAATATTTTACTGTATTGTCGAATATAATTAATTATTATGTGTTAAAATCATTATGAATTATTATTATTAATATATAAATACATTTGTATCATCATTTGTATTATAAATTAAATTAAATTAAATGCATTACAACAACTGCTACAAAATATATAAATATTCAAAATATCATAAAAATGTAGGCTGAAATGCTTAATTGTCATATGTGTGAGCAAAAAACATATTTTTATATGATATATATATATATATATTTTTTTTTATATGATATATATATATATATTTTTTTATATGATATATATATATTTTTTTTATATGATATATATATATTTTTTATATGATATATATATATATTTTTTTATATGACATATATATATATTTTTTTTTTATATGATATATATATATATATTTTTTTTAATATGATATATATATATATATTTTTTAATATGATATATATATATTTTTTTTTTTATATGATATATATATATATTTTATATGATATATATATATATATATTTTTTTTATATGATATATATATATATTTTTTTATATGATATATATATATATATATTTTTTTTTATATGATATATATATATTTTTTTTTATATGATATATATATATATTTTGTTTTATATGATATATATATATATATATATATATAAAAAATGAGAAATACAATTTTTTTTTCATTAAAACGAAGCATATTTCCCACTATTTTCATGACCATAATAGATTCGGACATTATTCTTTGTAAATATCTTCTTTGTAAATTTTATTCTCAATGATGTTTCTCATTATTGTAATACAGTATTTTATATATATTCTATTATGACTACAAATATTGTAAATAATATCATTTGTTTGCATTGCATGTCATGATGCAAAAAACATAACAGTCCTGTAATTTCTTTCTATTGATTTATATGGAGGAATACAATGTTTTTTTTGTAGTTGTTGTTGTTTTGCTTTTTGACAGTTTTTATGTAATTCACCCCACAAACATCTATTAATATCCGACTACCAGCGGAAACGAGCCTTAACAAGCCCTTCACACCGTTAGCATAATTACCACACTGTCCGAAACCTAATGTGTTGAAGATATTTATTTCAGGCACGATTCAGCCTTTAATAAAGGAAGTTTTCCGGAGGATAGTTTAACGGCAACAATACCAGGATTATTACCAGCAGGATTCATCTGCAGAAACAAGGAAATCACTGCGCTGAAAATATAATTAGCGCACAATTATCGCGGTGATGATATGTCACTTTCACCTAATGAATCGACGGAGCGACCGTGAGTCACGCTCATTAGCATAAGCACAGACCAGCTGTGCTAACCGCTAACGAACGCAACGACATGTCGACTCTCTGTGTGTCTCTTGAGAACAGGTAGTAAATGGACAAGTAAAGTGTGGTTCGTAGGATCTCTCACTGAAGTGCGAGCGAACGGAAACCCCAGTAAACGAGAGCGTGATCAGAAGAAGCGTCCTCTGCTGCGCCGCATTAGTCACACACACACACACACACACACACGACAAACCCACATCACAGGTGAACAAAAGAGACGGGAAGGGAAGGTCAGACTCATTTAGGTTTGTGTGGGGGGACAGATGACAAACACAAAAACAGTAATTAGTTTGATCATTTAATATTTCATACAGAGTCTTAACGTGAAGGTTAGAGGCAGAAAAACTGACTAATTTCTCTCTCGCAGTCTACTCGTATTACTAGCCTGACTAGCACACGTGATGAGCGCACACACACACACACACACACACACACATTGTTTTCATGTTTTATGAAGATTTACTAGTATTACTATACCTGTGGGGACATTTGGTCCCCGTAACGTAGGGAATACCCACACACACACACACGTTGTGTTTTCATGGTTTATGGGGACATTCTATAGGCGTAATGGTTTTTCTACTGTACAAACTGTACATTCTGTCCCCCTACACTACCCCTACCCCTAAACCTACCCATCACACAAAATGTTCTGCTATTTTACATTTTCAAAAAAGATAATTCTGTATGATTTATAAGCTTGTTTCCTCATGGGGACCAAAAAAAATGTCCCCACAAGGACATTTGGTCCCCATAACGTAGGGAATACCCACACACACACACACAGCTATGTTCATGAAGACATTATATACTGGTAATGTTTTTATAACATTAATAAACTTTCTGCTTTTTAATAATTATATCAAATTCTTATATTTATTAATTATATTAATTATAATTACATTTAAGTTTTTATTATATATATATATATACATTATTTTTATTGTATTATATTATTATTTTGAGCAAAATATAAAAAATAAGTTTTAAAAACAAGTAAAATCTAAAATTTTAATAAATATATAAAATACAGTATGTGTATATATATATATATATTATATTGTATTGTTTATTACAATTTTGTATTTATATTATTTATGTTTTATTATATTATTATGTTATATTATACTTAAATTATATCAATCGTATAATTAAATAAACACAATTTATTATAGAATCTTTTTACTTATTTTAAACTATATTTATTTTTTATATTACTTTTTATGCTTTATATTTAATTTCCATAATTTACTTAAATCAACTTAATTTCTTTAAAAATGTTTTTCCAATTGAGGATGTCCCCAATTCCTCTCCCTCTCCTGTCCTCAAACTCTCTACACACCATCATCTCTCACCTTCATCAGGTCAAGCAGCACCGGACTGATGATCCCGAGGTACCGTCTCTCCAGCGTCTGCGGATGGCTCACTGAGGGGAACTACACACGGGTTCGTCTCATGAATAACGTGCACAATAAGAGCAGGAGCGTGTTAAGACGGCACTGTGATTTCATGTTGCGAGAGACAGACTGACCCGAAGCCCGTGAAAACGTGGGTTGCTGTAGAAGAGCTTCATCTGTTCGGGCGGCAGGGGTCCCAGGACCTTCTGGATGGTGAAGAGCTGGTCAATCTCACTCTCACCCGGAAACAAAGGCTGACCGTCGCTCAGCTCGCCCAGAATGCACCCCACTGACCACATGTCCACCGCCTTACCGTACGGCGCCCTGACGGAGACAGAGTCACACAAGGGGAAGGATTTTTACAATATTATCGCCATATTATTAACAAAAGATTCGTATAGCTTCATGAATCAGCGTTCAGAACTTCAAATAACGTGTTCGTTTCAGTCATTTTAGGAAGTTCTTATCACACAGACACACGTTCAAGAGTTCATTCACCAATAAGTTTGGTTTTATTTACATATTTGATGCTATAAACACAGGGGGTAACATTATGATTGACAGCTGGGCTTGCGAGCGAGAGTGGGCGGGACCACAGACTCGGCTCCGAATGACGTCATTTGTTGGAAGGAAGCGGAGATGCGCAGTCTGTCTTTTTGTTCTACAGTTCGGACACTCACTCACCCCAGCAGCAGTTCTGGTGAGCGGTACCATCGGGTCGCCACATACTCGGTGTAGTTGGCATCGGTGCCTTCGGAGAGATCCCGCGCAAAACCTGCCAAAGAAACCAGAGGAACCTCAGAGAGCGTCTGATTGGATGAAACCATCCACATCACATTTACAGGCCTGAAATGGAGATTTATGAAGCGGATTCTCCCGGAAAAAGACCCCAGAAATCTCATGTGTGTGTCTGGTTTAGATTTCTCAACAAAAGCACTGAAATATAGATGGAAATAATCCATCACAACCGCTCTGAACATTTTTAAATATTGCTATTTAAGTTTATTATATTTTTTATTTCAGTTTGAGTTTAGTTGACAACTTTAGTGCTTCAATATTTGCTTCCATTTTTTTCCATCTAATCTGACGTTTGCAGACTTTGGAACTATGGAAGCCCGTTCCCGCCACTGTTGAGAAAAAAAATATTCCGTAAGTCATAATAATGACAAACTTTCTCATAATAATGACTTAGTATCTCATAATAATGAGAAACTTTCTCATAATAATGGCTTAGTATCTCATAATAATGACTTAGTATCTCATAATAATGACTTAACATCTCATAATAATGACTTAACATCTCATAATAATGACTTAACATCTCATAATAATGACTTTACATCTCATAATAATGACTTAGTATCTCATAATAATGACTTAACATCTCATAATAATGACTTAGTATCTCATAATAATTAGAAACTTTCTCATAATAATGACTTAGTATCTCATAATAATGACTTAGTATCTCATAATAATGACTTAACATCTCATAATAATGACTTAGTATCTCATAATAATGTCTTCATAAGAATCTTTAACTTAAAAGAAAAAAATTTTTTTTTTTGATTAAGTTAAAGATGCTAAGTCATTATTACGAGATACTAAGTCATTATTATGAGATACTAAGTCATTATTATGAGAAAAGTTTCTAAAAAAAAATTAAAAATTTTTTTTGATTAAGTTAAAGATACTAAGTCATTATTATGAGATGTTAAGTCATTATTATGAGATACTAAGTCATTATTATGAGATGTTAAGTCATTATTATGAGATACTAAGTCATTATTATGAGATGTTAAGTCATTATTACGAGATACTAAGTCATTATTATGAGATACTAAGTCATTATTATGAGAAAAGTTTCTAAAAAAAAATTAAAATTTTTTTTTGATTAAGTTAAAGATACTAAGTCATTATTATGAGATGTTAAGTCATTATTATGAGATACTAAGTCATTATTATGAGAAAAGTTTCTAAAAAAAAAAAAAAAAATTTTTTGATTAAGTTAAAGATACTAAGTCATTATTATGAGATGTTAAGTCATTATTATGAGAAAAGTTTCTTAAAAAAAATTTTAAAATTTTTTTTTTGATTAAGTTAAAGATACTAAGTCATTATTATGAGATACTAAGTCATTATTATGAGAAAAGTTTCTAAAAAAAAATTAAAAATTTTTTTTTGATTAACTTAAAGATACTAAGTCATTATTATGAGATACTAAGTCATTATTATGAGATGTTAAGTCATTATTATGAGAAAAGTTTCTTAAAAAAAATTTAAAAAAATTTTTTTTGATTAAGTTAAAGATACTAAGTCATTATTATGAGAATGTTTCTCATTATTATGACTTACGGAATTTTTTTTTTTCTCAACAGTGGCGGGAAAGGGCTTCCATATGGAACAAATCTGAGCACAGGCGAGAAATAACTGAGGCATAAAACAGATCTTACAGTCATACATGATGATTTTTATGTGTGTGTGTGTGTGTGTGTGTTCGGTGACATTTCCCAAAAAAACAATGAGCACATGTGAACGGACAGACTGAGCGTCTCGCAGCGAGTCTGGAGCGAGAGACAGACGGCCTGCTGTCGTCCCGCAGACACACGACACATGAGTCTGACATGGAACAGAATGCAAATTAGGATGCACTCCACCCACTTCATTTGCATAGAATGTGGGCGTGGCCACAGCGCACATAGCAGTCCGGCGATTGGTGCTTCACGATCACATGACTACAAAAACTCACCGAAGTCGCACAGTTTGAGCACGTCGTCAGAGCTGATGAGGAGATTCTCCGGCTTGATATCTAGAAAGCGAGACAGACAAATCTATTCATCATGTGTGTGAAATATTTCATTATCTTTTATTTTATTAAAATATAATTAATTGTATTACGGTGGTCTCGCTCCTCTGTGGATGATGATTAAAATAAAATAATATCAATTAAAATATATATATTTTAAATTTTATTAAATCAGTTTTATTACAGGCGTTCTCACATCTCTGTGGACGATGATTATAATTAAATAATATCATTTAAAATATATATTTTTTATTTTATTAAAATATAATTCATTTTATTACAGGTGGTCTGATGATTATGGTTAAATTATGATTAAAATTAAATAATATAATTAAAATGTAATGAATGTATTTTTTTCATTAATATATACTTTTATAATATTTACTTTTACTAAAAGTATAGTTTTAGATTATTATTTAGATTATTAAAGGTGGTCTCGCACCTCTGGACGATGATTACAATAATATAATATAATATAATATAATTGTTTTATTTCATTAAAATAAACTAAATAAATAAATAAAAAAAATAAAACATAGTAAATATATAAATATATATATATATATATATATAATACAATAAAAAATTATAATATTATAATGTATAATTGTTTTTTTTTAAATAAATAATATATAATAAAATATTAATAGTAATTAAAATATTATTTATTCATATTTATTTTAATAAAAAACATAACACATTTTCTCACACCTCTGTGGATGATTATTAAAATCAAACAATATAATTAAAGTATAATAGATGTCATTAAAGCACAGTTGATGTTACAGCACCTCTGTGGACGATGTCGTTCTTATGGCACCAGTGAATGGCTTTGATCAGCTGGTAGATGTACGTGCGGACCTTGTCCGGGGCCGCTCCGTTAGGCATGTCCTCCAGCAGCTCCAGCATGTTCTGCAACACACACACAATCATCTTCAGCAGCCGCATCAGAGGAGCACGGTCCGAAGATCTCGTCTGCGTCTGCGTCTCACCTTCTCCACGTACTCGAACACCAGGTAGAGTTTCCCTCGCCGCCGAAACGCCTCCTTCAGCTCCACGATGTTCTCCTGCTTCAGCGTCCGGAGCATCTTCAGCTCCCGCATGGTGGTTTCCTTCACCTCCTCATTTTCTGAAGCCACAGTAGAAGAAACACGCGTTACCTTTCATTTTATTCAAACTGAGACAGAAAAAGTAACAGAACCTAGAACATATTTTGTTACTTTCTATTAAAAAAAAAAAGAAGAACAATTTGTTACTTGTTATGAAATTGTGACACAATGTAACATAACTTTTTAAAAATATCCAGTATTACTTTAGTATTATTTATATACTATTGTATAATTTATATGAATATTTTGTATTATTTTGTATATTTAATTAAATTTATTTTTTAATTTTAGTTTAATATATATATATATATATATATATTCCAGTTAATAATATATTTCAGTTTCACATTAATTTTAGTTTAATTTTTACTTTAGAAATGTTAAGTGCATTATTTTATATATATATATATATATATATTAGTGTTGTAGTGATTCAACTTTAAACTTATTTCAATTAGGCAACATTTCTAATGTTCGCTAAGTTTGTGTTTCTCATCTAATATTTAGATTTTTTATATTTTTTCCAGCTGTATTTCAGTTAACAAAAATGTTTTATGTAACAATGATAACCCTGAACGCAAGTAAACGCATGTTTATGTAAATTTATACACATTAAAGTTTCATTTATTGAAAAACATTCTACGCATATTCATAACTTGAAGTCAAATTTTTAATACATAATGTTGAGATAATGTTGCATGTAGAATATAAATGTGCTCGCAGGTGCAACCTCATTAATATTCATGAGTTAAGCTGCACCATGATGTCACAGGTCAGCTGATTCGAGGTCTTTTATGCGATGAGTAAACGGGGTCAGGTGAAGGACTCGCAGCCGCTCGAGATCGATGAGATTCTGAACGCAGATCCTGCATTACAAGCTATTTAAACACCTGCGTCTGCGGGAGACTCACCTTCACTGTCCTTGAACTTCTTAATGGCCACGATTTCATTCGTCTCCTGCAACAGAGAAAGAGCAGCGATGAATGAGACGCAACATCACGAAGCTTCACTGAAGAGTTTGAGCAGCGCTGAATGAGAACATTTACAGACATAAATACTATAAAAAAATACACATTTTTTGATTATTAAGAGTTTTTTCCACCACATATGTGTAACAAACACATACATGTGTCAAAGTAATTTTCATTTTTCGTTGCTTATTGTGAATATTTCACATACACTACCATTCAAAAGTTTGAATATTTTTATTATTTTTTTTTTAAAGAAATTCATACTTGCATCAAGGACGCAGGAAATCGACAGTAAAGACATTTATAATGTTACAAAAGATTCTATTTCAAATAAATGCTGTTCTTTTCAACGCTCTATTCATCAAAGAACCCTGAAAAATGAAATACATCTCCGTTTCCATAAACACAAGAACCGTTTTCAACTGATAATAATCAGAAATGTATTTTGAGCATCAAATCGTCACATCAGAAGGATCATGTGACACTGAAGACTGGAGTAATGATGCTGAAAATTCAGCTTTGATCACTGGATATAAATTATATTTCACTATATATTCACATCGAAAACAGCTATTTACGTTGTAATAATATTTTATTTATTTTTACTGTATTTTCCAACACTAGAGGACTTCATCTTTAGTAGATGATTTTACATTTGCTCACATCACTAGCATCAGTGCCAGTCACTGTTGTTCTTACGGTTCAATTAAAGCCATATTCCTAATAAACCATTAGCAGATGGTTACCAACCATATGGAGACGAACTCTGTCGCAATTACAGACTCAGCAAAGCCCATTTATACTCGCATTAATCTTGGCGGTCGTTTTGGACCCTGTGAGTGTGTGTTGAGGAGAACTAAAGGACTCAACACACAAACACACTCTCTCTCTCTCTCTCTGGCCTATTTTACACTCGCAGTGTCTCTATATCCTCCCAACATCCTTCAGTGCTCTAGATTCACACTTAAAACAGCATGAAACAAACTTTTACAGTCAGTGAAATAAATCTCACTAACACTGAAGAACATGCAAAAGCACAGTGTGGACAGTAAACAGACATTTATCACAGGTGAGGGGACATTTTTGCTTAATAAACCACAAATTGCTACAACTTTTTCCTATACATATACAGTATATATACACAAATATGTGAATGTATGTTAAAATATAATTTATGCCTGTGATCAAAGCTGATCAAATTATTACTCCAGTCTAATATGATGATTTGCTGCTCAAGAAAAATTTCTTATGTACCGATATATCGGTCAACAATTATCGGCCGATAAACGCAATTAATTTAATCCTATATTGTATCCTGTCAATCAAAAGGGGGCGGAAAAAAGTGTCAGACTGCAACTGTGAAGAAAACGTGTCGAATTTACTCAAAAAGTTGAAACAGTGCCATCTTGTGGTCGAAAGTTGTGAGATTTAAATAAATGCTAATAGCTTTTAAATACATTTGCTTAGTGTAATGAGACTGGTCTTAATAGATTTCTTAGATCATGCCGAGAAGAATGATACCAATTTTGCCATAGTTGGCCGAACTTCCTGTATGCCATTTTGAAACAGTAGGTCTTCAAAATGGCTGACAGGAAGTTTGTCCGACTATGGCAAAATTGGTATCATTGTTCTCGGCATGATCCAAGCAATCTGCATTTGAGGATGAATCTCTGAAAATATTTGACATATTGAAACTTTATGTGTGCAATTGTCACCCAACACTGACCACACCAGAACAATTCGGTGTCAGCGCCACCTACTGGTCAAAAGTAATAAGCAATTATGTCAAATTACAAGTGATTGAATATTTAGTAAAATAATAAATAATGTAATTTATATCCAAAGCTGAATTTTCAGCATCATTACTCCAGTCTTCAGTGTCACATGATCCTTCAGAAATCATTCTGATATGATGATTTGCCGCTCAATAAACATTTCTTATGCACCGATATATCGGTTAATAATCGATATCAGCCGACAAATGCAATTATTTTCATCCTATTTTGTCTCCTGTCAATCAAAAGTGTCAGATTGCAACTCACACCGAGTGTGAAGAAAATGTGTCGTGTCGGATTTACTCAAAAAGTTGAAACAGTGCCACCTTGTGGTAGAAAGTTATGAAATTTCAAACAATTCCTTTTGATTCCTTTTGCCTATTGTAATGTAACTCTTAATAGATTCCTTACATCACGCAGAGAACAATGATACCAATTTTGCCATAGTCGGCCGACCTTCCTGTCTGCCATTTTGAAACAGTAGGTCTTCAAAATGGCCGACAGGAAGTTTGTGCGACTGTTCTCGCCATGTTCCATTCCAAGGAACCTTTTAATCTATTGTTTCAAACTCCTAAAACGTTTGTCCGATTTTCACCAAATTTCAGTCAGATCACCTTCAGATCACGCCGGCATAAAGTTATGGGTTTCGTGTCGATAGATGAAACCGTTTTCGTGTACCGCATCAACGAATTTGATGGCATAATGCCAAACTGCGTCTGAGGATGAATCTCTGGAAAGATTTGACATATTGACACCAAACTTTATGTGTGCAATTGTCACCCAACACCGACCACACCAGATCAATTCGGTGTCAGCGCCACCTATTGGTCAAAAGTAATAAGCAATTATGTCAAATTACAAGTGATTGAATATTTAGTAAAATAATAAATAATGTAATTTATATCCAGCGGTCAAAGCTGAATTTTCAGTATCATTACTCCAGTCTTCAGTGTCACATGATCCTTCAGAAATTATTCTAATATGATGATTTGCCGCTCAATAAACATTTCGTATGCTCCGATATATTGGTTAATAATCGGTATCAGCCGATAAATGCAATTATTTTCATCCTATATTGTCTCCTGTCAATCAAAAGTGTCAGACTGCAACTCACACTGAGTGTGAAGAAAATGTGTCGCGTCGGATTTACTCAAAAAGTTGAAACAGTGCCACCTTGTGGTAGAAAGTTCTGAAATTTCAAACAATTCCTTTTGATTACTTTTGCATATTGTAATGCAACTCTTAATAGATTCCTTACATCATGCAGAGAAGAATGATACCAATGTTGCCATAGTCGGCCGACCTTCCTGTCTGCCATTTTGAAACAGTAGGTCTTCAAAATGGCCGACAGGAAGTTCGTGCGACTGTTCTCGGCATGTTCCAAGGAACCTTTTAATCTATTGTTTCAAACTCCTAGAACGTTTGTCCGATTTTCACCTAATTCCAGTCAGATCACCTTCGGATCACGTCGGCATAAACTTATGGGTTTCGTGTCGATAGATGAAACCGTTTTCGTGTACCGCATCAACGAATTTGATGGCATAATGCCAAACTGCGTCTGAGGATGAATCTCTGGAAAGATTTGACATATTGACACCAAACTTTATGTGTGCAATTGTCACCCAACACTGACCACACCAGATCAATTTGGTGTCAGCGCCACCTACTGGTCAAAAGTAATAAGCAATTATGTCAAATTACAAGTGATTGAATATTTAGTAAAATAATAAATAATGTAATTTATATCCAAAGCTGAATTTTCAGCATCATTACTCCAGTCTTCAGTGTCACATGATCCTTCAGAAATCATTCTGATATGATGATTTGCCGCTCAATAAACATTTCTTATGCACCGATATATCGGTTAATAATCGATATCAGCCGATAAATGCAATTATTTTCATCCTATTTTGTCTCCTGTCAATCAAAAGTGTCAGATTGCAACTCACACCGAGTGTGAAGAAAATGTGTCGTGTCGGATTTACTCAAAAAGTTGAAACAGTGCCACCTTGTGGTAGAAAGTTATGAAATTTCAAACAATTCCTTTTGATTACTTTTGCCTATTGTAATGCAACTCTTAATAGATTCCTTACATCATGCCGAGAACAATGATACCAATTTTGCCATAGTCGGCCGACCTTCCTGTCTGCCATTTTGAAACAGTAGGTCTTCAAAATGGCCGACAGGAAGTTCGTGCGACTGTTCTCGGCATGTTCCAAGGAACCTTTTAATCTATTGTTTCAAACTCCTAGAACGTTTGTCCGATTTTCACCAAATTTCAGTCAGATCACCTTCGGATCACGTCGGCATAAATTTATGGGTTTCGTGTCGATAGATGAAACCGTTTTCGTGTACCGCATCAACGAATTTGATGGCATAATGCCAAACTGCGTCTGAGGATGAATCTCTGGAAAGATTTGACATATTGACACCAAACTTTATGTGTGCAATTGTCACCCAACACTGACCACACCAGATCAATTTGGTGTCAGCGCCACCTACTGGTCAAAAGTAATAAGCAATTATGTCAAATTACAATTGGTTGTATTTATGGGCTTTCAACCATGTTGCTTAAAATAGTCTCCAAATGTTTCGCACAAATGATTACAACAGTTTCTTGACAGCTCTTCTGACCTCCTCAGTTTTGATTGATTGTGTCGTGACAGCGGACTTTTATTTTGTCAGGAAAAAGCTCCACGCAAGTTTCCAGATGGATGTAAGAAGGTCTGACGCTGGTGTCCTTGCTGCTCTTTTCTATATAATGAAAGTAAACAAGCACTTGAGCTGTTAAGCTTCAAAAACAACCGGCACAAAAAAGCTTCAGAAAACTTCAGACTCCTTCATAACCCAATATAAGAGGATTTCATTGATTAATGGCTAATTCAGCCCAGCGTGACTCTGTTAGAGACAGACGCAAAACAGGAAGTTGAAATGAGGACAGACGAATGGAAGACACACAGGAAACACACACCAAACATGCAAAAACAAAACACTCATCAGGACACGGAGCGTGAGAAGAGGATGGAAATATTCTTCTGATCATTTTATTACTCGCTGAACTGTTTGAGAGAAACAGACAGCGAGAGATATACTCTGGAAATATCATTTATCCTATTTTAAAGGTTCCTAATGTTGTTTCAGAGTCTCCTACAACAGGTTCACCTTCATCCAAGGTCAAAAACACTTTAATTTTCTCATAATATCAATTTCAGCATCCACTCTTTTCTTACAGTGTCTGAAATGGTTTGTTCAAAGACTCGGTCTCTCTAAACTCCGCCTTTCTGAGCGTCTCCTCCTTTGCTCTGATTGTTCAAAATTCAAAGACTCGGTCTCTCTAAACCCCGCCTTTCTGAGCACCTCCTCTGCTCTGATTGGTCAAAATTCAAAGACTCGGTCTCTCTAAACCCCGCCTTTCTGAGCACCTCCTCTGCTCTGATTGGTCAAAATTCAAAGACTCGGTCTCTCTAAACTCCGCCTCTCTGAGCGCCTCCTTTGCTCTGATTGTTCAAAATTCAAAGACTCGGTCTCTCTAAACCCCGCCTTTCTGAGCACCTCCTCTGCTCTGATTGGTCAAAATTCAAAGACTCGGTCTCTCTAAACTCCGCCTTTCTGAGCGCCTCCTCTGCTCTGATTGGTCAAAATTCAAAGACTCTGTCTCTCTAAACCCCGCCTTTCTGAGCACCTCCTCTGCTCTGATTGGTCAAAATTCAAAGACTCGGTCTCTCTAAACTCCGCCTTTCTGAGCGCCTCCTCTGCTCTGATTGGTCAAAATTCAAAGACTCTGTCTCTCTAAACTCCGCCTTTCTGAGCGCCTCCGCTCTGATTGGTCAAAATTCAGACTCGGTCTCTCTAAACTCCGCCTTTCTGAGCGCCTCCTCTGCTCTGATTGGTCAAAATTCAAAGACTCGGTCTCTCTAAACTCCGCCTTTCTGAGCGCCTCCTCTGCTCTGATTGGTCAAAATTCAAAGACTCGGTTTCTCTAAACTCCACCTTTCTGAGCACCTCCTCTGCTCTGATTGGTCAAAATTCAAAGACTCGGTCTCTCTAAACTCCGCCTTTCTGAGCGTCTCCTCTGCTCTGATTGGTCAAAATTCAAAGACTCGGTTTCTCTAAACTCCGCCTTTCTGAGCGCCTCCTCTGCTCTGATTGGTCAAAATTCAAAGACTCGGTTTCTCTAAACTCCGCCTTTCTGAGCGCCTCCTCCGCTCTGATTGGTCAAAATTCAGACTCGGTCTCTCTAAACTCCGCCTTTCTGAGCGCCTCCTCTGCTCTGATTGGTCAAAATTCAAAGACTCGGTCTCTCTAAACTCCGCCTTTCTGAGCGTCTCCTCTGCTCTGATTGGTCAAAATTCAAAGACTCGGTCTCTCTAAACTCCGCCTTTCTGAGCGTCTCCTCTGCTCTGATTGGTCAAAATTCAAAGACTCGGTCTCTCTAAACTCCGCCTTTCTGAGCGTCTCCTCTGCTCTGATTGGTCAAAATTCAAAGACTCGGTTTCTCTAAACTCCGCCTTTCTGAGCGCCTCCTCTGCTCTGATTGGTCAAAATTCAAAGACTCGGTTTCTCTAAACTCCGCCTTTCTGAGCACCTCCTCTGCTCTGATTGGTCAAAATTCAAAGACTCGGTTTCTCTAAACTCCGCCTTTCTGAGCGCCTCCTCTGCTCTGATTGGTCAAAAGTCAAAGACTCGGTCTCTCTAAACTCCGCCTTTCTGAGCGCCTCATCCGCTCTGATTGGTCAAATGACCTAGACTGTTGTGATTGGTCTACTCTGACGACCCAAAAAAGAAGTGAAGGAATTTTTATTAAAAATCTTAAAATATTCTTTATATACTAAAATGAATTTATTATTTATTATAAATAATGTATAAATTTAATCTATTAACAACCGCTAAACTATCATCAAAATATAATTAAATATGTAAATCTTTCTATGACGCAGTGAATTCAAAAAAAGGATGTAATAGTTAATATAACTGGTAACACTTTACTATAAGGTTCATCAGTTAACATGAACTAATAATGAACCGCACTTACACAGTATTTATTAATCTTTAAGTTAATGTCACCATTTACTAATTAAAATCCTGTTAACATTAGTTAATGCACTAACATGAACAAACAATGTATTTTCATTAACTAACGTTAACAAAGATTAGGAAATACAGTAACAGATCGACCATAACGACAGTATAATGCACAAATACTGTAACGACCATAATCAAAAGCACAAGCAATAAAATAAAACTACAAAAAACTAAATAAATGACGCACGTGTTTGATCATGATAAGAACATGTTCTGGTTTATCTGCGAGCGCAGGCAGACTTCTGACCGCCCTGAAGGCTCTCGCGCTCCTCAAACCACCGCAGGCTCGCATTAAAGCTGCATGTGGAAGAGTCACAGCACTGAAACATTCACCGAGCCAATGCTACAGGCCATCCAGCACATTTAAATATAACAGGAATTAGCATTTCATGCATATTCAGAGCCCTGCGCACACACCGCTCCCTGATTGGCCGAGCAGAACGGAACCTCGCTCAGATGAAACGAAAACAATCCGAACAATGAGAGGAGGTGGTGAGACATCAGCGAGACGCCCGCGCTATTTTAATCTCTCTGACAGCGTGACGCCGATGCTCTCGCCCCGGCTGAGACGGGGACATGTTAGTGTGTTTATCAGAACAGGTGACGTTCGGAAAGATCAGACGCTCCAGAGGTCGTCCTTTCTTTCGTCTCAGAGTTTTGACAGTCCGTGGATGTCCGGTCATCTGAGCTTCCATCTAATAAACACTTACTGAGGAGAAATCTGAGTCTGGAGACATTAAAGCCTTTAACACACTTCTAATTTAACTATATTTGCATTTTGCAGCATTAAAAGTTTTAATTTTGCATTAAATAAAAATAACAGCTATAGATTGTTAAATCGATTCTAATTAAACCAACATATCATGCAAATATATGCATGAAAGAAGGCCAATCACGATTTGCAAATATGATGATGTCACTGTCAGTCAGAGTTTGAACGCTTGACATTCTATTCCGTTTAAACATTCCAAATTTTAAAAATGTACATTTTTTTTTAAGTATAACTCTTATACTTTAGAATAGATTTTTATATATAAATATACATATATATTAAAAACAATATATAATTTATAAAAATGTCTGAATTGGAGCTGCACGTTTTTTAGGGGAAAATAAAACAGATTTTTTTTCTGATAAAAATCACGATTGCAATTTAAAATGTGATTTAAAATAAACTTGCTTGTTTGCAGGAATTATACATTAATATGACTATTAGATATTATTATTATTAATAATAATAATACATAAAATATTAAACAATATAATAAATAGTACTATTGTAATATTTACTGTAAACTGAAAAATTAGTATTTAATAATAATAATACTGTTTGATAATAATAAAAATTAAACTAAATAAAAATATTGCTATTGTAATATTCACTGTAAAATAGAAAAATTATTATTTAATAACAATAATAATAATAACTGTTTAATAATAATAATGCTAAACAAGAAATATTACTATTGTAAAATTTACTGTAAAATAAAAATAAGTTTATTAATAATAATAATAATAAATAAAATGTTAAACAAGAAGAGAAATATTACTATAGTAATATTCACTGTAAAATGCAAAATGAGTATTTGATAATAAGAAATAAAAATAAAATTAAATAAAAATAATAATAATAATAATAATAATAACTGTTTACTATTGTATTATTTATTTTACCGTGAATATTACTATTGTAATATTCACAGTAAAATAAAAAAAATGAGAATTTCATAATAATACAATTATAAATAAATTAAACAATAAGAAATATTATAATTGTAATATTCAATGTAAGATAAAAATGAGTATTTAATAGTAATAGTAGTAATAATAAAATAAGGTTTATTATTATTAATAAAAAATAATAATAATAAATTATATCAAACAAAATAAAAAATATATTGTAATATTCACTATAAAAATAAGAGTATTTCATGTTACTACGACAACTAATCAAAATAAGAAATGTTACTATTGTAATATTCACTGTTAAAAATAATAATAATACCAGTATAATACCGGTTTGACCAGAACAAACAAACGTCAGTCCGGCCGCTCAAACACTCGTGATCTGCACAGAAACATGTTTGAACACAAACACTGACGGCTGAAACACGGAAACACGTTCACCAGTCTGTCCCTGAAGCTCAACAGCGGACCAATAAAAGCAGTCGTGGAGGTCAGAGGTCACACAGGTTCGCCCGTGCGCCGCATTCCTCAGCAGAGCAAACACTGAATCAGATGAACGTTGAGTTCACACGGCTCTAAAACAAACACTCTCAAAGCAAAACTGCTTTGTACCTTTTTTACCTCTAAAAAGTCCATAATAGCAGCTTAGAGTCCCTCAAGAGACAACTATGAACCTTTTAGGGGTAAATAAAGTACAACGATTTGATCAAAACATGCATCGTACTTCATTACGGCGCTGAAGATTGTGGCAGAAATCTCTAATAATGGCCTTAACTGTCACATTTCATGTGTAGATTCATATTTTATACACAAATTGAGTCTCTGAGACACATTATCAAAGCCCAACGTGACTGTTCAGAGTCTGACATGACAGATCAGCCGCATTACGACACGAAAAAATCCATTACGCTTTTCATTCCTGTCAGAGACAAATCACAGCGGGATAAAAGACGGATGGAAAATTGATCGAGCTGTGATTTTGGGTTTCTCCCGTTGCCTCCGCTTTTAATATTTACCTCAAACGCCCGCTTGGACTGGACGGCGTCCAACGCCTCAGGTGAGACACAACAGCCTAAAAAAACATTTCAAAGCAGATATGGTTCGCTCTTGTGTGTTCACATTTAAAGCAGCGCACACTGGCAGACAGCAATTAAAGTCTTCACAATATTCCTCATTTGAATAATTCATGCGCAGAATAAAGGGGCGGGGCCTGTTTGAGTTAGTTAGTAACTGGTGGTTATGGTAAGGGGGCGGGACATTCCCCAAACGCCAATCACAACACACCGCTCCAGCCGACCAATCAGAGCACATAGTGCTTTTCTGAAGGCGGGGCTTCATAGAGACGGGAACTAAACAGAGTGTTACTGACAGACTGGGAAGAGAGGAGCTGCACAATTGACCCTTCGCAATGCGCTCTCACGCAGTTAAAAATACATCCCTGAGCAAAGAGGACACGAAACAGTTTCATATTTAAAATATAGTAATTTTTTAAATAAGTTTAATCAATAAATAGCGTCTAGTGTGTGTTTAATGTGTGGTGACAGATCGCTGTAGCTCCTCGATCATCTCTTCATACTAGTTCATTTATAGCATCAAATAAACATGAATGAACATCAGAAGGAATGTTGTTTCAAGACGTGATTCAAGTTCACCAACGTTAATCTACTAACTCCACTGACCGCTTTGTCACACAAAAAGGCGGATTCGGGGGTTATGATTGGTCAGATCGCCTGTCAATCAAACTGTTTGCGAAGGGTCGATTGAGAAAATAACATTCAAGCAAAATCGAGCGCAATACTTTGTCTTTAAATGTGTGTTGGGCCGGTTAATACACAATTAGTCTCTTATAAATAAGTGTTTAATATTTAGGGAGTGTTCAGGGCTGCGGTTTGCAGGATCTGACAGGAGACGCTTGAGTCATAACGGGGGAGGGAATTAATTACGGCTCAAACGAGATGTTCAGGTTTGTTAAATCCATTCAGAAGCATGTCAAGACTTGATCAGAAGAAAAACAGGCCAAACCGTGACGGACAGAGAGTTTTTAAAGGATTAGTTATCACTTTTAAATGAAAATCAGCCCAAGCTTTACTCGCACTCAAGCTATCCTAGCTGTATATGAACACAATCTGAGAAACATTAACCCTTGTGCATTGTTCAAATTCGTTATGTTCGTGGCTGAAAACAGCGACTACTTTTAACTGCTTTAAAAATGTATCAGATAAATATTTTTTTCAAATTTTTTTGCTTAAATCTATCAATCAACCTCAGTCCTGATCAAAACTACTGAATTTAAAAAAAAAAAATTCAGGATTTTAACTCTTTAAAACGTTAAAATCTGATGCTGCACAAAAACTAACAACGCATCAAAGCCAATGTTGTTTCTAATCTTTGACACGTTTTTTCCCAAATCAGTGACATCATTTATGAATTTGGCAATTAAAGAGTTAAAATCCTGATTTTTTTTTTTTTTAAATTTAGTAGTTTTGATCAGGACTGAGGTTGATTAATAGATTTAAGCACAAAAAATTTGAAAACAATATTTATCTGATACATTTTTAAAGCAGTTAAATCATAACGAAAGGGTCGTGAATTTGCCCACAGAGTACTGTTGAGTTTTTTTCAAAGCATTTTCCCAAAATATGTGTCAAAATAAGATTTGTCACCAAAAATCATTCCATTTGCTGAAACACGGAGAAAGTTATGGCCAAATTAAGACTCAAAAATTCCCCATAGTGGATGAAAACATCCCGAACAGCACGTAAGGGTTAAAGCGTTAGTTCACCCAAAAAATTACAATTCAGTCATTAATTCGTCTCCCTCATGTCGTTCTACACCTTCGTTCATCTTCAGAACACAAATGAAGATATTTTTGATGAAATCCGATGGTTCAGTGAGTCTGATTTACACTTTCAAATGCCCAGAAAGATACTAAAAAGCTATTTAACCCTTTGACGCGTACATCCAACAGATGCGACTCTCTGTTCTGCGGTGCAAACTATCATGCCCATCGCGCATATAGCTCAACTAACGCGATCATTATAAAGGTGTTTAAACAGAAAAACACGTCCACTTGCACGTATTTGACAATCGGAATATCAGATAATTCAAGCTGTAGTTAACAAATTTGTGAATATTTTGAATAAAAAAGGAAAAATGAAATAAAAGCAGATCATCAGACATACAGCGCTATTGTGGCTGCGGAGTGTCACGTGACAAGTAATGAAGCGTCACCATGGAAACAATAAAGCGATACGTTCTAAATAACAAATGGAATGATTTTTGGTGACAAATCTTATTTTGACACATATTTTGGGAAAATGCTTTGAAAATGTTCAAAAACTCAACAGTACTCTGTGGGCAAATTCACGACCCTTTCGTTATGATTTAACTGCTTTAAAAATGTATCAGATAAATATTTTTTTCAAATTTTTTTGCTTAAATCTATTAATCAACCTCAGTCCTGATCAAAACTACTAAATTTAAAAAAAAAATTCAGGATTTTAACTCTTTAATTGCCAAATTCATAAATGATGTCACTGATTTGGGAAAAAACGTGTCAAAGATTAGAAACAACATTGGCTTTGATGCGTTGTTAGTTTTTGTGCAGCATCAGATTTTAACGTTTTAAAGAGTTAAAATCCTGATTTTTTTTTTTTAAATTTAGTAGTTTTGATCAGGACTGAGGTTGATTAACATTTTTAAAGCAGTTAAAATCGTGGCTGTTTTCAGGGTCGTGAATTTGAACAATGAACAAGGGTTAAACTTACGTTTGAAAGGGTTAAAACAGGTCATGTGACTTCAACCTTAATATTATAAAGCGACTAGAATACTTTTTGTGTGCCAAAAAAAACAAAATAACGACTTTATTCAACAATATCTAGTAATGGATGATTTCAAAACACTGATTCATGAAGCTTTACGAATCTTTTGATTCGAATCAGTGGTTCGGAGCGCCAAAGTCACGTGATTTCAGTAAACGAGGCTTCGTTACATCATAAGTGATTCGAAACTTCAATAGTTCACGTGATTTTGTCAGTTTGATACCAGTGATTCGAACCACTGATTCGACAAAAGATTCGTAAAGCTTCATGAATCAGTGTTATGAAATCGTCTTACTAGAGATTTTATAGATTTTATTACTAGATATTGTTGAATAAAGTCGTTATTTTGTTTTTTTGGCGCACAAAAAGTATTCTCGTCGCTTTATAACATTAATGTTGAACCACTGTAGTCACATGACCTGTTTTAAATATGTTTTAGTATCTTTCTGGACATTGAAAGTGTTCATTATCTGTCAATAGAGACTCACCGAACCATCGGATTTCATCAAAAATATCTTCATTTGTGTCTGAAGATGAACGAAGATCTTACGAACGGTGAAGAATTAATGACTGAATTTCATTTTAGTGTGAACTAACCCTTTAATAAATATCCTGACATATCCAAGCGTTACAATGGCAGTGAGCGGGATGAGCGAGGATGAGCTGAAGAAAGAGTCTCCATCCACATCCATTATAAATGTACTCCGCACTGATCCGGGGGGTTAATAAAGGGCCTTCTGAAGAAACATATCCATATTTAACACGTTATGAAGTAAAATATCTAGCTTACGCCAGACCGGCCTTCCGTATTCAACCTGTCGAGTCGGTTAAATATTCAGTTACACTTAAAACGTGAATAAGGAAGGCGTAGGACGCCGCGTAAGCGTGTTAAACGGCGAGAATTCATACGTTGAATACGGAAGGTGGTTAAACAGAAAAAGTGTCACAGTATTTATATAGAAAAATACCACAATATTCATGTTTTAAATCCCAAAAAATCACTGCAAACATATATTGTTAGAGTTTGATATAAATGTAAAGATATTTTTCTTTACATGAACTAAACTAAAGCAGCTGATCATGAGGGAAACCGTCGAGTTGATGTGCGAGCAGCCGCCGCCTTCAGTGAAACAGAAGCAGAACCGTCTCTGAAGAACTAAGAATACATGCTGACCTCTTTTCTCACTGCGCCGCTCTGAGAGTTTTCTGAGAGGAGAGCACAGGTGCATTATGGGAAATGAGAAACCGCTTTAAGGAAGCAAAGGCTGAACTTCCTGATCGGCGATAGAGCGATACATCAACCTCCGATGACCGTTAAAACTGAGCCAACCTGGCAGACCATCAAACATCTCCGAAATCTGCCAGCGCTCAAATGTTTTTAGAGAGTATTTTGTAGTGAATATTGTGTAAAGTACACGTCCTGAGAATCATGGGACTGCAAGAGGGCGCAGAGAAAAAGCATGGAAAATGTTAACAAATAAATGAATATATGAATAGATTTGAACTGGACAGAATTAAACCTGCATCATGAAGATGTCATGTGACAATAGAGCACATCCTGTTTGAAAAAATATTCAAAATTTGAGCGTCACTGCATTCTGAAACCTATCAGACATAACAATAACAATAATAATAATAATAATAATAATAATAACAACAATAATAATAAAAAAATAACAATAACAATAATAATAACAATAACAACAACAACAATAATAATAATAACAATAATATTAATAATAATAATAACAATAACAATAATAACAATAAAAATAACAATAACAATAAACCTAATAATAACAATAACAACAACAACAATAATAATAACAATAATAATAACAATAATATTAATAATAATAATAAAAATAACATTAATAATAACAATAATATTAATAATAATAAAAATAACAATAACAATAATAATAACAATAACAATAATAGCAATAATAACAATAACAATAATAATAATAACAATAACAACAACACTAACAACAACAACAACAACAATAATAATAATAATAATAATATAATGCAAAAAGGGAGGGAGATTCGAGAAAACTTCATGCACTGTAAAATATTATTTTCATGATTTCTTATCAACATTTTTTCTTTTGTCAAATCAACTTAATTAATGTGGTTCAGATAACATAATATTTTTGAGTTTCTGTTGAATAAACCAAACGACTTCTTTGTGTTAACTCACATTTTTAATTCACTGAACTCAAAACTTTAAGGCAACCAAGTAACTTTAAGTTAAACCAACAAATCTTTTTTACAGTGTAAATAACTAAAAATCTTAAAAATTTATCTTAAAAATGTATCTTAAAAATAAATAAATTAAAAAAAACACAATTAAGCTAACAATACATTTAACTAAAATAAAAAAGTCATTAATAAATCAACACTGATTTAAATAATTAATTTTTAATTACTAATTTATTAATAATTAATTTATCAATTTAATGATTTATTTAAACCAAAAAAAATGCATTTGTCTAAATAAATAAACTGATTTAAATAAATACTTTTTACATTTGATTAAAATAATAAAAATATATTATATATATATATATATATATTTTTTTTTTTTTTTAAATAAAATGTAATAAATAAAATACATAAAAATATATAAATATTTTTAAATAATAAATTTAATTAAAAAATAATAAATATGATTTAAATAAACAAAGTACTATAGTGAGTAATGATGTAACATTATACTTTTCACACATTTCTAAAGTAAATTTTTCCGATCTAGCGGACATGAGCGTGAACCGTCTTTTTCCTGGTCCTTTTCCTCTCAGTTAAAATGGCCACATTTACGATGACGCAAAATCACATGAAGTAGGTTTTTAAAAGCATGCGTGTATTCCCTGCGGTACGGAGTGTGTGTTTGTTGTTGGCAGAAGATCACAGTCAGTGTGAATTAATAAGATGATCATTCATTTATTCTGGCTCTGTTTCATGTCAATATGCAGGTGCAGCGCACACACACACACACACACACACACACACACACACACACACGCAGACACACACACACACAAACACACAAACACAAACACACACACACACTCTGTGTACACTATTAAGCGCTATAGCTTGTGTGCGACACCAAGAATGAAACATGCGATACGTTTCAATGCAATCAAACACAGCAAGAACAGCTTGTGTTCATTAACTCGTGTAAGAGCCTTCATGAGAACACTTCAATCGCAATTTAGATCGGATTGAAAGGGGTGGAGATCAGAAATAATCTGATCGACATGAAAACATGAAGCAGAGTATGATAAACTGCACAATAATAATCAATAATAATACAATAAATAATGTAATTTAATGCTAATCATAATAGTGAACTGCGGTCAGGGGAAAAGCAGAGAGAAACTAAAAAAAAGTAAAATATATAACCAAAAAAAAATGAGATTAAACTAAATATATAAATGCATTTGATTAAAATATTTAAAAAAAAATAAAGTTTGATTTAAATAAATTAATACATTAGATTAAAATAGATTAAAATTAAAAAAAAGATTAAAATTATTTTTATTTTAAACTAATTTATTAATTTATTTATGTGTTTTAAATATAATTTAAATATAATAAATTAGATTAAAATGAATAAGGTTAAAATAAGTAAAATTTTGCAATAAATAAATAGATTAAAATAAAAAAGTTAAAAATAAATAAAATTGGATTTAAATAAATAAATAATACATAACATACACAAAATAACAAAAATATTAAACCAAGTCAGATTTGATTTTGATAAATAGATAAATAAAAATATTTAATCAAAATAACAAAAATTAAATAAGTCAAATTTGATTGAAAGAAATACATACATAATACATTTTATTACAATAAAAATATTAAATAAGTCAAATGTTATTTTAATAAATAAAAAATAAATAAACTTATCTGATCAAAATAAATATTTTAAATAAATTTGGATATAAGGAAATACATAAAATAATGCATTTGATTAAAATAAATATTTAAATCAAGTCAAATATAAAATAAAAAAATAAATTAAATAAATTGATTAAAATAAGAAATTGATTAAATAAGTCAAATTTGACTGGCAAATATAGGGAAGTAATATATATAAGTATAAAATATAATAGTTATAATATATATAAAGTAATAAATTTGATTAAAATAAGTCAAATATGACTAAAATAAATAAATAAATGAATAATAAATTTGATTAAAATAAAAATAACGCATAATCTGAACGTGGCGACCGGGAGCTGCTCGTGCACTGAATTCGTGTAACGCACATGTGAAGGAATATGTGAATCGAGGGTTCAGATAAACTGAGCTTTCAGAATCTGAAGTCAAACTGGATTCAATCCGTTTGAGAACGTGAGTGAATGTGAAATTAACATTTCTCTGCACACGACAACAGAGAAGCTGGAACGCGAGTGAAAAGCGTGAGCCGAAGTGAATGAACGTCGCTGAGCGCGGCGGTCCAACAGGAAAAGACGGCAGGTGAGAGCAGCAGATGGCGTGAACCGCACGCGTCCGGGTCGTGTTAACAGATCGAGGCTGAGGACCATCTGTCTCACGGCCGCGGGGCCGCAGACCAGCACTGCTCATGACCGGAGGAGATATTAATAGATAAACTCACATATGTCACATCACGGACACTCTCTGTTAGCGCTGAACACAAACTGTTACTACTGGGACCGTTTTAACACTACAGCACTGGAAACTAGCGGACGGCATACCGTACAGGACAAATGCACACACAAACATAGCTTTATCATTCAGTTTTTGTTTTTCAGTAAATATGTCTTTTCTGCTCAACAAAGCTGCATTTATTTGACCAAAAATGCAGTAAAAATGTGAAATATTATTGTAATTTAAAATAGCTGTTTTCTCTGTGAATATATAGTGAAATATAATTTATATCCAGTGTTCAAAGCTGAATTTTCAGCATCATTACTCCAGTCTTCAGTGTCACATGATCCTTCAGAAATCATGATGATTTGATGCTCAAAATACATTTCAGTAAATAACAGTCATATTTTTGTGAAAACTGTGATTTTTTTAGAATTCTTTGATGAATATAAAGTTCTAAAAGAACAGCATTTATTTGAAATAGAATCTTTTGTAACATTATAAATGTCAATTTTGATCAGTTTAATTCATCCTTGATGAATAAAAGTATTGATTTCCTTAAAAACGTACTCAAAACTGGTACTTTGTATATATATATATATATATATATATATATATCAGTTAAGAATCACTTTTATTATCTTTAGGTTTATACTATGTGTATATAATTTGCATATGGTGCTTACTATACATTCACTTTTTGAAAGGAATAATTATGAAATATGAAGTAGTAACTATTTTCAACACTGATAATAATCATAAATGTTTCTTGAGCATCAAATCATCATATCAGAATGATTTCTGAAGGATCATGTGACTCTGAAGACTGGAGTAATGATGCTGAAAATTCAGCTTTGATCACTGGATATAAATTATATTTTACTATATATTCACATAGAAAACAGCCATTTTAAATTGTAATAATATTTCACATTTTTTACTGCATTTTTGGTCAAATAAATGCAGCTTTGGAGAGCAAAAATCTTAATTATTCCAAACTTTAGAATGGTTTTGTAGTTTCTTTCAGAATGAATCAGTAGTTTGGCCTCTTGAACACACACTTTTTAAGCTGCAAATGAGCAGAACTAATTTGAATGACATAGAAACGTGATTTGAAGTCTCTCCAGAGAGTGAGATCGTACCTTGTGTCTGCACTTCAGGACGACGCCGTAAGCTCCTGCGAGAGAAAGAGAGAAACAAACAGGTTTTACTCAAACTTTCACCCAGTTCTACCTGTCTTTGTAAACACGATTCTCACAGCCGTGCCAAAACCTCCGTCCAAAAACCCTGAGCGTTTTGTGTCTGATGAATAAAGTGATTGAAGGGAGGAGGACGGAGAAGACGAGGCATAGATTTACACACCTGACAAAGAGAGACGTTAAGAGAACTGTAAGAACATCCTGTTTTCACTGAAGACCTCTGGGACGCGAGCGCAACGAAGGGCCGAATCGCTGCCAACGTTTGTTTAATCAGCCGAATTTATTATAAATCTCATATGAGCGCGTTTAGCCCAAGCCATACTCAAACTGGCACTCAGGTGATTGTTTTTTTTATTATTGATGGAAGAGTCTGTGCGCCGTGTGTTCGCTCGGGTCTGTGGCACAAATCTACAGTCCCGCAGGAGACCGAGCTCATCCAAAGAACCCGGCCAACGGATCCGGGCTGACATCCGAGAACAATCACGTTCACCACAACCTGCTCAATTCGAAGAGCGACAAAGCATCACAGTGTATATCAGAGATTTGGAAAAAAATCATAATCACGATAAGGTTAATACTGAGTTCACGACAGGGATAGACACGAGTAACAGTTCAGATTTTGGACGCGTGACGTTGCGTGGCGAAATTATTTTATGAGTTTTTAACCCTCTGGTGCTGTTCGAGGGTCCATCAAAAATAACCAATTTTTATTTCAATGAAATGATTGTAGTATATTTTAATTTGATAATATTTTTTTATTTAATATTTTGTAATTTTAGGGGATATTATGGTACTTTATTATATTTATGCAGTAGTTTATAATCTATTTAATTCACTTTTTGGGCAAAGACCTGAAACGATCATAAATTTTTAACGTTTTGGAGCACAAACTGAAGTTTGGTCTCTTTTTAAAGATGACGTTTGACGAATTATTGCTGAAGTGAAAAAGTTTTTTTTTTTAAAGTGTACTTTAAAGAGTTTACATTTAGTGTTATGAAAAATGCATGAAAATGTTACATTTTTACAAGAAATATACAGTTTCTAAAACACGGTGTATTCTAAAACTGAGAGAATCGTAAACAAGTTGTGTTCCAAATTTGAAATTAATATCTCAAAAAATGAGATTTTGTTTGTGCGCAGTACCAAACACTTCCAGTAGAGGAGATTCATCTCCAATTGACTTTTGATATTTCATATTTAAAATATAGTAATTTTTTAAAGAAGTTTGAACAATAAATAGCGTCTAGTGTGTGTTTAATGTGTGGTGACAGATCGCTGTAGCTCCTCGTGAACCGATCATCTCTTCATACTAGTTCATTTATAGCATCAAATAAACATGAATGAACATCAGAAGGAATGTTGTTTCAAGACGTGATTCAAGTTCACCAACGTTAATCTACTAACTCCCCTGACCGCTTTGATGGACTTTTGTTAGATCGCCTGTCAATCAAACTGCTGGCGAAGGGTTAATTGAACTCATTTCAGTATATGAAGCTGCTGCTAAAACAGTGTTCAAGTACTAAAATGAGTTATTTTTGCTGGGCTTGAACGGTCAAATACACTCAGTTATGAGTCAAAACGCCTGTCTTTGCAAATTGAAAACCGTTGAGAAAGAAAAGGCATGTGTATCAGTATATTGGATCAGTGCATTCCGTCTTAAAGTGACGGCGTCCAATAAACCTGCTGTCGCCTTTGTCATTACTGGCAATCAAAATGACTCACTGCTCCTGACTGAATCGCTTTAACTTTAATAAGAAATTATATTTAATTTACATTTGTCATTTACTTAGTTAGGCTAGTATTATAAAAATATAATATATCATAAAAAACCTTATTTAAAGCAGAAATAACCATGTTGTGATATATACAGCTCTGGAAAAAATTACTTTCTCTGGGTTTCTCTGGTTTCTCTGGGTTTACTATTTATAGGTATGTGTTTGGGTAAAATTAACATTTTTGTTTTATTCTATAAACTGCTGACATTTTTCCCAAATTCCAAATAAAAATATTGTAATTTAGAGCATTTATTTGCCAAAAGCAACAACTGGTCAAAATAACAAAAAATATGCAGTGGTCTCTTAATTTTTTCCAGAGCTGTATATATATATATATATATATATATATATATATATATATATATATATATATATATTTTATTATTTTTTTTAAAAAATTTATTTTACGGTAACGATATATATATATTTTGAGATTTTTTTGTCATATCTCCGCCTCCAGTTCATGATTATTTTTAAAAAAAACATTGAAAAATATAAAATTTTAAAGATTTAAGCATATTGCGTAGTTGTGGCAACATAACATTTTTATCCCAAACTGCCAAACAAAGAAATTATGAACTCTTATATTAATAACTTATGGTGTTGGAGTCAATGTATGTTTTTTTTTCCTGTGAGCTTTTTGTTTTTCTTTGCACAATAGCTGTATAGTTTGCCTTTTTTTGACCGAGATAAATACTTTGACCAAGTTTAATTTTGTTTTTCCTTTATTTAAAATATTTTACATATATTTTGATCATTTAATCAAACTTCTACTTTATACAAGCATTCATTATATATATGAGAAGATTAAACTGCACTAACTGTATTGAACTCAAAGGCATTGCTTGATGTTTTTTTTTTTTCCCAAGAATGATGATTCATATGATTAACGATGATGGAGCCGCCGCTTCATATTCTGAGATAATAAGACGTTAAGATTCGATCACTTCACTGTCATGAATAATGAAAAGAGAAAGACGTTTATTATGGATGGGGATGATTTTAACTTCAGCATCGAAGAAAAATCAGACATTAAATCTCTTTAACATCTCAATTAGACCGCAGTGAGATCAACTGGAGACTGAAGTATCCTGATCTCAGATGTTTCTCTAGAGAAAAAGACACCAGTCAGTTTCAGTTAATCGTAACAGCTCTGGAGTTTCAGAAAAGATCTCAAGCTGTGCTCAGATCTGCTCGGGATGTGTTTTCAATATGAATCAAATCATCATTTTAGAGCTCTAAACTCTTACTGGACGTCAGTTTTTATTTAGCAAACATCTGACATGAAGTTTCAGTGAAGCTACTGTGAGAGAGCGACAAATTCTTCCTCTGGTATCATCTTAAACAGCGTGACGGTTTGTTTCTCTGAGTCACGTTATTTATCCTTCGCTCTGCTTCACAAATGCGATGACATCAGTGCAACACACACACACACACACACACACACGTGCTGCAAACAACCTGCAGTGAAACGGCCTGTGATGCGTATAATCGTCCAGCATCTCCTCAACTCAATGTGCAATAAAGACGTGATGCTGGTAAACTACGCTGAAACAGCCACAGGCGTCCGCCACGTGAACCCCGCCCATTCCCCAGCCTCAGCCAATCAAGAGGAGAGTCACACGCGCGTCCACCAATCAGCTGAGGAGTTTCTGCGAGCATGTGACAAGGCAGCGAATCTCGACGATCAAGTGAAACGGGCTAATCTTCAAGACATCTCTAGCTTAACCTGCTTTTTCCAGAGCTGGAATAGAAAAAGAGAAGAAAACGAGGCCATAAAAGTGGAACTATGTGACCTGTTTTTACAGTTTCCGTCAGCATTTGTTTTTGAATTCTCCTGAATAAGGAGAACATTTGACAAGGACTCGGCACAATCAACCTCGAATTGTATTGTTTTGGACAAGTCACTTTTACTAATGTTAGGATAAAGTTGCGATCACAGGAAGTGATGCAGAGAAGAGGGCGGATCTTGAGCAGCGCTAGATGTCTTTCTGTGAAGTTCCAACAAGTTTAGAAGTTAATTATGATCGTATTTTGGACAATTAAAGGGGCAATTTGATATTTATCTCCAGGGCTGGGTAGGTTACTTTTAAAATGTATTTCACTACAGATTACAAAATACATGCTTTAAAAAGTCATTTCGTTACATTACTCAAGTTTAGTAACTTAATCTAAATACTTTAGAATACTTTGGAATACTAATAAGTGTGGAACAAACACAAAAAAGGTCATTGCAAGTTTTTACCTCACAATTCTGACTTTTTCCCTCAGAATCGCGTGATATAAAGTTGCAATTGTGAGTTATAAAGTCAGAATTATGAGATATAAACTCACAATATTGAGAAAAGTCAGAATTATGAGATATAAACTCACAATATTGAGAAAAGTCAGAATTATGAGATATAAACTCGCAATATTGAGAAAAGTCAGAATTAGGAGATATAAACTCACAATATTGAGAAAAGTCAGAATTATGAGATATAAACTCACAATATTGAGAAAAGTCAGAATTATGAGATATAAACTCACAATATTGAGAAAAGTCAGAATTATGAGATATAAACTCGCAATATTGAGAAAAGTCAGAATTAGGAGATATAAACTCACAATATTGAGAAAAGTCAGAATTATGAGATATAAACTCGCAATATTGAGAAAAGTCAGAATTAGGAGATATAAACTCACAATATTGAGAAAAGTCAGAATTATGAGATATAAACTCGCAATATTGAGAAAAGTCAGAATTAGGAGCTATAAACTCACATACTAAATTCACAATTACAAGAAAAAAAGTCATTGCAAGTTTATATCTCCCAATTATGACTTTCAACTGTGAGTTTAAATCTTGCAATTCTGAGAAAAAGAAGTCAGAATTGTGAAATACAAACTCACAATTGTGAGGAAAAAAAAACAAATTGTGAGAAAAAGTTGCAGTGACGAGTGAATTATAAAATGACTCACAAAACATGAAAACGGTCGTGGATCATCAGGTCATGACAGGACAGTTCAGTTGATATTTGGGCTTTTTTTTACAAATTCAGTCATTTTGTCTTGTTCAGGACAGAACTAAATAAAAATAACAACATTTTTATGATCCTCTTAAAAGTATTAAAATGTTGATGAATCTTAACTCTGCTTTTTCAGACGGTCAGAGTCAGAGAATCACCAATCGCTGTTTAAATGACATTAAAACTCAAAGTAATCACTTTGGTAATCTAAAACACTTTTCAGATGTAACTGTAATCTGATTACCACCCATTTAAAATGTAACTGTAATGAAATACAGTTACTCAAATTTTGTATTTTAAATACATCACTAAGTTACTTGTATTTCGTTACTCCCCAACCCTGTTTATCTCTCTTTTTAGCGTATCCACGAAAATAGGAAGCTTTCTTAGCACTAACAAAACAAAATGAAGGAGCGTAACTGATTATCATTATCAAAGCATTTGTGGGACCTGGAGGATTTTTCTGAAGAACAGAGCTCAGTTTAACTGCTCCGGACTAACCAGAGACTCGTGAACAACATCACAAAACAAACAGTCGTAGATCATCCATAATCAAGGGTGTGCAAACTTTTGAATTCGGTCATTTTTATAAATTCAAATATTTTTAAAAAAAAATGTAAGCAGGGCCTAGAACTAACTTTTAGTCACCTATAACCTAGTAACTTTTAGACCTGCCAATGGCCGATGACTTAAGAAAATTTACCGGCCAAAACTATTTTTTACCAGCCAAGAAAATATTGAAATTTCGCAATCATCTATTCCAATGCCAATGCCACGGCTAAAACTACAAGCTTAACTAATATAAATTTAATAGGCTATATTTTTAAAGACAAGTAAACATTAACAATAGTCAAATTACAAGCAATAGCACAAATAAATCTAATGCAACAAAGATGCAAATGAAATAAACAGTGGTTTTCAGGAACAGAAATGTAATAAAATAGTCTACTAGAACAAATGACACTGCGTGGTCTTCATATCGTTTTTAAAGTTTAAGAGCAGCGAGTGATATTTTCCCCTTTGAACTCCGACAGCAGCAGGATTATCAGGATGCTGTCACTTTAAGAGCGAATCCACGCACGGATCATGTCTTTCTTTCTCAACTGAAGATATAACAGACTATGTTTAATAGGATACTACATTTTTTGACATCATTTATGTGAATTTGTGCGTTCAAGCACAAGAAGGCATGAAAGAGAGCTCAAACTAATATCTGCACCCTGTCTGACATCTGACAGCGTTCTGAAATCGTCCATCACTAGCTGTTGTTGAAAAGTCGTTATTTAGTTTTTTTGGCGCACAAAAAGTATTCTCGTCACATTATAACATTAAGGTTATTAAGGTTAAGGTTGTAGTCACATGACCTGTTTTAAATATGTTTTAGTATCTTTCTGGACATTGAAAGTGTTCATTATCTGTCAATAGAGACTCACTGAACCATCGGATTTCATCAAAAATATCTTAATTTGTGTTCTGAAGATGAACGAAGATCTTACGGGTGTAGAACAACATGAGGGAGAGGAATTAATGACTGAAATTTCATTTTTGGGTGAACTAACCCTTTAAAATAATTAACATTTTGCAGATTCCGCAAGGGGTACTGTATGTTCTGTAAATTTTTACAAATTATTTAAATGTTTAATTATATAATGATTCACTGCTTATTTAATCAAAACTTTCATGAAAACTTGCAAATCATTTTTTTTTTTTTTTTAATATAAACTCTATTCACCTGTCCAAAATATAATTTCTTATTTCTTTCCATTTGACTTTGAGGTCATTTGGACATTTTGTAATGTTTTCATTTAATAATGATCATTAGAAGAGGATTTTTGTCGGTCTGTGACTCTAGTGGCCGACGGCCCAGAAGAGAGATGATGATTATAAAGATCATTATGTAACATAATGCAGATGAACACAAATAAATGTATAAACAATCAGTGTATGAACTGATGCTCTCATAAGTGTGTGTGTGTGTGTGTGTGTGTGTGGCCTGCTGTGTGTTCAGCTGTCAGTAGATCAGTTTCTGCTCTCTCTCTCTCTGTTGGCCATCAGTAGTTTAATCTCCTCTCAGCTGTTCCTTCTCTCTCATATTCATTCGTTTCCATCCTGACGTCTTTGTTTATCCTCTCGTTGCTCAATGCTAATTGAAAGCCAATTGATTTGGATGAGACATGGCAATATATTTCTGCCTTCAGGTGATCTCCAAATGATTGTGTTTACAAGATTCGCGCGTGTGAATGGCAGTGTTGTAAGAGGGAAACTTTGGATTTTCAGGAGGACCATGTGGAACTTAATTGGTTTTGATTAAAGTTAGACTCACACGGAACTGAAACGCCTGTCATTCATACATTTCTACACATCTGCCACTTTTTTAGAGGGATCGCTCACACACAAATTACCATTCTGTCTTTATTTATTCCCATTATCTTTTAAGATTTTGAGCATGACTGTAATTCTAAACATTGGATTACTGGTTTCATTTTGATGACACATTAGAGTTAAAGGTTTTTACTGAGGGGATTTTGGATATCTCTTTAGATCACTCCATAAATCAGAAAATACTGTCATCAGCAAGAAAAATATATACTTTCACCATATACTTAGGAACAAAATGTGGTATAAAATTGGGTGAATGATATATAAACAAACCCCACAGTAAAAACCTTCAGAATATAGACAGGAATAAAACTGTAAGTTTTGGTGATTGTAAGTACAGCTGAAGTGGAGGAAAAAACTCATTTATAAATGCAGCTTTTAAAGATATGCATTGTAATTGAAATCAACAGATGCAATATATATATATATATATATATATATATATATATATATATATATATAAAAGAATATTTGGCTTTTTTATTTCCATTATTCTGAAACAATACTTTATGAAAAGCAAAATGGTTCAAAATCTCAAATTTGACCGATGCATGAATCAATGCTTTTGCTCGTGTGACTATTTTATACCCCAAAATCTCATTATTGCTCATTCTGATTACTGTAAGATTATTTCTGTTTACCGTAAAATTAATTTCTACAATTATTCCCTTCACATTAATATAAGATGCACCATATAATAGAATGTTTTTAGATTTTTAGCAATCCACACAGCAGAACAAATCAACTTCCAAAAAGTATTGAATATCAACTACCCAATTTTACATCACAATTTATGTAATGAATCAAATATATATATATATATGTGCTAGACAGACATCTTTGACCACTGACCTTATGTCTTGCCTATTGATATTTCAGTATTATTAACATTAGAGTCTCCTTTTATAAATGCATAAGCAGCCTTTTAATGATCAATATCATGAAAACAATGCAGAAAGAAAAATTACAATGCATACAATTTCTTATTTTGGGGTTCAATATGACTCACATTTGCAGTTTTCATGACATTCACCCTTAAGACTCATTGTGAGAAACATCTAAGAGAGGCAGCACACATCTTACCTCAACACACACACACACACACACACTCGCCACGGTGTTAGTGGGGCATCAGAGTGTGAGAGATAGATGAAGGAGTAAAAATAACCTGATCCCCCGAGACTTTTACCACACCCTCATTCAAAATGTACAGAGAGAGAGAGAGAGAGAGAGAGAGAGAGAGAGAGAGAGAGAGAGAGAGAGAGAGAGAGAGAGAGAGAGAGAGAGGCTGTAGGTCGACTTCACACCTCAACACACACGTCTCCATAATACACCGAATCGCCGGAAGACGTACGTTCCAACGCATTCATAAGTCATTACCAAGATCTTTAAAAATGCAGCATTCATGTTAAATATAAAGACCTCGACTAAATATAATTTACATTACCGGTCAGCCATTTGACGGACTGTGAGGGTGAAATTAGAATAGAATATGCCGCCGCTACATTTACATTACGCCTCCACTGTCGTTTTATAAAAATTAAAATCATTTTAATTCAGTTAACAGTTGCTTCAATTACATCCAGCTCATCCAACGCCGGCTGCCGTACGAAGTGCGGCAGGAATCAAGAGTTCACTGATCACGTGACGAGAGTAAGTGACGACATGACTGACGAGACAATGGCGGAGGATTCGCTGCACTACAGAGCCTAAGCGTCTGATAAAAGTCTGATCTTACGCGCTCAGCACTCCCTATTCACAGAGATCGTGAAATAGAAAGCGAAAGTAAAATGCGAAAGCAGCTCCCTGATGCATGCATGCAAATATCTCCAAATATGAAAGGCTTCTTTTCAGGATTCTTTGATTAATAGAAATAACAGCATTTAGTAACATTATAAATGACTTTACTGTCACTTTGTGTCTGAATAAAAGTAATAATTTCTTTAAAAAAAATCCTACTGACCACAAACTTGAACGGTAGTGTGTATGAGTACAATGCTTATTAAATATCATATAATATCATCGATATATGTGTTTTTCAGTAAGAACTACTCACTGAGGCACATGTCAATAATATATAGAACACAACTGTATATTCTGCAATGTATACAAATGTTTTCTAATTTATAATATTAATAAAAATTATTTGGTTGCAGACAGACACCACCGTCCAATTTTGACTTTTCTTCCATGCCAAAAGCAATTCACATTAATTGCACAGCTTGAAAATCAGAATGAAATTATGACCCAAATCAGGTTCTTCAGACTGTGATCGGTTTCATTCATCTACTCAGATCCAGAGAAAATAGTTTAAAAATATCATCAAATGAATCTCAGAATTCAATTCTTTGTGTGATCTGTTTCAGATAAACTCAACAGCCCCTAAAAACTGCATTAAAAAAAACGGTCATGTGTTAAAGCATTTAATAGTTCTGACTGAACTGAATAAATCTGAAATAATATAGTTTTTGCAGTTTAGTCTCGATAAATAGTGTCTTTGGCCCGAGTTACAGCGAGTTCTCTCATCTCTTAAGATCAAGGAAAATTAAATTTTTCATGATGTGACCCTTTTCAGTGCTTCAAGAAACAAGGCCATAAAAAGCATTTGCGATAAATGATGGAAAAATACAGGGAATTATAAAGAATTTACTGAATAAAGTCTTCCCGTTTTCTCAGGAAATGTCTTTATCCTGTATTTTCTGCATCATTTCTCTTTTCAGTCTATTTTTACAGCAGTTTTGTATCGTTTGACGGTACTGACCTTCCCCCACAATCCCAAGAACCTCAAACCTGTGCATCACATCACTGGAGGCCGGGTTCCTCATCCACTCAAACGGCCGCCGGGCGACAGAGGAGGGGCTCACGGGGGCGAGTGGTCGTCGTGGTTACGGGCTGGCATGGGGCGGCCTGGTGCGGAATCATGGGAAGGACCGGATCACCGAGAGACGTTGAGCATGATGATGTCGGTCAGCATACACCTGCGGAAACACACAAGACAGACGTTTAGATCCCAGAGCGTTGATATGTGGTTGTTCTGGGGCGTATATTAAAAATATGATACCAATACCAATACCGATAAATAAATAACTAAACGAATGAATAAATATTGCCTGAAATCTGACGCTACAAATTAAATAAATAAATTAAATATGACCAGAAATATTAAATATCTGTCAAAACTGATAAATAAATAAGGAAAATAAAAAAAATAAATAAATATTGCCAGGAATATCAAATATCTGAACTGATTAAAAATATATATAAAAAATTGCCAGAAATATAAAATGTCAATACCAATAAATAAATAAATAAAACGAACAAACAAATTAAAATGGCAAGAAATATTAAATATCTGTCAAAACTGATAAATAAATAGGTAAAATAAATAAAAAAATTAAAAATAAATAAATATTTAAAAAATATATATTAAAAAATGGCCAGAAATATAAAATGTCAATACCAATAATTAGATAAGTAAATATATAAAAAAATATTACATATCTGTCAATACCAATAAGTAAATAAATGAAACAAACAAATTAAAATGGCGAGAAATATGAAATATCTGTCAATACCGATAATTACATAAGTAAATCAATAAACATAAGCAAATAAATACTGCAAGAAACATTAATTATCTGCCAATACCGCTAAGTAAATAAGTAAATTAATAAACAAAAGCAAAAAAAAATAAATGTTGCAAGAAATATTAAATATCTGTCAAAACTGATAAATAAATAAGGAAAATAAATAATAAATAAAAAATAAATAAATATTGCCAGGAATATCAAATATCTGAACTGATTAAAAATATATATAAAAAATTGCCAGAAATATAAAAATGTCAATACCAATAATTATATAAGTAAATAAATGGAAAAAAAACATTAAATATCTGTCAATACCAATAAATAAATAAATAAAACAAACAAACAAATTAAAATGGCAAGAAATACGAAATATCTGACAATAACAATTAAATAAATATATAAAACATGGCCAGAAATAGTAAATATCTGTCAATACCGAAAATTACATGAGTAATTCAACAAACATAAGAAAACAAACGCAAACACAAATAAATACTGCAAGAAACATTCATTATCTGCCAATACCGCCAAGTAAATAGTAAATTAATAAACAAAAACAACAAAAAAAATGTTGCAAGAAATATTAAATATCTGTCAATACCAATTAAATAAATATCTAAAATACTGCCAGAGACATAAAATATCTAGCAATAGCAATAATAAGTAAATAAATAAACACAAATAACCATACAAATGAATAAATATTGTAGTAATGTGAAGTAATTTCACATATCTCACAAATTAAATAAAAAATATTGCCAGAAATATAATATATCTGCATAGATAGATGGTGGAGCCAGTAAACCAGCAAAATTATACTGGACCAAATGGTTTCTACAACTGCCATGTGGTTGCTAGGGTGTTCTAGGCGGTTGCTATGTGGTTGTTTACCAGTTCCACAAAATGCTCTCCAAAACAAAACAATGAAACCTAAACCAACATCTCAGCACAATCTTACTTCATCTCACAAAGGAGCAAATGTTTCCTCAATTTGTTTCATGTGCGGTGCAGAGTTAAGTATTTGTGCGCGTGTGGGTCACAGATAATTAGGATGCAGCTATAAATAGTCCATGGCAGAAGCATATTCAGTGCCATTAAAGAACGACACGCTGAACCGAGAGAGAGAAGCGAGACCCGAGGTGTCCAGCAGGCTGTTGGGTGAAGAACACACAGAGACGGATAAAAGCTCGCTGAGAAAGACACGGCTCACGTAACAGCTGAAGAATTGAGTTCAGCGAGCCAGATGAAGCACAGATAGATCAAACATCTGCGATTACCGGGGCATCATTTAAGAAGTTCAGCATGCTAGTGTTCTCTGTCGAGAGAGTCCAGATCACCCGATAAATTATTTGCCAGTAGAGATTATAAAATAAATAATGTCTGAAATATCTACCAATATTATTTATTCAACCGATAATCGGTTAATTAGTAATCAAATACCAATATTTAAAGGGTTAATTAGTAACCCGAAATGAAAATTCTGTCATTAATTACTCACCATCAAGTTGTTTCGTTCATCTTCAGAACACAAATTAAGATATTTTTAAGGAAATCTGAGCACTTTCAAGGCAGTAAAGACATTGTTAAAGTAATCATGTGACGCCAGTCGTTTAACCTCAATTTTATAAAGCGACGCAAGTGCTTTGTTTGTGAAAAAATACTTTATTTATAAAATATGGTTGGAATATGGGGGGACAGAAAGCTCTCAGATTTAATTAAAAAGATCTTAATTTGTGTTCTGAAGATGAACGAAGGTCTTTTACGGGTTTGGAACGGCATGAATGTGAGGAATTAAAGACAGAAATTTCATTTTTGGGAGATCTAAGCTTTTAAATATTGGGGGAAATATATTGGTAAAACCGATAATCGGTTGATCTCTACCCAAAATATCAAAAAACTGCCACATTCCCACTACCAATTAAATAAATAATGTCTGAAATATCTACCAATATTATTTATTCAACCGATAATCGGTAAATTAGTAATAAAATACCAATATTTAAAGGGTTAATTAGTAACCCGAAATGAAAATTCTGTCATTAATTACTCACCATCAAGTTGTTTCGTTCATCTTCAGAACACAAATTAAGATATTTTTAAGGAAATCTGAGCACTTTCAAGGCAGTAAAGACATCGTTAAAGTAATCATGTGACGCCAGTCGTTTAACCTCAATTTTATAAAGCGACGCAAGTGCTTTGTTTGTGAAAAAAATACTTTATTTATAAAATATGGTTACAATATGGGGGGACAGAAAGCTCTCAGATTTAATTAAAAAGATCTTAATTTGTGTTCTGAAGATGAACTTACGGGTTTGGAACGGCACGAATGTGAGGAATTAAAGACAGAAATTTCATTTTTGGGAGATCTAAGCCTTTAAATATTGGGGGAAATATATTGGTAAAACCGATAATCGGTTGATCTCTACCCAAAATATCAAAAAACTGCCACATTCCCACTACCAATTAAATAAATAATGTCTGAAATATCTACCAATATTATTTATTCAACCGATAATCGGTTAATTAGTAATCAAATACCAGTATTTAAAGGGTTAATTAGTAACCCAAAATGAAAATTCTGGCATTAATTACTCACCATCAAGTTGTTCCACACCCGTGACACCTTCGTTCATCTTCAGAACACAAATTAAGATATTTTTAAGGAAATCTGAGCACTTTCAAGGCAGTAAAGACATCGTTAAAGTAATCATGTGACGCCAGTCGTTTAACCTCAATTTTATAAAGCGACGCAAGTGCTTTGTTTGTGAAAAAAATATTTTATTTATAAAATATGGTTACAATATGGGGGGACAAAGTTCTCAGATTTAATTAAAAAGATCTTAATTTGTGTTCTGAAGATGAACTTACGGGTTTGGAACGGCACAAATGTGAGGAATTAAAGACAGAAATTTCATTTTTGGGAGATCTAAGCTTTTAAATATTGGGGGAAATATATTGGTAAAACCGATAATCGGTTGATCTCTACCCAAAATATCAAAAAACTGCCACATTCCCACTACCAATTAAATAAATAATATTATTTAATATGTAAGGTTAATAACAATATTATAATAATCAACAATATTACTGATTTGACTGCACTGACACCGAACTGAACAGGACGATGACTTCACCGTTTCTGCAGAACCGCTTTATAGATGATAATATAAAATATTAAATATCTGTAAAAACCAAATATATAAATAAAAATTAACATTTGGCAATACAATCCTATATCAATGTTTTAATATACATAGATCCTTTAGGACTGAACTACCTAAATCTGGCAACCTGTTTGAACGCAATCATTATTTTTGCAAATGGACAATTCCACTCAAGGCGATGTGATTTTCCTGGAGCATCTCATGTAAAATTAAAGTCTCCATTTGGTGTTTCTGGGTCTCAGTACGAGCACTGCTCACAAACAGATGGATGTCTTTATGTTTGGTCTGCGTGTGAGCGTGTGTTTCCGCTGGCACAGAGTTGAGCATGTCATCGCTTTAGACCAAAACACCAACAAATCAGCGATGAACGTGAGGCCTGGGACTCCAACGAGGGTGAGAGACACGTCACATCGGTGCGATTCAATGGAGAACTTTCACCAATATCACAATTCGTTCGTTTTTAACATCTGCCAATACCGATTAACATATATCGTATATTTTGCTGACTAATAATGAACTGCATTATCTAATTCACCAATATCACACACGTCACATGACATGAAGCTCACAGCAGTGATTGGTCGTTCATGAACGATTTGTACATTTTGCGTCTGTAAAGTGACAACTGAACGAAAGACTGTAAGGGACTCAATCTTTTGAGGCGAAATAATCATTTTTAGCCTCATTATAATGATTTTCAATTTTGCAATATGAGTGAAATCAAAAATCTCCCGATATTGTAAAAAAATAATTGTTCAATACCAAATCATAAACAAAGAAATAAATAAATAATGCTGGAAATATCTGGCAATGCGGATTAAATAAACAAATCAATTTTGCCGGAAATATCAAATATCTGCCAATACCAAAAATCACTCAGTATGTATTGTTTATCCCTGATACAGTCATTCAAGAACAATTCGTTAGTTTTTAACATCTGCCAATACCGATATATGTAAATAAATGAACAATTGAAGAAATAAAAATAACATATATATCACACCATAACCGATATATATGGTTTATTGCTGATGCGGTCCTTCAAAAACAATTCGTTCATTTTCAACATCTGCCAATACCGATATATTTTAAAATCTGCCAATACCGACATATAGAAATAAATGAACAATTGAAGAAATAAAAATAACACAGCTCACCCAGTAACCGATATGTATTGTTTATCCCTGATACAGTCATTCAAGAACAATTCGTTCGTTTTTAACATCTGCCAATACCGATATATGTAAATAAATGAACAATTGAAGAAATAAAAATAACATATATCTTACCGTAACTGATATATATGGTTTATCCCTGATATGGTCCTTCAAAAACAATTCGTTCATTTTCAACATCTGCCAATACCGATATATTTTAAAATCTGCCAATACCGACATATAGAAATAAATGAACAATTGAAGAAATAAAAATAACACAGCTCACCCAGTAACCGATATGTATTGTTTATCCCTGATACAGTCATTCAAGAACAATTCGTTCGTTTTTAACATCTGCCAATACCGATATATGTAAATAAATGAACAATTGAAGAAATAAAAATAACATATATCTTACCGTAACTGATATATATGGTTTATCCCTGATATGGTCCTTCAAAAACAATTCGTTCATTTTCAACATCTGCCAATACCGATATATTTTAAAATCTGCCAATACCGACATATAGAAATAAATGAACAATTGAAGAAATAAAAATAACACAGCTCACCCAGTAACCGATATGTATTGTTTATCCCTGATACAGTCATTCAAGAACAATTCGTTCGTTTTTAACATCTGCCAATACCGATATATGTAAATAAATGAACAATTGAAGAAATAAAAATAACATATATCTTACCGTAACTGATATATATGGTTTATCCCTGATATGGTCCTTCAAAAACAATTCGTTCATTTTCAACATCTGCCAATACCGATATATTTTAAAATCTGCCAATACCGATATATATAAATAAATGAACAATTGAAGAAATAAAAATAACACACATCACCCAGTAACCGATATATATGGTTTATCCCTGATACGGTCCTTCAAAAACAATTTGTTCATTTTCAACATCTGCCAATACCGATATATTTTAAAATCTGCCAATACCGATATTTATAAATAAATGAATAATTGAAGAAATAAAAATAACACACATCACTCAGTAACCGATATATATGGTTTATCCCTGATACGGTCCTTCAAAAACAATTTGTTCATTTTCAACATCTGCCAATACCGATATATTTTAAAAATCTGCCAATACCGATATATATAAATAAATGAACAATTGAAGAAATAAATTAACATATATCTTACCGTAACCGATATATATGGTTTATCCCTGATGCAGTCCTTCAAAAACAACTTGTTCATTTTCAACATCTTCCAATACCGATATATTTTAAAATCTGCCAATACCGATATATATAAATAAATGAATAATTGAAGAAATAAATATAACACACATCACTCAGTAACCGATATATATGGTTTATCGCTGATACGGTCCTTCAAAAACAATTTGTTCATTTTCAACATCTGCCAATACCAATATATTTTAAAAATCTGCCAAAACCGATATATATAAATAATTGAACAATTGAAGAAATAAAAATAACATATATATCACACCATAACCGATATATGTGGTTTATCCCTGATACGGTCCTACAAAAACAATTTGTTCATTTTTAACATCTGCCAATACCGATATATTTTAACATATATTGATATATTTTGCATCTGTCAAGTGACTAATAATGAAGTGCATTATAATGACTTTTTCATTCAGAATGTGATCAAAGATTGAATATGTTAACATGTTCGGGGGAATTTGGCAAATGGAAATTTAACATTTAACAAAATTATTTGATTAAAAATTAGTTGAACGAGATTCGAAAATCAATCCGACTAATTCACAGCCCATTTAAACTGCGAAAGCGGTTCATTCAGCAGAAATCGCATGGAAATCAGACGGATTCATTAACGAACTAGATCAGGATCAAGTGGTGCGTTCCAGACCAGAATGAAGTCAGGTGATCAACAACAAAAAAAATAAAATGGATTTGTGATGTTAAAGAGTTTTTGATCATTTTGATTAAACATTCATTTAAAAGGGTTTATTCAAAAGTTCTCAAGGACTAAAAATGAATTCACAGCCAAAATAAGTTCAAGAAATGGATTTTCGCCTTAATGAATCTTTCTGAGAGAGTAAAACGACGCAGCTCAGCGCTCGACGGAGGTCATTCTGTCACTTCCCATTTCCAAGAACGCATTTTAACTCTGCAGCCTCATGCACAGACGAATAAACAAATAAAAATGCTAAAGCAGCCTGATTTTTGCTGCATATGAGCTCTGAACTCGGACTAATTCAATCAAGACTCTCTGAAAAGAGCTAAAAATACAGCCGTCAGCCTATAAATGTCAGAAATAGCAGACCGGTGAATGCACCGGCTGAAGAAAATAAGGCCGTTTTACAGCACAAACACATTCGGCCATGAATCCGCCGCACATTTGGGCGAAAACGGCGAGAGGTTCATGAGTGGACATCAAAAACAGGGAGATTTGAGTGTGACGTTTGGCAGTTCAGCCTGTCACTGCTCACAAAGAGTCAAATACAGTAAGAATCAAAAGAATGATTCTTTTCAGCTGGTTTTAAAGCAGCGTCTAACAGGACGACACCTCCTGATCCGCTATCTAAACTCACCGTGCTTCTGGGTTCAGTCCCCAGACGCACAGAATGGGAACATGTAAGGAGGACGAGGGGAAAATGACAGAGAGAAAGAGCCGAGACTACCTTCTGAACATAATGACGACCTTCTGAAACCATTTGCATTTCTGAACAAAAACAACCCGTGAAAAGACTGAATGCATCGTCCATTATTCGCGTTTTTATGTTGGAGAAGGGTTTGTTCTGCTGGCTAATTACACTAAAACACTGTATTTTAAAAGGAGACCTATAATGCACTCTTTCTCAAGATGTAATGTCAGTCTCTGGTGTCTCCAGTGAAGTTTCACCTCAAAATCCCCCACAGATCATTTATTTATCAAATTTGCCAAGATTTGGGCGTGAGCAAAAACACGCCGTTTTTGTGTGTGTCTCTTTAAATGCAAATGAGCTGCTGCTCCCGGCCCCCTTTCCAGAAAAGTGCGGAGCTTTAACAGCTCAACACCAACAAAGCTGGAGAATCTCACGCAGACAAAATGAGGAAAGTGTTCAAACTGATGGAGAGACTCAGGAAGAAGTTCCAACTTTTAGACGTTTCTGAACGGTTAGTGGATAAATTGATGTAGTTGCTGTGGAGTTGATCAACTCATCACTAGCATGTGTCGTCACGTTCATCTTTTTTCCTTGAATCGACCCTCGTTTGTGAAGCAGTCCGGCGTAAAATGACAACACTCGACTACAACAACTCTAAAGCAGCCCAACATGGCCCCGCCCCCCTTTGTTGCGTGTTCTCGGGGGCGGGGTTTATGTAAATTTTAGGGTTTGTGATGTCACTAACACGGGAAGAATCTCGTTGTAGTCCCTACCAGCCGTTTAAAGCTGAAGTGTTACAAACACAATGACCGTTTCTGACAGGTTTCCTGGACACACCCCTCATCTGCCAAACAGATAGTCCCGCCCCCAAACGCATGCCATTGGTTGAGTCAATATCCTGCTGTTTGGGCAAGTCGTGATGTAAAACAAACAGATCTTGAAACACTTTTCTGTGGAATCAACCTACGAATGGTTTATTTATAGTTGCCTCTGCATATTAAGCTGGGATACAAGAAAGTATTTTAACATCCAAATAAAATGCCTTTAATTTAATGCAAATAAGAGGTTATTTTGACATAGAAACCCTGAAATTTTCGCCTGTAAAAGAGCTGATGAGAATCAATGAAGACTGAGCGCATATACAAGGTCAGCGTGACCTCAAAACCTGAACACACATGATGATGAAGGCCAGAGCTTCTCCTCAGACAACTTCATCAGACATAAAATACCCGTCCACTAAGAGTCGTAGTATAATAGAGAGTAAAAATGAGCTTCATTTATGAAATCACTGTCATGTATGAGAAGAAACTGAAGTACAGATTGCATTCATGGTAAACTTTTTTGTCTGGTTCATGCAAGACCTGGGAATCGAACCCAAGACCTTTCCGTTGCAAGCGTTGAGAAACGCTCCAAAAAATATATAATGCACAAAATGAAACTCATTCATTTATACAATCTACAGTATTAATAGATTACAAAACGGTAATTTGTTGTAGGCAAACATGTGACTATGTCAAATTTGAGTTATAGATATTAAAGGGTGGTTTTTTTTATGTCTCAGTGTCAACTTTTTTTTTTCCTTTTGTGATATGAAAATCTCCTAACCATCATCTAGAGATTTTTATTGTTTTACCGTAATAAAAATCATCAAAATATGCACAAAAAAAAAAGTGAAAATATTATTTAATCACGAACATGAAACTAGCCTCATCAAGACAGCGCTTTCTAATCCAAAAAGAGTTTAAAATGTCATTCCCATCAACATATGTCACTAAAACACAACACATGACCGAAAATGTTTGAGTAAAAAAAATGCGATTGGACATTGTTACACTCCTAAAAATAAACATTACACAAGGAAACCTTTCAGTGGACAATTCTTTAAAGAGCTTCTAGTATGAAGAACATTCTAAACATCCATGAATGAATGGAAAGATTCATGGAACCATCAAACAGCCTTTATTTTAAGAGTGCAATAAACAATTTCACTAAACTTGTGAATCAGTGTTTTAGGAGTATCAATAATTGAAACAACACTGTCTTGAAGTGAAATGACACAATGTAACATCAGTGTAGCAGTGATTTAAGAGTCGCAGTGTTACAGTAGACTGATGTGTCGCTCATATGCTCATGTATGACTAATGCACCGATCATGTATGCATTGGCAGACTCCGTCACGCACATGAACGCATCTCGGTGTCTGCGTGCGTTTCTGGATTGTGGTTCGGCGTCGCAGTGAGCCGATCCGCGCTGCGTGGGAGTCACACGCACATAGAAACACGGAGCCGAGCCGCACAGCCAGCGCACTTCACCCACACCAGCCCTGACGGACTGTCACTGTGACACACGGAACGCCACAACACTCTCACGCGCCGCAGTACAACAGCGTGTCAAAGTGCTGCAGTCGAATCACGCGTGACTCTCCTGAAACTCAAGCGGCGCTGCGGGAATAAAAGCGGAGTGGATCAGAAAACGAGTCGTGTACTCACGCGCTCCGGCGATCAGGACGCGGTCAAAAAAAATCACTCACATCCTCAAACGCACCGATCCGTGTCAACCCACCCGCGACAACAGCAACAGTTTTCAGACTGGCGTCATTGGAGCCGATTCCAATGATTGACGTTGCTAACAGACACGCCCTTTGTGGGATATTCACCAATCAGGAGACCTGTAGCTCAAAATGGGCGGGGCACACAGTAGCATCATTAGAACGCTACCACTGTAAATGCTTCTCAAAAAACAAAAATATAACATAATATAATATAACAACATAACATAACATAACAACATAACATATAAAACAATATAACAACATAACAACACAATATAATGTAATATAACATAACACAATATAATATAACATATCATAACACAACATAACATAACATAACACAATATAATCTAATATAATATAACATAACACAATATAATGTAATATAGCATAACATAACACAATATAATGTAATAAAACATAACATAATATAACATAACATAACACAATATAACATAACATAACAAAATATAATCTAATATAATATAACATAACACAATATAATGTAATGTAACATAACATAATATAACACAATAAAATGTAATATAACATATCATAACATAACATAACAACACAATATAATGTAATATAACATAACAACACAATATAATGTAATATAACATAACAGAATATAACACAATAAAATGTAATATAACATATCATAACATAACATAACAACACAATATAATGTAATATAACATATAATAACAAAATATAATGTAACATAACATAACAACACAATATAATGTAATATAACATATAATAACAAAATATAATGTAACATAACATAACAACACAATATAATGTAATATAACATATAATAACAAAATATAATGTAACATAACAACACAATATAATGTAATATAACATATAATAACACAATATAATGTAACATAACATAACAACACAATATAATGTAATATAACATATAATAACAAAATATAATGTAACATAACATAACAACACAATATAATGTAATATAACATATAATAACACAATATAATGTAATATAACATATAATAACACAATATAATGTAACATAACATAACAACACAATATAATGTAATATAACATATAATAACAAAATATAATGTAACATAACATAACAACACAATATAATGTAATATAACATATAATAACAAAATATAATGTAACATAACATAACAACACAATATAATGTAATATAACATATAATAACAAAATATAATGTAACATAACATAACATAACATAACAATATTAGCTGTTTTGTTATGTTGTATATGTTGTATAATGTAATTTATATCCAGTGATCAAAGCTGAATTTTCAGCATCATTACTCCAGTCTTCAGTGTCACATGATCCTTCAGAAATCATTCTGATATGATGATTTGATGATCAAGAGACATTTACTGTTATTATCATTAGAGTTCAGCTAATATATAATACATATATTTAAAAAAAAAAATGCATGCCACATACATTGGAAGCACTGGTTTAAATTGGTTATGGAATGCCATAAATTTCACCTGTTCGTTTATTTGCATCATCAACACAGATCAAATCACTCACACCACCTAGTGGATATATGAAGAACAGCGATTATTTTCAAAAATAAGACACTGGATGATGGAAATATGGATGGATAGATGAAATACTTTATTTTAAAAAATACTTTTGTTCAAAAACAATACTTTTTCTGTCAGTGACAGATGTGTACACAAAGATTGATACTGGAATTAAAATAGACTATTGTAATGTTAGATTTTAAGAGTTTTAATTTACTTTCATTTCTGGCCTTTGGCTATGATGCTATTTTAAGTCTCAGCATCTGGTTTTGGTGGGGGAAAAAATAAATAAAAGACTGAAAACATTCAGAATGGACTAGATGAAATTAAAGGTGCAGTAAGCGATTTCTGAGAATCATCGTTGAACACTGTTGATGATACAAGCAGGGCTGGGTAGGTTACTTTTAAAATGTATTTCACTACAGATTACAAAATACATGCTTTAAAAAGTCATTTGTAACGTATTTCGTTACATTACTCAAGTTTAGTAACTTAATCTAAATACTTTAGAATACTTTGGAATGCTAATAAGTGTGAAACAAACACAAAAAAGGTCATTGCAAGTTTTTACCTCACAATTCTGACTTTTTCCCTCAGAATTGTGTGATATAAAGTTGCAATTGTGAGTTATAAAGTCAGAATTATGAGATATAAACTGACAATATTGAGAAAAGTCAGAATTATGAGATATAAACTCACATACTAAATTCACAATTGCAAGAATAAAAGTCAGTATTCCAAGTTTATTTCTCCCAATTCTGACTTTATAACTTGCAATTGTGAGTTTAAATCTCGCAATTCTGAGAAAAAGAAGTCAGAATTGTGAAATACAAACTCACAATTGTGCACAGTAAAATCCCCAGAGTTAAATCAACTCTGCTCAGATAACATTTGGTCCCTCTCTAAATAGTGTTAAAGTAACACCGAATCAGAGTTGTTCAGTTGTTCAGGAAATTAGTTGAAGTCAGTTGTAGTTCCTGTGTTTCTCTTTTCTTCAGTGATTCTGCTTGTTAACAGCAGGTGTTCATCATTAATGTTCAATCATCACTTAATTAATTGCTTAATTATCTCATTAACTTTAACTCTACTTCAGTGTTACTTTAACACTATTTAGAGAGGGACCAAATGTTATCTGAGCAGAGTTGATTTAACTCTGGGGTTTTACTGTGCAGTATCAAAGTATTGATGTTTAAATGCGTTTATGCACCTCTGAGCAGCATCATTACATTATTACATTATTACACATTCTGATACTGAAATGCCACTTCAGAAGCTTTTCTGTACCATATTTGGAGTGTAAATTTGTCATTGGATTAATTTTACACTGTTAAAGTGGCACAGAAGTGCACAGAGTTGAGTGTCTTTAAATAAACTTTTTGATGGCATCAATGCATTTACAAAGCAATTTCAACTGCATATTGTTATCAGAGGTGTAATGTAACGAAGTAAAAAAAAAAATGTGAGTATTTTTTTGGGAAAATCTGTAGTTACTTTAGTTTTTATATTTCTGTCAACTTTTACTTTTACTCCACTACATTTCCTAAAAACAAGGTATACTTTTACGATACGATACGATAAATTTCCCCAAAGCATTTTCGTCACTTGCTACAAAATAAAGTCGGAAGAACAGACTGCAAACAAGAGCTCGCACAACTGCGGTCGAGTTGCGTTCGTTGCTGGAGCGGCTGAGAAGAGTGCGGTACGAGAGCGACCTCTAGAGGCCGAATAAAAACTATCACTGACGCCTCGTAGAGTTTGTTTTGACACGTGACGTGAGGCTATGGGACACTTCAAAAACGGATTTAAAACAGACAACAAAGCGGTATGTTATACAGTACACTACAGTACATTATTTCATGTGACTAAAGTAATTAATTTGTTGACTAGACGCTGCATTAGTGGAGAACAGCAGTGTGTTTGCCGTCGAGGCTGAGGATGCTAACATTAGTAGTTAAAGCGGTTAAAACAAAAAACATCAACTGTTTAATGTCACGATTGTTACCCTCTGTATAACATACCGCTTTGTTGTCTGTTTTAAATCCGTTTTTGAAGCGTCCCGTTCTGTGCAGCCTCACGTCACGTGTCAAAACAAACTCTACGAGGCGTCAGTGATAGTTTTTATTTGGCCTCTAGAGGTCGCTCTCGTACCGTACTCTTCTCAGCCGCTCCAGCAACGAACGCAACTCGAAAAATGAAATCAACCCAATCAATCAATCCAATGACAAATTTACACTCCAAATATGGTACAGAAGAGCTTCTGAAGTGGCATTTCAGTATCTTTACACAGAATGTGTAATAATGTAATAATGCTGCTCAGAGGCGCATAAACGCATGTAAACATCAATACTTTGATACTGGGGCTGGAGTGGGTCGAGCAGGCATGATTTTGTCAGGTTTTATGCGGCATTACGGCTTTACACAGCCTTAACTCAGACATGTAATGTCATTAGATCGATGTAAAGGTCAAGATGATTATTTTCTTGTGAGTAACGGACATGAGCGTCTTGACCTTCACCGCCCAAATGTCTCATAAAGTCAACAAGTAGATTAGCTGTTCCTGAGTCCATCACATCCACCCGATGGAGTCCTGAGATGTAGTTCATGTATTAGTCTACCTTATTTTATAATGTCAAAGAGACATACACCCACACAACAACTATAAAAACTCCCCGCCGGTCCAGACAGCCTGATGTCACCCACCTACATCTGATGGACCGCAGAACCGCAGTCCACAAGCCATTACTGAGAGGAGGAAGAAACAGAACAAAACAAGAAAATAGAAATCTATGTGAAATCACAAACTTAAGTAGATTAGCATGCTTTTTGTGAATTCTGTCGGCAAAAACGCAATTTCAGTATCATTATATTTTAGTACTACTCAAATAAAAATACACTGGTATACATTAAAACAATAAAACATCTTAATTAACTGATTAAATAGAGCTAATCAATATCTAAACAAGCCAGAATGGGACTAGCGATGATGTATTTATAGGCTAATTTCTATAATGTATTATTATTATTGAATGATTATATTAATGTATAAGTTAAACAATGCTTACAATTAGGTTAATTTAAAAATAGTAAAAGTTCAGAATGTTTAGTAGTAGAATAAACGTGTGCGTATGAGAAAGCCCAACACGCAGCGCTGCTCTGCTCTCTTGCGCATGCGCAGTTCTGACCCCAAACATGGCGACGGAGAGCTGTGAAAAGTGCTGAATTCTGACTACATTTCGACAAATTTGCGAAGGTTGGTCGACATTTCTACACTCATTTTATTTTCTTCCGTGCGTTATGCGCTTGATCGATGTGTCGGACGAGAAAGATGAGCCTTTCTGTAGTCTGTGTGTGATGATTTGCTCGTTTATTTTGCCTGAGGTTCAGCACTTTCTGTGCTGGTGCCGATTATTCATGTTGTTATTTCACAAGTGTTTGTGGACCCGGGCGGGACTGATAAAATAACGTGTGTGTGTTTTGTGTGTCGCTGGTTTTGATCAGTATGTTGATGATGTGTATGAACAGAGGTGTGTCGTCATCGCTGATGACGTTTCCTTTATATCAGATGTCAATCTCAGGCGAATGTAAACAGACGCGATCATTCAATCTCGCGCACATTATTTGTCGTATTTTCGTATTAGTCATGTATAAATCGGTCTACTTTCACAGTTTACACAGCAGATAACATTTATAAAGTTTACGCGAACATGATGGAGTAAAAAGTACCATGTTTTCCCGACATGTACCATGGTATTCTTTGAAGTTCCATAGAAATACCTCGAAATATGAATATGGTAATCATTCAGTACTTGGTTATGAATCATATTTTCTTAGTATTGCCATCTCTACTTGGTCTGCAAGGGTAAAATAGGGGGAAAATACTTTTTACATCAATTCTGTTCATTTTCTTAATTTATTTTATGTGGTTCTGATACTGTTTTCATACTTAATAACTTAATTATATGATTGATTTTTTTTTATGTGAAAGAGTATTTGACAATGAGTGTATTTGTTACTAATTACTATATATAGGGATGCGCGATATTAAATTTTGGCTGAAACCGATAATTCTTTATATTTGAAAGCCGATAACCGATAATATCGGCAGATAATCCGCTGAAGTAAAATATTATTATTTTACTATATACTATTATTATTATTATTATTATTATTATTAATATACTATTATTTATCGTCTTTAATATATCCTAATTTTCTTATCAGATCGATAATGATAACATTAAAAATGAACATATATCGGCCGATACCGATTTTATAGAATAATAAATCATAATCATATCATAATCACTTTTATTTATTTGTTTATTTCTCATTTATATATATTTTTTTACATTATAATAATTTATTAATATTGAAAAATATTTTTATTATAATGATAAAAGTTGTAATACTTGTTAAAGTTCTTTATTATTAATATTATTTTTGCTCTACAAGTGTAGCGTAATTATGTTTTTGTGTCAAAAATGTCCCATAATAAAACGTAAGAGATCACATGATCATTTATGATGATTTCACTGTTGTATAACTGCAGTATTTTGGTAAAAAAAAACCCTGATAAATTCATAATAAATGAATATGGAATTTCCTTCAAACAGATTTATTTGTTATTTATTTATTCATGACAGTAATGGCAAAGTTACCATGTTTTTATCGTAGTAAAAATAACTAGTATCTGTGAGTTTTAAGGTGTAAACTGTGGTTGATATGGGAATAGCATAGTACATTTAGTGTTTCATTGTAAAATGTTGGTTATTTATGTCAGATAATGGGCTTGTGCAGATGTTTGTTTGTGATGTAAATTTCTGTTTAGCCAGAGCTGTGATGAATATTCTGTTCAGGTGGAGGTTGTTTGTGTTGAAAATAACTCTCGTTTAGTCTCATGTTCAAAGATGGAAAGTGCTTGTGATGTGAGAGAGAGATATAGAGAGGGAGAGAGATATATATATATATATATATATATATATATATATATATATATATATATAGAGAGAGAGAGAGAGAGATATATATATAGATATATATATATAGAGAGAGAGATATATATATATATATAGAGAGAGAGATATATATATATATATATATATATATATAGAGAGAGAGAGAGAGACAGAGAGAGAGACAGAGAGAGCGAGAGAGAGAGAGAGAGACAGAGAGAGAGAGACAGAGAGAGATAGAGATATAGAGACAGAGAGAGAGACAGAGAGAGAGAGAGAGAGAGACAGAGAGAGAGAGAGAGAGAGACAGAGAGAGCGAGAGAGAGAGAGAGACAGAGAGAGAGAGAGACAGAGAGAGAGAGACAGAGAGAGAGAGAGACAGAGAGAGAGACAGAGAGAGCGAGAGAGAGAGAGAGACAGAGAGAGAGAGAGAGAGAGAGAGCGAGAGAGAGGTATTGTTTCTTATCCCGGGACATGTGTATGATGCAAACCACTTGAAATCAAACATGGAAATGAAAGGAGTGCTGAGCAAGAATGATGAAAAGCAAGAGAAACACAGATAAACGCCGCCCACCACACCCAATCACATCAATAAACCCCGCCCACCACACCCGAATTAGTCAGTAAACCCCGCCCACCACACTCATATCAGTCAATAAACCCTGCCCATCACACCTGTGCCAGCCAATAAACTCCGCCCACCACACCTGCGTCAGTCAATATACCCCGCCCACCACACTTGCGTCAGCCAATAAACCCCGCCCACCACACTTGCGTCAGCCAATAAACCCCGCCCACCACACTTGCGTCAGCCAATAAACTCCGCCCACCTCACCTGCGTCAGCTAATAAACCCCGCCCACCACACTTGTGTCAGCCAATAAACCCCGCCCACCACACCTGCATCCATCAATAAACCCCGCCCACCTGTCAATCACGTTTGACTCTGGTCATTGAAAGAAACCATCTCAAGTCAAGCTTGCTGAAATGAAACTTTACTTTCGAGTGACTGGTTTCTGGATGCTGTGGGGGGAGTACGAGGGCAGATCTGGCTGCTGGAATATGACGGTTATGGACGAAGTGTGCCGAAAGAGCTCCAGGAATGTGATGCCTTAGGGAATGCCGTGGGGAATTGTGGGATATGTTATGATAAATCCGCTTCAGGCGAGTCAGAGAGAGGTTTGTTCGTCTCTGAGATGTGCTGACATTTATTTATAATGTTAATAGTCATTTTAATGTCAATTTAATGCTTTATATTTAGTGTAACTCAGTATAAATAATATAATTGCTTTATATTCCGTGTTTAATCGATTTTATAAAACTGATTTAAAATATTTGATGTCAAAAGTCATTTATGAGTTGAGTTTGTGCTCGTTCAATGTGATTCGTTTATAAAACTGTAATTTTGACATTGAATTTAATTCTAAATGTTGGAAAATTTTTCATAGCCATTTCACACAAAATTGTTTAGGAGCTTTTTATAGGATTTTTATCACAATATTAACAAGTGATCAACAGAATAATTGATTATGGAAACGCTTCAGGAAAATAACGACTCGTCGTGTTCGTTTTAGGAGCTTTCCGTCTGATTTCCGTCCAGTTAATCAACATAAAATCAGATCAATTAGACTTGTAAACTGATTATTACAAAAAGAAAGAGCTCTGCGTGTTTTTTGTCAAACGATCAGCTGACTGTAAGTTCATCATCTGATGCAAATCGAGTGAAATGAGCGTCAGACTAATATTTGAGTCATTTTGCCTATTGATTTGCATTGAATAATGTGTTTTTTTTAGTGTTGGGTATCGGATACCTTCTCATGTACATCTGAAATAATATTATTATTTATAATATAGTCATATTTCACCCCATAATCAAGTGGATGAAATATGAAGAACTTATTTATTTTCGTGACAGTTACGCATATTTTCCACCCAAATTAAAAAAAAAATGCTACAGTAAATGACTAAAATCTTTTTTTTTTTTCAATAAAAAATCACTTTAAATTGAATCGGATCATGATGTTTCCTTTTTTAAATTTGATTTTTGGGGGGAATTTTGAGGAAGAAAGTTCTGATCGTATTTATTCACAACTTCACTCACATGTATGTAATTATAGCTGAAATATGATCAACGGTATGATTCATATCTCGCCTCTTTATTAGAGTTTATCACTTTTAATGTGGCGTCAACAAAAGTCGTTGTAGATGAGTTGAGTTTGTGCTCTTTTACAGTAAGATTTATAATTCATCCTTCTCTCTCAAACACGAGCAGAACGAGTTTCTGTGTGATTTGTGATGCTGAATTGAATTATTCGTAACTTTTGGACATTATTTACGTTACCATTTTACATCCATTTGAATATTTACATTAAAAAACATGTGATCAAGTATGAGGAACCCAAAAATAACACGCCAAACTCACTGATTATTATAGTTTTTGTTATTATTACATTGAATGAGATTTTATTGTTTTTATATATTATCTGTTTTTATTTTAATTTTAGTTAGTTTTAGTAATTTTGTTGTGTTTTTCTCATTATTATTCATTTTTGTTTTTAAAAATAGGTTTTATTAAGTTAATTTTTTAAACGAAAATGAGAAATAAAACAATGTTTTTTATGTTTTATGAATTTAAAGTGATAGATGTACTATTATATTTTTAGTAATTTTTACATTTTATTTTTATATGTTTTCTTATGAATTTAATTTAAAGTTTTGCTAACTTTATGTTTTTGTCTTTTTTTTATTATGTCTAAATCAAACATATATATATTTATATATATATATATATATATATATATATATATATTTTAAGGTTTATTTGTGCCTTATTATTGAAGTTATTTTAGTATTTCAACTTGGCAACTAGCTGAAATAAAATGTTTAATTTATTTTTTATATTTGATTTTATTTCAATTAATGTTTCTTTCATTTTAATTAAATTTTTAATTTCATTTTATTTGGTAAGTACTGTTTTCATGTGAATATAAATTAAATGTTTAGTCATTTTTGTCGCTTTTATTAGTTTTTTAATGACTATACAGGTTTTTTTATTTAGTTTTAGTCGTTTTTAGTGCTCAAACTACACAAAAATGAGAAATAAGTTTAAGTTGATGGGGTTAGTTGAAGTCCGAGAGGACAGAAACGGATTATTCTGTGAGAAGCAGCGAGTGAAACCTGAGACGGACTGAAAGAGCGATTTTGACTGAACGACAGAAGGAGAAGGTCACATGAGACCGAAGAGGAACCAACTCTTAATTGCTTGACATAAATAAGGAACTCATTTTTTCGGTCTATAATTGTCTGCCGGCATGTGGATTGCGTTTCTAATCTAATAAGTCGCCATATTCATGTCAGGAAGGATCCGCTGGTCTTCTCTCGGTGCGAGATCAGATGTTTTTAGTTCTTCTGGACTTTAGAAAGGAAGTGATTTTGTGTGGTTTGGGAAGTTTCCATCCGTCAGCTCCGCACACACTCCTGAACAAGACTCCATTCAGCAGCGCGTCTGTTTCATGTCTGGTTGGAGAGGAGCGTGACGCACGTAATCTGCAAGATCTGGATCATAAAAATGGCTTTCAGTTTATTATGTGTCGTTACTAAAGCTACTAAAAGAGTAAGCTGAGCGAAAGTGATGTCCGGAGGGGAGTTTTGTTGATAATGACCCTAAACATTTGATTAAAGCATCAAAATAGGAGGAAAATTTGAGGTATTTATCTGATGAAACTGTTTTGCTACTGTACTCGTTTATTTTACTCACAGAAAAACGAAAAGCTAATCAGATATGAATATTTCATTGTTTCTCTTGATTTTTGCATGCGTTCTTAATTTCTTCGTATGACTTCGCAAAGCCCCGCCCCCTTTAGTTACTGTTGCTATGCGCTCTCACGCCACACATCATGTTCTCACGCAGTTAAAAATACGTCGCGGAGCAAAGAGGACACTGACGACGTATGAAACATTTAAAATATTGTAATTTTTTAAAGCAGTTTAATCAATAAATAGCGTCTAGTGTGTGTTTAATGTGTGGTGACAGATCGCTGTAGCTCCTCGATCATCTCTTCATACTAGTTCATTTATAGCATCAAATAAACATGAATGAACATCAGAAGGAATGTTGTTTCAAGACGTGATTCAAGTTCACCAACGTTAATCCACTAACTCCCCTGACCGCTTTGATGGACAAAATGGTGGATTCAGGGTTATGATTGGTCAGATCGCCTGTCAATCAAACTGTTTGCGGCATGTTTCGTTGCATTATTATCACAAAATATGCTTACAAGATCTTAAACAGAATTTTAATAGTATTTGAATAAAGGCTGAAGATGGCCGGACATCACTTTTTCACTACTGTATTTGACAAAAAAAGACAAAATAATAACGTAATTTGCACACATTATTCTGTTCTTTAACCCTTCTGTGCTGTTCGGGATGTTTACATCCACTATGGGGAATTTTTGAGTCTTAATTTGGCCATAACTTTCTCCGTGTTTCAGCAAATGGAATGATTTTTGGTGACAAATCTTATTTTGACACATATTTTGGGAAAATGCTTTGAAAATGTTCAAAAACTCAACAGTACTCTGTGGGCAAATTCACGACCCTTTCGTTTTGATTTAACTGCTTTAAAAATGTATCAGATAAATATTTTTTTCAAATTTTTTTGCTTAAATCTTAAAATTAATCAACCTCAGTCCTGATCAAAACTACTAAATTTAAAAAAAAAAAATTCAGGATTTTAACTCTTTAATTGCCAAATTCATAAATGATGTCACTGATTTGGGAAAAAACGTGTCAAAGATCAGAAACAACATTGGCTTTGATGCGTTGTTAGTTTTTGTGCAGCATCAGATTTTAACGTTTTAAAGAGTTAAAATCCTGAAATTTTTTTTTTAAATTTAGTAGTTTTGATCAGGACTGAGGTTGATTAATAGATTTAAGCAAAAAAATTTGAAAAAAATATTTATCTGATACATTTTTAAAGCAGTTAAAAAACATAACGAAAGGGTCGTGAATTTGAACAATGCACAAGGGTTAATATTGTGTGTTTTGGCTCCTCGAGCTTCAGCGACTGTATCGTTTGTCATAATTTGTGTACATTTGAGGTTTTTTTTTTTGTAGGAAACTAAAATATCAGTGTTTTTAGGACTAAAACTAGGAATAAAAACTATATAAAATCTTATCTTATTTTAAACATTGATAATAATTCCATTCACGTCTCATGATCCATTTGTGAATTGCAATATAATAAAGGATTTTCCTCATTTTGGGGCGATGAATTGTTTTGTGAATTCAACTAATATATGAAATTCATCTCACTTTTTTTCAAAGATGTTGATTTGACAAGTCTGTGTCTCACAGGTCGACGCTCGGATCGCTTCGGGAATCTCTCCAGAGTTGATGGTCAGCATGGGCCGGACGGTACTGAAAGGTAAAACGCAATAAATACCCAAAAATGACAATTCTGTCACGACTTGCTCAACGATCGACAAGTATGACAATTATTTCTTCTGCTAAACGCATCAGATCGGTTTGGGTGAATATAAAGTTGATAAGTGAGACTTTTCAAAAACATTGTAATCCGAACACGAGATTGGTCCACATTCTTCTGCAGATCACAAAGACAGTAAGAAGGATAAAGCGGGCAGGAGCATGTCTCTCACAGGTCCTGGACCAGTCAAAGGTAATCACAGAGTCTCCTGAAACACTGATCTGAGATCAGCATGATGACGTAATGAGTGTGTTTCTCCGCTGCAGTGACTGAGTCCTTCTCATGGGAGGAGTATTTAAAAGAGACGTCATCCGTTCCCGCCCCTCCCAGCTGCTTCAGACAGGTGAGAGCGTCATGTGACGTCAGACACTTTTAAACAAACATGATGTTTGCTCTGTAAATAGAAATCACGTTATCCCTATAAAGCCTACTGTATCATATTTGATGTGCAAATAGGACTGAAAAATCTGCTTCCTGCCTCCTGCCGTCTGATTGGTAGTTTAGACTTCAGTGTAATTGTACAAGCGTCCTCCTTCAGCTCGAGCTGCTGTGGAATCTGCGCTGATGTTTATCAAGTAAATGCAAGAATAACTTTAATATTGTTAGTAATATTTCAAGATGAACATTTGCTGGACTGAAGCAACTTTGGTTTACTTGATTATCAAGACATCAGTTTTGTAGGAAAATCTGTGAGTATCAAATATGATCATCAGGCGTCTGGAGGAAGGTTTATTTGTTCATCTCTCAGTCATCATTGTATTATATGTTTCCAAACTACAGACCTTCACTCTAAAAAGTGCTGGGTTAAAAATGGACAGACCCAGTGATTTTTGACCCAGCATTTTGACCCAGTGTTTGGGTTTGTTTTGACCCAGCGGTTGGGCTGTTTTGACCCAGCGGTTGGGCTGTTTTGTCCCAGCGGTTGGGTTTGTTTTGACCCAGCGGTTGGGTTTGTTTTGACCCAGCGGTTGGGTTTGTTTTGTCCCAGCGGTTGGGTTTGTTTTGACCCAGCGTTTGGGTTTGTTTTGTCCCGGCGGTTGGGCTGTTTTGTCCCGGCGGTTGGGTTTGTTTTGACCCAGCGTTTGGGTTTGTTTTGTCCCGGCGGTTGGGTTTGTTTTGACCCAGCGTTTGGGTTTGTTTTGACCCGGCGGTTGGGCTGTTTTGTCCCAGCGGTTGGGTTTGTTTTGACCCAGCGGTTGGGCTGTTTTGTCCCAGCGTTTGGGTTTGTTTTGTCCCAGCGGTTGGGCTGTTTTGTCCCAGCGGTTTGGTTTGTTTTGACCCAGCGGTTGGGTTTGTTTTGACCCGGCGGTTGGGCTGTTTTGTCCCAGCGTTTGGGTTTGTTTTGACCCGGCGGTTGGGCTGTTTTGTCCCAGCGTTTGGGTTTGTTTTTTCCCAGCGGTTGGGCTGTTTTGTCCCAGCGGTTGGGTTTGTTTTGACCCAGCGGTTGGGTTTGTTTTGACCCAGCGGTTGGGTTTGTTTTGACCCAGCGGTTGGGTTTGTTTTGTCCCAGCGGTTGGGTTTGTTTTGACCCAGCGTTTGGGTTTGTTTTGTCCCGGCGGTTGGGCTGTTTTGTCCCAGCGGTTGGGTTTGTTTTGACCCGGCGGTTGGGCTGTTTTGTCCCAGCGGTTGGGTTTGTTTTGACCCGGCGGTTGGGCTGTTTTGTCCCAGCGGTTGGGTTTGTTTTGACCCAGCGGTTGGGTTTGTTTTGACCCGGCGGTTGGGCTGTTTTGTCCCAGCGGTTGGGTTTGTTTTGACCCGGCGGTTGGGCTGTTTTGACCCAGATTATTTTGTTTTGATTATTATTATTGCCTCTAGTAATAATGTGTCTGATTTTTAATTTTGGGCCTATTTATTTTTTGCCTATATATTCAGCCTAATTGGGTCCATTTTAAACCATCCATATAGTAATTTTTAAACAATAGTTGGGTTAAATAAAACTGTCCAACACGTTGGGCAAACATTTAACCCAACCGCTTGGTTTGTCCATTTTCAACCATTTTCAAGATCCTGGTATTTATATGCAGTTTATATAAATACTCTGTTATACTTGATTTACAATACAAGCATCAGAAATTGATCTTACTTTTTGTCCATTTTAATATTTTTTCTCAGTTTTTTTCCCTTCATATTCTCATTATATCATACTATATGAGCCATAAAAGCCTGTTTTTTTAATAGATTTTTAAATATTTTGAGTCAATAAACTGTTTCAAAAATGAATTTTTTCTAACTAGTACTTCATACATCAGGCTTTACAGGGTTAACTGAAATTCAAACGCATCAAGCTGATATGAAGTTCAGTCTTTGGATGTCAATGTTGTGTTCTCTGATTCCAGTCTCAGTTTCCTCCCTCCAACGACTTCAAGGCCGGAATGAAGCTGGAGGCCCGGGACCCTCGTAACTCTACCTCCACCTGCATCGCCACGGTGATGGGCTTAATGGGCGTGAGGCTCCGCCTACGTCTGGACGGCAGCGACAACACCAACGACTTCTGGCGATTGGTCGACTCCGCCGACATCCAACCAATCGGAACTTGCGAGAAGAACGGAGACATGCTGCAACCGCCACTGGGTACGGCTGATGTCACTTCCCTTCCACAGCTGATCACAGAACTGCTAAGAAGCAGACGTCTAAAAGAATGAACATGAGTTAATGTTTAATATGAGCTGTACAAACAAATGGGCAAATACAACTGCTGATTTGGTTACGTGTCGTTTCCATGAGTCCGTCTCATGTCGCGTCCAGAGCTTAATAACTCTCCAGTGTTTTTACTGTACTGTAATTACTGTACTATCTTAGTATTTATTCATCTTTTAAACTAGTTTGAATTTTTATACTTTACATTTTCATTTAAATTTTAGTTTTAGTTTTTGTAATTTTTTTTGTTTTAGTTGTTTCTATTAGTTTTTTTTTTAAAATGTCTTTAGTTTTTTATTTTATTTTTAGTTGTAATAATTTTAGTACTTTAAATTAAACTGAACAAAAATGAGAAATTTTGCCTTTGCAAATAAATTAAAGTTGACTTTTTTTATTTTACTTCATTTCTGTTAACGTTTACTATATTTCAATTAATGTTTATTTCTTCAACTTTAATCACAAATTAGAAATTTTGCTTTTGCATCTAAATGAAATAAAAAGCTTATTGTATGTTCTACTTTATTTCATTTAATGTTAATGTTTTTTTATTAATTTTAGTTGTTCGTACTTTATTTCTTCAATTGTAACACAAATTAGAAATTTGAAATATTTTTAATTTATATTTGAAATTGAAATATTATTGAAATTGAACTATGAAATGAAATAATTGAATTTTTTATAAATAACTTTTTATATTCTACTGTATTTCAATTAACTTTGATGTTTTTTAGTATTTTTAGTTTTAGTACTTAAACTAAATGAAAATGCAACGTTTTGCCTTTGCAAATAAATTAAATAAAGTTGACTTTTTTATATTTTACTTCATTTATTAACGTTTACTGTATTTCAATTTTTAGTTGTAGCAATTTAATTACTTTAACTTTAAATGAAAATGAGAAATTTTGCCTTCCCAACTAACCTGCAATAAAAAGTTACTTTTTTATATTATTTCATTTAGTTAGTTTTTTTTTTTTTTCTCAGTATTTTTAGCTGTAATAACATTTTTCCTTCAACTTAAACCACAAATTTGAAATTTTGCCTTTGCAACTAACTGAAATAAAAAAGTTTTATTCTAATTTATTTATTTTAACGCTCACTTGTAAGTCGCTTTGGATAAAAGCGTCTGCTAAATGACTAAATGTAATGCTTCATGTCAATTAACATGTCGTTAATATTATCCCTCTTAACGCCTTCTGTTTTGCGTCTTCTGTTTTCTCTCTCTCATGTTCTCAGGATTCAGGATGAACGCCTCGTCGTGGCCCATGTTTCTCCTGAAGACCCTTAATGGAGCCGAAATGGCACCCACCACAGCGTTTAAAAAGGTGCTGAACCTCCTCGGAGAGAGGAGTCGTTTGCGTGGATGACGGTGTTACATCATGCAATCACATTAAAAGGTTTTGATGACACTGGTGTACTGTAATTCCATCAGGAGCCCCTGCGGCCGCCCCACAACGGCTTCAAGCCCGGGATGAAACTGGAGGCCGTGGACAAGAAGAACCCGTACCTGATCTGCCCGGCCACCATCGGCGAGGTGAAGGGGGAGGAGATCTTCGTGATGTTCGACGGCTGGAGGGGGGCGTTCGATTACTGGTGCCGCTACGACTCCAGGGACATCTTCCCCGTGGGCTGGTGCGCCGCCACCAAACACGGCCTGCAGCCGCCCGGCAACAGCAGTGAGTGATGACTTCGTTAATTAACCTAATGACTTTGGCGAACGGTGTTGATTAGACACAACCTGGGTAAAAAAAGTATTGAGGTCCAAACAGAGTAATTCTTGTTGATTCTAGCTGTCTAGTTTTATCTAGTGTGCGTCTAAATTCGAGTACGTACTACATTTAAATTTACTTTGTGACCATTAAAAGAAGTATTTTCAATATTGCATGAATGAAATTCGGATGTACAACATCTGCCATGTTGTTGCCGTCACATGACCTATCAACGTCACTTGCGTCGCTTAACCGCCATTCACAAATCCTCTCCCGTGGCTTCATGGGATAGCAAAGTGTCCATCGTATAGTATATACACTACTCTTTTGGCGTACTATTTTTCGCCTACTATGTAGGAGGGAAGTGTTCAATTTCAGACGCAGTGAAGGTGTGCTTTCCGTGACATCACATTACGCCATCATTTCCTGTCAGAGTTGTAAACTAAAACTAAAACTATTAAAAATAAGTTTTGCCACTTGAAATAATAACTGAAATGAACTAAAATATAGATATTATTCCCTTTCTCAAAGTCGTGATTTTGTTCTACTAGAACAGATGTTCATTATTTTGCAGCTCCTCTCTTCTCAGTCTGTCAGTAACGCTCGGTTTACTTCCTGTCTATATGAAGCCCCTCCTTCTGAAAAGCTCAGTGTGCTCTGATTGGTCGGCTGGAGCGGTGTGTTGTGATTGGCGTTTGGGAAATGTCCCGCCCCCTTACCGTAACCGCCAGTGACTAACTAACTCAACCAGGCCCCGCCCCTTTATTCTGCGCATGAATTATTTAAATGAGGAATATTGTGAAGATGGAGAGAGTTCAGAAACACTGATAGAGAGAAGAACTCAAACTTTACACACTAAAGAAAGATGAACATGTAAAAAATAAATAAATAAATAAAGACAAAAGCTCATAACAAAATGACTAAAACTTGAGCTAAAATGAAAATAAAAAATTTAAAATTACAATCTATACTCAAAACACTAAACCCTCATCAACACCAGAGGGCGCAACAGCTCTCTGAATCTCTCATGAAGTCACATGACCGCTGAAGCTCTTCTGACATCAGAGCACTTTCCCGTCAATCTGAATCGCAGCTGTTGTGTTTCTCGAAGCACTTTACATTGAAAATCATTTTATTTGTGAATTCCTCTCAGGTCTGGTTATATTTTAAAGTGTCTTTCCGCAATTTCAGCCTGGATTCATAATTCAGTTCTGCTCTAATAAATCTTCCCATCTGTCCTGAACTCAGGCTTTTGGGAATGAAACAAACATTGAGTGATTGTTTCATTAAAATCACATTTAATTTTGGGAAAAAAGGAGGAATCATTTATGAGCTTTTTTCAGAACAGTTTTTAAGCGTAAACAGAGCTGTCAATCATTCGACCCGCTCGATAAGCCCCGCCTCCACTGTTTGTTACCACACACACTGAATCCTAACGATTTAATTAACACTAACTGGGAATGATTCGTTATCATAATTGCGTCGTTAGGAAACTTTAGAAAGCGTCTTATTTGACCAAAGAAAATCCAGGACGTTTTTATAATGTTTTGTAAAATAAAGCACACACTGAAGTCATGAATTAGCCGGGATTTAAGCCAGATCTTGTGTTTTGAACAGAGTCAGTATGAGTTATAGATGATGATATATGTGTTTCCGTTAATGCTCGTTCGGCCGCAGCTGGAGTTGATTCCGAGTTTGTGCTTTGCAGAAAATTTTCCCAAATTATACAGAGCTCTGCCGGATCTCGCGGCGCGGTGTTTACGATTCTGCGCCGCATGTTGTGATGCGAATTACAGACGTTTGTTTAAAGGATTTGTTTTGGATCTGGATAATATGGAGTGACCTCCTCTGTTTATTTTTTTGTAGCCCATCCAAGTAATTATGTGTAAATGAGATAATTAGCGAGCGATCCGTGCGGGTCAGGAGGGATTCCAGAGTTTGTGTGAAAATAAACAAATCGCACACAAGACGGAGAATTACCAGAGGAACGGGACAGACGGAGAGGAAAGAGCCATTACCGCCACATCATTGTTAGTTGTTAGAGGGACGTTCAGGTGGGACATTTCGGAGGGCTCGTCCATTAAATTTAATTTTTTTTTAAATTAATTAATAGTTTTATTCAGCAAGGATGCATTAAACTGATCAAAAGTGACGTTAAAACATTTATAATGTTACAAATGATTCTTTCTATTCATCAAAGAATCCTGAAAAATAAAATATATCACAGTTTCCACACAAATATGAACCGTTTTCAACACTGATAATAATCATAAATGTTTCTTGAGCATCCAATCATCATGATTTCTGAAGGATCATGTGACACTGAAGACTGAAAATTCAGCTTTGATCACTGGATATAAATTACATTTCACTATATATTCACATACAAAATAGATATTTTAAATTGTAATAATATTTCACAATTTTCACTGTAGTTTTTATCAAATATGTGCAGCCTTTGGTGAGCAGATGAGACTCGTCAAAAATATTTTAAAATCATATTTTTCCCATAGTCGTGGAAATTAGAGCATTTTAGTGTATGGCATGTAAATTTCTACAGTGAATATAAATTATCCTATTTTTTTTTTTTACTCTAAAATATTTAAATTGCTAGATATTGCATTTTTTTCTTATTGTAAACATTTCTACATTAAGTATATATATATTTTTATATAGTAATTATGGACTACTGACTACTGTAGAAGTTGTGAAAGTGTGTCATGTTAATACTTTAAAAGTTGCATGTAATTATGCATAATTTATAGTTATTACTATAGTAACCACATGTAACAACGACAGTGTAAAATGAAGTGTTACTATAGTATCTGATATGTTCACTAGCTAAAGGTAAAGGAAGGGCCATAAAACAGTAAAATCCACAGTTACATGTGGTTAAATGTGATTTTAATCCAGATAAATGAAGGCAGTTTGCTCCAGCAGCAATATCTGACGAAAACATGACAATAAACCAAACAAAAGCCACTGAACTCACTGCTGACACACACACACATTGTTTTCATGGTTTATGGGGACATTCTATAGGCGTAATGGTTTTTCTACTGTACAAACTGTACATTCTGTCCCCCTACACTACCCCTACCCCTAAACCTACCCATCACACAAAATGTTCTGCTATTTTACATTTTCAAAAAAGATCATTCTGTGTGATTTATAAGCTTGTTTCCTCATGGGGATCAAAAAAAATGTCCCCGCAAGGTCAAAATTTACTAGTATTACTATACCTGTGGGGACATTTGGTCCTCATAACGTAGGGAATACACACACACACAGACACATTTTATTGTGTGTGTGTGTGTGTGTGTGTGTGTGTGTTCAGTAGCTTTTGCTATAGTACTTTGCTAACACAGTGTCATTGTTACACGTTACATGTAGTTGCTATAGTAATAGCTATAAATTATGCATAATTACATGCAGCTGACCCTAAACCAACCCAACCCTATAGTAAGTACATGTAATTACTTAATATTACTCAGTACTTAATGTATAATTACATTGTAACAAAGACACCATAAAATAAAGTGTAACCAGTACTTTGATATTCAACATGGTACTGAATAATTATCATATTTTATGTGTTATGTCACTATACTATATATCAAACCGTGGCTGCGTTCATGCCATGTCGTAATTATTGTAATCACAAGATTTTAACTTGTAAAAAGCATTCACGTCCTCGTAGAGCTTGTGATTACTTGTACAACAGCTCTGAGAATAAATTATGGTAATTATGATGTCGTGAACACAGCATAGCATCACAAACATGTAAATGTAGTATGTTAGATATATATTATATACCAACTTTTTTTGCATGATTTATATATATACATATTGCTGCAAAATGTATCAAGTTAGATATACAAGTATGTCAAACTTTATTCGTATACAGGGCTGGGTCGGTTACTTTTAAAATGTATTTCATTACAGATTACAAAATACATGCTTTAAAAAGTCATTTGTAACGTATTTCGTTACATTACTCAAGTTTAGTAACTTAATCTAAATACTTTAGAATACTTTGGAATACTAATAAGTGTGAAACAAACACAAAAAAGGTCATTGCAAGTTTTTATTTTAAAGTTTTTATGACTTTTTCCCTCAGAATTGTGTGATTTAAAGTTGCAATTGTGAGTTATAAAGTCAGAATTATGAGATATAAACTCACAATATTGAGAAAAGTCAGAATTATGAGATATAAACTCACAATATTGAGAAAAGTCAGAATTATGAGATATAAACTCACAATATTGAGAAAAGTCAAAATTATGAGATATAAACTCACAATATTGAGAAAAGTCAGAATTATGAGATATAAACTCTCAATATTGAGAAAAGTCAGAATTATGAGATATAAACTCACAATATTGAGAAAAGTCAAAAATATGAGATATAAACTCACAATATTGAGAAAATTCAAAATTATGAGATATAAACTGAAAATATTGAGAAAAGTCAGAATTATGAGATATAAACTCACAATATTGAGAAAAGTCAGAATTATGAGATATAAACTCACAATATTGAGAAAAGTCAAAAATATGAGATATAAACTCACAATATTGAGAAAATTCAAAATTATGAGATATAAACTGAAAATATTGAGAAAAGTCAGAATTATGAGATATAAACTCACATACTAAATTCACAATTGCAAGAAACAAAGTCAGTATTGCAAGTTTTTATCTCCCAATTCTGACTTTATAACTTGCAATTGTGAGTTTAAATCTCGCAATTCTGAGAAAAAGAAGTCAGAATTGTGAAATGCAAACTCACAATGGTGAGGGGAAAAAAACAAATTGTGAGAAAAAGTTGCAGTGACGAGTGAATTATAAAATGACTCACAAAACATGAAAACAGTGGAAAACATGAAACTGAACTCCTCTTTTTCAGACGGTCAGAGTCAGAGAATCACCAATCGCTGTTTAAATGACATTAAAACTCAAAGTAATCACTTTGGTAATCTAAAACACTTTTCAGATGTAACTGTAATCTGATTACCACCCATTTAAAATGTAACTGTAATGAAACACAGTGACTCAAATTTTGTATTTTAAATACGTCACTAACTTACTTGTATTTCGTTAATCCCCAACCCTGTTCGCATACATACAATAACTCAAGTAAAGCGATAGATACTATATAGCAGTGCTTCTGCCCCCCGGTGGTCCGTAGCGGTATTGCAGGGGGCCGTAGTTAGTCCAAATCAATATATTCAAATATTTCAATTGTTCTAAAATTAGATTTTTTTTGAAAGTATGTAAGGTTAGTGTTAGTGTAGTTCTCATAATTCACATGAAATCCTTACAAACTTGTTAATAAATGTATTTGATGTCGGTATTTATTGTTTTTGGGGAGCCTTACCCCTCTTAAGTTTGGGAAGCTTTGCTATATAGAAAACTTCAACTGCCAGATTGCTAGTATCGTCACAAAATGTGACTATTATAAACATTAACATCATGATTTTCTGCAAACAATGTTTAAAAGTGCCACACTAATAAATTTGACTTGGTATTTACATTTATTTCAGACAAATTCCTGGTTTTACCATCTCCAAAAATAAACTTTTTAATCGGCTCTTTGCGCTCTACTTCACATTTTAAGACGTTTCGTCGAGTGCTATTTTTTAGTATGCTATAAAAATACTAACATGAGAAAGTGTTAATCATTCAGGACGCGGCGTAAGCGTGGACGTCTGTGCGTTTTAGCCGTACTGTAGGGCAGTGGGTCACGCTGAAACTCAAGCCGTCTGCGTGATCTCTGCCATATGCTTCAGAACGAGCGTGTCAGATCTCTGGAGAACTCTTTAAGAGCTCTTTCCTCCCGCACACCCTCTAATTTAGTTCTACTGGAGTTATTTAGGGTAAACACACACTCGTATCCACAGCCGCACTCAAGGGCTGTACTGTGTGTTCACATGTAAGTGTGTGTGTGTGTGTGTGTGTGTGTGTGTGTGTTTGGTGAGGTCATCACTTCTGAACGTTAGCAGCACTTTCCATGGATGAGCTACAAAATAGGGCTCCTGTTTTTTTTTGTGTGATTTCAACGAACGGAGGTCATGCTTAAAGAGGTCCTTGATTATGATTGGACTTTTTTTAACTTTATTTAGTGTGTAATGACGCTCAAACTTCAATTTTCTTTAGCAAAAATCGCTTTTTAAGCACTACAAACGGCTCGTAGGGACTACAACGAGCTTCTTCAACCCTAAAATTTACATAAACCCCGCCCCCGAGAACTGCAACAAAGGGGGCGGGGCCATGTTGGGCTGCTTTAGAGAAGAGGAAGACTTGTTGTAGTCGAGTGTCAATTGACCGTTTGCAAAGACCCGCCCCCTTTAGTTACTGTTGCCATGCGCTCTCACGCCACACATCATGTTCTCATGCTGTGAAAAATACATCCTGACAACACGTCGACGGACAAGACAGAGCAGGTTACTTTTGATATGAAACAGTTTCATATTTAATAGTAATTTTTTAAAGCAGTTTAATCAATAAATAGCGTCTAGTGTGTGTTTAATGTGTGGTGACAGATCGCTGTAGCTCCTCGTGAAGCGATCATCTCTTCATACTAGTTCATTTATAGCATCAAATAAACATGAATGAACATCAGAAGGAATGTTGTTTCAAGTGATTCAAGTTCACCGACGTTAATCTACTAACTCCCCTGACCGCTTTGTCGGACAAAATGGCGGATTCAGGGTTATGATTGGTCAGATCGCCTGTCAATCAAACTGTGAAGGGTCGATTCAATGCTGGATTTGCACTAAAGATGAACATGACGACACATGCTAGTGATGAGTTGATCAACTCCACAGCAACTACATCAATTTATCCACTAACCGTTCAGAAACGTCTAAAAGTTGGAACTTCTTCCTGAGTCTCTCCATCAGTTTGAACACTTTCCTCATTTTTGCTGCGTGAGATCTCCAGCTTTGTTGTTGTTAAGTCAGTTACAAAATTTCTGTTTAAACTTTATGGAAATTAGTCGTCGTGCCTAGTTTCCCTAGTTTTTGTTTGCAGTAATAACTTTGGTCTAATGTGTCTTCTATTCTTTAATTGCTATTATTTCCTTTAATTTTTTTTGTTTTTGCAGTCACCGCTCCAAAACCGGGTCCTACACCTTCTTCGTCCTCGAACCCCAAACCGCCCCGGCGCTCCATGCCGTCTCCTTACCGCCTGCCGACTCCTCTTCCCCAACTCCCTGTGCGGAAGGGAATCAGAGGACGGCGGCCGAAAAGTGAGACCATCGCGCTGCTGAAAGCCCTGGCCGCTTCCACCGCGGCCCAGGACACAGAAGATCCAGGAGGTGCCACGCCCAAAACCACGCCTATCTCCCAGCTCTCCCTGCGGCCGTACAAGAAGAGGGGACCTAAACCAGGCAGCAAGGTAGAATTAAACGAGATCTGTGTGTAAACATGATAATGTTGTGGAGGATGTTATTCGGTGAAATAGTGAAGTATATTGTGTTGTTGTTTCTCAGAGGAAGTCCAGACTCCTTCAGAGCTCCATGTCTATCGCAGCCAGCTCAGACTCCAGGGTGCCCATGACTCAGATGCCCAGCGATGGACTCTCTTCTCTGGGATCCCCGTCATCTGTGGTGTCTACTGGTATCAAATACAACTTCTAATGTCCTGTATGCTGCCACACAGAGGAACATCTGGCGTCTGATCTGTATATTTACATAAGCACAATAACAACTACAGTAATCAGACTATATAGCCACGATGATCAGATTATTTTACCACAGTTATCTACTACAATAATCAGACTATATAACCATATTAAATAGACTGTATAACCAAAGTAATCAGACTATGAAACCACAATTATCAGACTATATGACCATAATAATCAGATTATATAACCATAAGTAGGCTATATACAGTAACTGTAGTAACCACAATTAACAGATCATACGACCAGAATTATCAGACTATATAACCACTTTGATCAGACTAAATAACTACAGTAATCAGACTATATAGCCACAATGATCAGATTATTTTACCACAGTTATCTACTACAATAATCAGACTATATAACCATATTAAATAGACTGTATAACCAAAGTAATCAGACTACGAAACCACAATTATCAGACTATATGACCATAATAATCAGATTATATAACCATAAGTAGGCTATATACAGTAACTGTAGTAATCAGTCTGTAACCACAATTAACAGATCACACGACCAGAATTATCAGACTATATAACCACTTTGATCAGACTAAATAACTACAGTAATCAGACTATATAGCCACAATGATCAGATTATATTACCTAGGCTAACTGAATACATAACCACAATAATTAGATTATATAGCCATAATAAGTAGGCTATATACAGTAACTGCAGTAATCAGACTATATAGCCACTATGAACCAGATTAGATTAGCCTCAGTAATCAGAGTATAAATACAGTAATCAGACTGTAACCACAATTATCAGACCATACAACCATAATAGACTATATAACCACTTTGATCAGACTAAATAACTACAGTAATCAAACTTCATAGCTACAATGATCAGATTATATTACCTAGGCTAACTGAATATATAACCACAATAATTAGATTACATAGGCATAATAAGTAGGCTATATAAAGTAACTACAGTAATCAGACTTCATAGCCACAATGATCAGATTATAAATACAGTAATCAGACTGTAACCACAATTATCAGACCATACAGCCATAAGACTATATAACCACTATGATCAGACTAAATAACTACAGTAATCAGACTATATAACGATACTGTAAGTAGATCATATGACCATAATAATCAGATTATATAACCACTATGATCAGACTAGATAACCTCAGTAATCAGATTATATAACTACAGTAGTCAGACTACTACACTTATCAGAACATACAACCATAAGACTATATAACCACTATGATCAGACTAAATAACTACAGTAATCAGACTATATAACGATACTGTAAGTAGATCATATGACCATAATAATCAGATTATATAACCACTATGATCAGACTAGATAACCTCAGTAATCAGATTATATAACTACAGTAGTCAGACTACTACACTTATCAGAACATACAACCATAAGACTATATAACCACTATGATCAGACTAAATAACTACAGTAATCAGACTATATAACGATACTGTAAGTAGATCATATGACCATAATAATCAGATTATATAATCACAATGATCAGACTATATAACTTCAGTAATCAGACTATATAACCATATTGTAAGTAGTTTATATACTGTAACTGCAGTAATCAAGAGCATGTAACCACAATTATCAGACCATACAACCATTATAATCAGTATAACTACTATGATCAGACTATATAAGCGCAAGTAGACGACATACAGTAACTGCAGTAATCAGACTACATAACCACAATGATCTACACTTATCAGACAATATAAGTTCTTCAATCAGACTACATAACTATAATAATCAGTGTATATAGCCACAGTAATTTAAGAAAAAATCATGCAGTTATCTGACTACATAACCAAAAAAAAGAAATGTAATCGAATGGCAGGCTTTATTTTGACCATATAGTTAGTATTTGATCAAAACACTGAGACTTTCTAACGAAAATAATCACTATGAAAATCATCTTGCGAAATTAAAATAAACATTTGTTTTAACCAGACTAACCGTATGGTGTCCGTGTGGAATGTGAGATGAATCAAGCTCTCTTCAGAATGTTTGTGTACAGTAGTGTTTACACACGCGTGTGTCCGTTTCCATCAGTGTGTGTGTACGTGAACAAACACGGGAACTGCGGCTCACATCTGGACCGCAAGCAGATTCAGAGACTGCCGGATCACTTCGGGCCGGAGGCGGTGAATCTGGTCCTGCAGCAGACGGTCCAGGCCTGTCTGGATTGCGCGTACCAGCCCAAAGTGCTCCTGGGATGCCTGCAGAGCCAAGGCGGCGGAGGAGAGGTGGTCAGAGGTACAAGTGTTTGATGGACACCTGCTGGAGCAGAGCCGTTTCTAAACTCTCAAACACTTAAGAAAGATGAATAAAGAATAATTCACTCCCAGTAATGAAGTATTGTGTCTCTCAAGTCCGAACAGATGGTGGGACGCGGTTGGTCAAGCTGCCGTCAGCGTCCAGCGCCGGGTGCGTTTTGCGCTTTCTGGAACTGGTGTGTCGACACCTGCAGTGTGATAATCTGTTCAGCAGTCAACCGTTCAGTCCACACAGCACCTATGACCGCGGGAAATCAGGTACATTTATAGGCTCAGATCTGCTATGATCTGACATTAGTTTTGAAATGTTCGAGTTTCTCCAAACCTGTTTGATTTTAAAGTCTTCCATGAAATACAAAAGATGTGCCAGCGGCTCGATCGGTGTGGATTGTGACTTACTTTTATAGGGCTTTATTGTGCTTTTTGGAGCCTTACACTTTCATTATATAGAGAAGAGCATCAGTGATGATGCTGTGAACTCAAACTACACCATTTTCATTCATTGAAATAAAGATGAAAAATTATAAATGTTGGATGGAAAAAGTATTAGAAATGGATTAGCAATATTAAAAAGTGAATAAAAAAGAATAAAGCACATAACAATATTACAAAAATCAAAATGAAAACTGAACATATCAAATAAAACCTAATATAAAATATTAATAAATGATATGAAAGTAGTTAAATAATAATAAAAATGACCAAATCCCATAATAAAATTGCTAAAATTAAAATGAAAACTGAACATTTAAAATAAAACCTAATATAAAATAGTAATAAATGATATGAAAGTAGTTAAATAATAATAAAAATGACCAAATCCCATTATAAAATTACTTAAAATAAAATGAAAACTGAAAATATAAAATAAATCCAAATTTAAAATACTATTAAATAATATAATGGTATAGAAATAGTACTAAAAACTAATTAAAAAAATGACAAAAGCACATAAAATTAAAATAGAAATAAACCTAATTTAAAATATTACTAAATAATATAAAGGTATATAAATAAAACAAAAAATAATATAAATGACCAAAGTACATAACAAAATTACTAAAATTAAAATGAAAGCTGAACATATAAAATAAAATCTAATATAAAATATTAATAATAAAATATAAAAGATATATTTATAATAATAAAAATGACCAAAGCATATAACAAAATTATTAAAATTAAAATGAAAACTGAATGTACATAATAAAACCTAAATTAAAATATTAATAAATAATATAATTTTATATAAATAATATTAATAACTAATAAAAATGACAAAAGCACATACTGACCTAAATGAAAAAACTAATAGTATAAAATATAAAAGTTAGTTTAAAATATTAGCAAATACTAGAATATATTAATAATACAATTTAAAATATTAATAAATAGCATATAGTTCTAAAATGACGACAATCTTCTAAACTGTTACAGATTTGTAATGCCATGATTGTTTGATGTTGATTGTGTGCAGTTAAAGAGGAAATGATGTCAGACGGGCCGTCTCTGAACAGGGCTGTGAAGCGGATCTCCAGAGACTCTCCGCCGTACAGCGCTCCCCTCTCCCCAAAACTCCTTCACACGGACACGCACCCGTCAGAAGGTACGTGAGGGTCAGTGCCTTCGCTGCAGAGGTCGGCTGAACCTGCCGCTCACTTATTTAACGGGGCATCAGCTGTCACGCTCGAAATCAAGATTAATCGCTATCGACCCTGAATAAAGTTGATTTGATTGCGGTTTTAATTTGGTGTGTGTGTCTGTGTGTGTGTGTGTGTAGCCGAGACTCTTCCTCCAGAGGAGAACGGGTTACTGAAGGAGCAGCGCTTCATGGACTCCGCCTCTAATTCCATGACGCCCCGCCCACAGACCTTGAGAAGCACCTCGGAGTATCAGTCAGCACCCAGCAGCCCGTATTACCATGGCAACGGCCCGCCTGTACGGCGACAGGCCTCCAACCCCCCCACACAGACACACAGGCGCGTGGAGGGTGAGCGACGTTCCCGCATTTAAAACCGTCGGCTGAATCGTCTGATCCGGCCTTTCCCAGAGTGCTTTAGGAGTAGATGAAGAGCAAACAATTCATGAAATTATTTTAGCAATTATTTATCATCAAAATGTACATAATTGTAATTATATAAATAAAATAAAAAAATCCAACTCTAAATAGTTATTGTAAAATGTTTTAGTTAAATCATAAATAATTCTAATTTTATAAATAGTAGTCTAATTATATAAATGTAAATTATTGTAATATAATTATTAGTAAAATTAGAAAAAAATGTCCAATTATATAAATTTAAATAGTAATATTAGTAAAATCATAAATTTAAATAAATCTAATTATATAAATAATATTGTAAATAATTATAAATAATTTAAATATCTAAATAAAATAATTATTGTAAAATAATTAATCAAAAAAATATTACTCACTAATAAAATCTAATTATAGAAATATAAATAATTATTTTAACCAATTATTGTAAACATAAAATGTAAATAATTCTAATTTTATAAATAGTAGTCTAATTATATAAATTTAAATTATTGTAATATAATTATTAGTAAAATTAGAAAAAAATGTAAATAAGTCCAATTATATAAATTTAAATAGTAATATTAGTAAAATCATAAATTGAAATGCATATAATTATATAAATAATATTGTAAATAATAAATAATTTAAATATCTAAAAAAAATAATTATTGTAAAATAATTAATAAATCAAAAAAATGATATACTACTAATAATATCTAATTATAACCAATTATTGTAAACATAAAATGTAAATAATTATATTTTTGTAAATAATAATTAGTTAAATTATAAAAAATGTAGATAATTCAAAATATATAAGTAATATAAATAATTCAAGTTATATAAATAAAAATAATAGGTTAAATCATAAAAATGTAAATAATTCTAATTATATAAATTGTGTATGGAAATATTAACTTCAAATCTCAGGAGGAATTCAAGTAAAAATCTTGGATCTGATCTTTTTCTTTGCGCTCCTCAAAAGAAGCTCTTTTCATTGGTGAGGTTTTTCCAAAACGAGTCATTACCACATGATTATTTAATACAGAATTTCTACAAAAGTAACTATATTACAACACGACGCATTTCAGTTCCGCGTCAAACTGTTGATTTCAAAAGAACAAATCCCGTTTGTCACGGTGACATCTTTAAGAGCTTCAGAAAGCCGACGGGAGATAAAAACATCAAAGGCTTGCGAGAGCGATGAAGAAACTGCAGATCAAACGCTTCTTCCTCTCTTTCCAGCAGCCAGCTCGACCACGGGCCCCGAGGCGGCGGCGGAGCGCGGCGGTCCCAGAACCCCCGGCAGGAGCCCGTCTTCCTGGTCCATAGAGGAAGTGATGCAGTTTGTGCGGGACGCGGACCCCACGGCCCTGGCCCCGCACGCAGAGCTCTTCAGAAAACACGTCAGTGATTTACAGAGCGACCTTCACGCTTTTACATCGGTCTCTAAATCAGGGAGGACGGGAGGGAGAGCGGGAACATGTATCATCTGTGTTTAGACTCAACCGGCAAGAACACGTTCAAACACACACACACACACACACACACACACACCGTCTGGACAGACTCACAGCTGCGAGAAACAAAGTAACAGAGCTACTAAATCAACTCCATTTTTAGTACTTTCATCATGCAGAGAGTGATTTTTCAGATATCATGTCATGCAGTGTGTAATAGAGATGAAAAGTGTCTCCCAAAATACAGAAGCAGATCAGTAGACCAATCACAGGTTTGTAATGACAGGAAGGTTCGAGTTTATGAAGCGTCAGGTTGTTGTCAGCTCTGACAACACGTGGTGAAACTCATTTCCTGTCTCTCTGCAGGAGATCGACGGGAAAGCTCTGATGTTGCTGAGGAGCGACATGGTGATGAAGTACATGGGGCTGAAACTGGGACCGGCGCTCAAGCTCTGCCATCACATCGAGAGACTCAAGCAGGGGAAGCAGTGAACGCGCAATCTCACCTCCACACCGACACGCTGCTACAGAGGGGGCTGATGGGAAATCACTGTGTGCTGCTCGGCGGACGCGCTCAGAACACACTACGCCGCTCGTCTCTCCAGAAACACACACACCCTCTCTCTCCCGGACGTTCATTCGCAACCAGAGGAACACTAGTGCCGCTCTCTGGGAACGACCGTCGTACCTCCTCGCCAGGAACGAACAGGAAGTCGGTTCTTACCTCCTGCGCTCTCGTCTCCCCAAAGAGTTCGAGGCTTTACGGGGCCGATTATCTCATCGATAGTGGCCGTTTTCCGTCGTCGGATTCATCGCTCTACCTCCCTGTGACGTCGTACTGGCTCACCGGTGTTTCTGGAATCGCTGACAGTCACTGAAAATCGTTCAGTTGGCGTCAAACAAACACTTTGCCTTCGAGTTTCGCGCATCGTGGTTTCACGATCTTACGGGGAAAGAAACGGGCAAAAATGAAACCCGTACGACGTCGTTTCTTCCGTCGAACGCAAAAAGAGACGTTTCGAAGAATGTTCACGCTGCTCGTTTTTCATGGCAGAGTTAGTATTTTTGACCGAACGAACCCTTGCTTGTTTCTGTGAACGAATGAAAAGGATATTTGGTCAAAAATGTGTCTGCAGGGATGTTTTCGCTGCGCACGTCCATTTCAAACAGTCAAAACAATGTTTGGAGAATATTGTGAACGTTCTCCAACAAACTAGTTAAAGGTTTAGTTCACTTCAGAATTAAAATGTCCTGATCATTTACTCACCCCCATGTTATCCAAGATGTTCATGTCTTTCTTTCTTCAGTCGAAAAAATTAAAGGAAAACATTCAGGGTTTTTCTCCATATAGTGGACTTCAATGGGGTTCAACAGGGTCCAAATGTCAGTTTCAGTGCAGCTTCAAAGACTCTACATGATCCAGACGAGGAATAAGAGTCTGATCTAGAGAAACCGTCGCACATTTTATAAAAAAAATAAACATTATATACTTTTTAACCACAAATGCTCGTCTTGCACTGCTCTGTGATGTGCCACGCATTACGTCATCACGTTGGAAAGGTCATGTGACGTGGGTGGAAGTACCGATCCAGTGTTTACAAAGCGAACATGCAAAGACAAAGTCAAACAACGATGTCGGATGATTTTGAAGAAAATTCTTCGCCTACATCACGCACGAACGTGATTACATGATGTGTGGCACATCACAGAGCAGTATTTGAGGTTAAAATTATACTCATTTTTATTTATTTTTTTTTGAAAATGTCCGATGGTTTCTCTAGATCAGACTCTTATTCCTCATCTGGATCATGTAGAGTCTTTGAAGCTGCACTGAAACTGACATTTGAACCCTGTTGAACCCCATTGAAGTCCACTATATGGAGAAAAACCCTGGAATGTGTTTCTCAAAAACCATTTCTTTTCCACTGAAGAAAGAAAGACATGAACAGTAAAGTGTCAGGAAATGATTCTGAAGTGATCTAATTCTTCAAGAGTGTAAAAGTTTTCGATCCAAACCGTCAAAACAATGTTTGTAGAATATTGTGAACGTTCTCCAACAAACTAGTTAAAGGTTTAGTTCACTTCAGAATTAAAATGTCCTGATCATTTACTCACCCCCATGTTATCCAAGATGTTCATGTCTTTCTTTCTTCAGTCGAAAAAATTAAAGGAAAACATTCAGGGTTTTTCTCCATATAGTGGACTTCAATGGGGTTCAACAGGGTCCAAATGTCAGTTTCAGTGCAGCTTCAAAGACTCTACATGATCCAGACGAGGAATAAGAGTCTGATCTAGAGAAACCGGACATTTACTAAAAAAAAAAAAAAAAAAAATGTGCACCTCAAATGCTCGTCTTGCACTGCTCTGTGATGTGCCACGCATTACGTCATCACGTTGGAAAGGTCACGTGACGTAGGTGGAAGTACCGATCCAGTGTTTACAAAGCGAACATGCAAAGACAAAGTCAAACAACGATGTCGGATGATTTTGAAGAAAATTCTTCGCCTACATCACGCATGAACGTGATGACGTAATGTGTGGCACATCACAGAGCAGTATTTGAGGTTAAAATTATACTCATTTTTATTTTTTTTTTAGAAAATGACCGATGGTTTCTCTAGATCAGACTCTTATTCCTCGTCCGGATCATGTAGAGTCTTTGAAGCTGCACTGAAACTGACATTTGGACCTGTTGAACCCCATTGAAGTCCACTATATGGAGAAAAACCCTGGAATGTGTTTCTCAAAAACCATTTCTTTTCAACTCAAGAAAGAAAGACATGAACAGTAAAGTGTCAGGAAATGATTCTGAAGTGATCTAATCCTTCAAGAGTGTAAAAGTTTTCGATCCAAACCGTCAAAACAATGTTTGCAGAATATTGTGAACGTTCTCCAACAAACTAGTTAAAGTTTTAGTTCACTTCAGAATTAAAATGTCCTGATATTTACTCACCCCCATGTTATCCAAGATGTTTGTCTTTCTTTCTTCAGTCGAAAAAATTAAGGAAAACATTCAGGGTTTTTCTCCATATAGTGGACTTCAATGGGGTTCAATGGGTCCAAATGTCAGTTTCAGTGCAGCTTCAAAGACTCTACATGATCCAGACGAGGAATAAGAGTCTGATCTAGAGAAACCAGCACATTTTATAAAAAAGATAAACATTATATACTTTTTAACCACAAATGCTGGTCTTGCACTGCTCTGCGATGTGCCACACATTACGTCATCACGTTGGAAAGGTCACGTGACGTAGGTGGAAGTACCGATCCAATGTTTACAAAGCGAACATGCAAAGACAAAGTCAAACAACGATGTCAGATGATTTTGAAGAAAATTCTTCGCCTACATCACGGACGAACGTGATTACATGATGTGTGGCACATCACAGAGCAGTATTTGAGGTTAAAATTATACTCATTTTTATTTATTTTTTTTTGAAAATGTCCGATGGTTTCTCTAGATCAGACTCTTATTCCTCATCTGGATCATGTAGAGTCTTTGAAGCTGCACTGAAACTGACATTTGAACCCTGTTGAACCCCATTGAAGTCCACTATATGGAGAAAAACCCTGGAATGTGTTTCTCAAAAACCATTTCTTTTCCACTGAAGAAAGAAAGACATGAACAGTAAAGTGTCAGGAAATGATTCTGAAGTGATCTAATCCTTCAGGAGTGTACAAGTTTTCGATCCAAACCGTCAAAACAATGTTTGTAGAATATTGTGAACGTTCTCCAACAAACTAGTTAAAGGTTTAGTTCACTTCAGAATTAAAATGTCCTGATCATTTACTCACCCCCATGTTATCCAAGATGTTCATGTCTTTCTTTCTTCAGTCGAAAAAATTAAAGGAAAACATTCAGGGTTTTTCTCCATATAGTGGACTTCAATGGGGTTCAATGGGTCCAAATGTCAGTTTCAATGCAGCTTCAAAGACTCTACATGATCCAGACGAGGAATAAGAGTCTGATCTAGAGAAACCGGACATTTACTAAAAAAAAAAAAAAAAAATGTGCACCTCAAATGCTCGTCTTGCACTGCTCTGTGATGTGCCACGCATTACGTCATCACGTTGGAAAGGTCACGTGACGTAGGTGGAAGTACCGATCCAGTGTTTACAAAGCGAACATGCAAAGACAAAGTCAAACAACGATGTCGGATGATTTTGAAGAAAATTCTTCGCCTACATCACGGACGAACGTGATGACGTAATGTGTGGCACATCACAGAGCAGTGCAAGATGAGTATTTGAGGTTAAAATTATACACATTTTTATTTTTTTTTTAGAAAATGACCGATGGTTTCTCTAGATCAGACTTTTATTCCTCGTCCGGATCATGTAGAGTCTTTGAAGCTGCACTGAAACTGACATTTGAACCCTGTTGAACCCCATTGAAGTCCACTATATGGAGAAAAACCCTGGAATGTGTTTCTCAAAAACCATTTCTTTTCCACTCAAGAAAGAAAGACATGAACAGTAAAGTGTCAGGAAATGATTCTGAAGTGATCTAAAGAGTGTAAACGTTTTCGATCCAAACCGTCAAAACAATGTTTGTAGAATATTGTGAACGTTCTCCAACAAACTGAAGTGAATCTCACCAATACACTCAAACTATTTAAGATTTATGTGATGTATAATTGCATATAATTTCCATCCATTTATTTGTCAGTCATAAAAAGCAAGGCACAGTTTATTATTAACTATTTGGATTCACTTTTAAAATCTCTCGGATTTATTAAAATTGCTTAGAATCTGCATAATTGTGAAACAGTGAGTTCAAATGAATGTGATTGAAACCAATTGATGGTTATTAAAACATTCAGTTCCAGAATTTTGACCACATTAATTTATGTTAAAACTGTAATGAATGGGAATTTTATATGCAATTAAAATGCACAATTTAGGCCACAATAGTTGAAATTCATCACCGAGCAGCGAAACTCCCTCTGCTTTTATTAGTTTTCTATCTCTACTTTATTTCCCTGTCCTTCAGATCTCTGTTCAGAACCGACGGACAGGAAAATCTCAGTTTAGTCTTCAAGTGTCACGAGTTTCGACGTTGTTCCAGAAGCTTCTGAGCAGATAACGCTTGTTTGACTTGGCTTCGGTTTCTCCGAGGCCTTCGTGTCGAGCTCTTATCTCGGGAATGTTTGAGTTGATACGTGTTACGAAGTGTTGTGAAGTCACGGTTAGATGTTAACCTGACCGCCGGAGAACAGTATTCAAGAGCGAAACCGTCGTCAAACAACGAAGCGTCGCAGAAATATCACTAAAATGGCGGGAATTTGATGTAACGTGAACGCACCGGCCCCCGATCTTCATCTCGAAGTTTGTGGATTGTTTCATCATGGATAGATCAGACGTCAACGGTGTATTATGGGTTTAACCATAAAACTCAGCAACAGGAATGTACATTTTTGTAGAGAAGAAATATTTTAAGCTAAACATGTTGTATATGGAGGTGGGAAATGTTACGTTTATTTTGGGATGGGTTGTTGAATATCTCTCGTACTGCCTTCCAAACGCTTTTTAACCGGGAGGAAATGTCCATTTTAAATAACTAGGTTCAAACTGCCTTGCTTTACTTTGAGACTTCTCAGGTTTTTTTCCATCTTTTGTAACGTAGCATTTCAAGTTAGTCGTGAATGTGATTGTTTAGACGATTCTGTTTCTTTTTTTGTAAGCAATCAAATGTATTCGTAATGTCGTGCCATATAGATTTAAGCGATCGAATATCGACAAAAAAAAAACACGAAAGCTTCGTTCTTGATACCAGAGACGTTTTTAATCATGAAATTTTTAAAGCTAATGCATTCGTCACGTACACATTTTCAACATTTTAAAATGATACAAATAATAAATAAATAATTTAAAACATCACCAGACTCTCGTTTTTTCCACTCTTTTAGCCATTCAGTTATTTACAAAAGTTGGTAAAAAAAAAAAAAAAAACACATTCAATACTTAATTTCAGTACCTAGAAAAGAGTCGAGGGTCATCGGACACGAATGAGTTCACATCATAGAAACAGTCGTGGTTTATTCGTCTGGTGTTCATGCTCGTGTGTAAATCTGGGAAGAGTGGAAATGTATCACATGCCGGGAAATGATTTAAGGCTTTACAGTTAAAACACACACACACACACACTTCAGTACTGACAGGGAAAAACGAGGAAAATTGCACGGCGGTTCATCGAATGTATTTGCTGCATGAACCAACGCTTGAGAAAGTTCAGTCAGTTGGACGTGAAAACCCTTCGTGGCTCGATGTGAACTGAGACGCTTTCCTGATTTTTCCTTCTGCAGGAATTCCAATAAACAAACACGTAAACACGAGTCAGCACATTTCATCCTGACATGTCATAAATCCTGGCTCATTATTTTCATTTTTCTTGTTCTTGTTCTGAGGGTGTGTCCTTCCTTTCTGGCCTGAAGGAAAGTCTCTTGAGTTAATTCATCTTATCGGTACTCAATGTTACACCAAATCTTCATCTGTGACCGAATTAGACTCATCTGGGTTTGGCCGCGGCCCAAGATAAATCGTTCAGAGCTGGTTATTTCGCTGTGGAGATGCCCTTGCGTTTGGCAGATGTTCTGTCTGCCGTTAAAAGTTAGCAGATTATTTTACAAACACACCGTGTGTGTGAGAAATGCAGCGTTTCCTGTGGAATAATATTTGATTTGCTCGGGTTGTGTGTGCAGGTCATATTTGCACCCGGAAATGAAAAGGAATAAGACGTTAGATTTTGCTTGAACTAAATGAAGCCTGTTTCTTGCATTGTGATATCATTTGTGTCGTAAACATCAGACATTTTTATGAAAGCCTGCTTACGCCACTGAAAAAAAAAAAAAAAAAGGTTATTGCGACTTTTTACCTCACAAATCTGACTTTTTTTCACAGAATTGAGATGTAAAGTCATAATTGTGAAATAAAAAGTCGCAATTGCGAGATATAAAGTCAGAATTGTGGGGTATAAAGTCAGAATTGTGAGATAAAAAGTCAGAATTGTGAGATAAAAAGTCAGAATTGTGAGATAAAAAGTCAGAATTGTGAGATAAAAAGTCAGAATTGTGAGATAAAGTCAGAGTTGTGAGATATAAAGTCAGAGTTGTGAGTTATAAAGTCAGAATTGTGAGATATAAAGTCAGAATTGTGAGATAAAGTCAGAATTGTGAGATATAAAGTCAGAGTTGTGAGTTATAAAGTCAGAGTTGTGAGTTATAAAGTCAGAATTGTGAGAAAGTCAGAATTGTGAGAAAGTCAGAATTGTGAGTTATAAAGTCAGAATTGTGAGAAAGTCAGAATTGTGAGTTATAAAGTCAGAGTTGTGAGTTATAAAGTCAGAATTGTGAGAAAGTCAGAATTGTGAGAAAGTCAGAATTGTGAGAAAGTCAGAATTGTGAGTTATAAAGTCAGAATTGTGAGTTATAAAGTCAGAATTGTGAGATATAAAGTCAGAATTGTGAGAAAGTCAGAATTGTGAGTTATAAAGTCAGAATTGTGAGTTATAAAGTCAGAATTGTGAGTTATAAAGTCAGAATTGTGAGATATAAAGTCAGAGTTGTGAGATAAAGTCAGAATTGTGAGTTATAAAGTCAGAATTGTGAGATAAAGTCAGAATTGTGAGATATAAAGTCAGAGTTGTGAGATATAAAGTCAGAATTGTGAGTTTTAAAGTCAGAATTGTGAGATATAAAGTCAGAATTGTGAGATATAAAGTCAGAATTGTGAGTTATAAAGTCAGAATTGTGAGATATAAAGTCAGAGTTGTGAGATATAAAGTCAGAATTGTGAGTTTTAAAGTCAGAATTGTGAGATATAAAGTCAGAATTGTGAGATATAAAGTCAGAATTGTGAGATATAAAGTCAGAGTTGTGAGATATAAAAAAGGATATAAAAAAAAGTCAGAATTCTGACTTTATAACTCGCAATTGCGACTTTTTGTCTTGCAATTATGACTTTTTTTCACAGAATTCTGACTTTATATCTCACAATTCTGACTTTATATCTCACAATTGTGAGTTTAAATCTCAATTCTGTGAAAAAAAAGTCAGAATTGTGAGATAAAAAGTCAGAATTGTGAGATAAAAAGTCAGAATTGTGAGTTATAAAGTCAGAATTGTGAGATATAAAGTCAGAATTGTGAGATAAAGTCAGAATTGTGAGATATAAAGTCAGAATTGTGAGTTTTAAAGTCAGAATTGTGAGATATAAAGTCAGAGTTGTGAGTTATAAAGTCAGAATTGTGAGAAAGTCAGAATTGTGAGTTATAAAGTCAGAATTGTGAGTTATAAAGTCAGAATTGTGAGATATAAAGTCAGAATTGTGAGAAAGTCAGAATTGTGAGATAAAAAGTCAGAATTGTGAGAAAGTCAGAATTGTGAGTTATAAAGTCAGAGTTGTGAGATATAAAAAAGGATATAAAAAAAGTCAGAATTCTGACTTTATAACTCGCAATTGCGACTTTTTGTCTTGCAATTATGACTTTTTTTCACAGAATTCTGACTTTATATCTCAATTCTGACTTTATATCTCACAATTGCAACTTTTTATTTCACAATTCTGACTTTATATCTCACAATTGTGAGTTTAAATCTCAATTCTGTGAAAAAAAAAGTCAGAATTGTGAGATAAAAAGTCGTAATCATTTTTTTCAGCGGTGGAAACGGGCTTCCACACATTTTCCATCAAAATTCTCGTTGTAAAGCACAAAAAGTAAACATTGAAATTGTAACGTATTTATACATTGTGACAGCAAAGCCTTTAATGCTGCATCAATTTAATAAATTAATAATTTTGTAGTAAATATAAACACATACATAGACACATTAAAATCTACTTATCACAATAATAATGTCACAATGCAAAAACATCTCCAATAAAACAGTTCTAAAAACAGTCTCTCTCATTCATTCATATGTTTGAATTCTGAAATGCTCATGAGGCTGTTTTTGCTGAGTTGTCTGTCAACTGTTTTAATAAGTTGATTACTAAACGATCTGGGATGATCAGAAGGTTAATGAGAGGGTGGAGACCTGCGGTCGGATCCACGCCCTCACGCTCTCCACCGAAAACATCACAACCACATGAAAGCTACAATAATACAGATTTTAGCGCCTTGAAGCAGCATTCACAACTGGGTGGCGCTTGATTTTATCCATTAGAAATACAAATCAGACAAAGAATGAAGCCGGACCTAACACACACTTCTGAAGAGGCCTCTTGACCGCGACTGAAGGTCAAGATCACCCACAAGAGCATCTCCACGGATTCAAATGTCAACGCTTCTTTTTCATTTCGATCATTTATTGCCGTTAAAGTGTATTCCAGTAATGATACTTGGCATGAAATTGCTGCATGATCTATTATCAAGACTTTATAAAGGCTGCATTACGTGGAACAGTAGCTTAAAACAAAGCCTTAAATCTAGTCTATTGCTTGTGCGACCCGGCTGACGTCACCCGGAAAGACAATAAAAGTCGTGAAAGATCACAAAACATGTGGAACAACATACACGGACGAATCTCGCACGGTAACATGTATAAAGAATGAAAAAAAAGGATTCGTTTAGAGCTCTGGAGGTCCATTCAAAACACTGTAGGTGTCGTTATTAAAATCTGTACACATTTAAAACTGAAACGGTCCACAATCACCTAAAACATTTCTTGCAGTCGAACCCCGCGGCCGTAAAAAACGGCATTAATAAGCCGTTTCGCTCAGATTTGTTGTCGTTAGGGACGAACCCCTGATGATTATTTAGTTTTAATTTGGTTAAGGGCGGGCGGGTGGTGGGGGGGGGGTGATGAAAACTATGCTTTGTTGCTACTGACAACCATTTCCTCCAATCATCAGACTTAATGAAACCGAGGTCTGCGCTTTGCCAAGTCATTATCAGGCTGCCGTTACCCCTCCTGTTCCTCAAAGAGGACGCTCCGCTCCAATGCCCCACTGATTAATACAGCGATTAGGGAAGCAAAAGGTCACGGTTCCCTTCTACAGTTCATTAGGAGCAAAAACGAGGAAACGTCTTGCACTCCCGAGTGTAAACAGCGAGCGGGAGAGCGAGAGTTCCACAAAAGCATATTAAGCGAGAGGAGAATTTGTCAGCGCTACATGTTGTTTTGCCTACCGACAGCTGGCCAGGTTTCAAAACCGATCTCATGCATATTAATGACAATGCAGATTAAGTGTGATGAATCATTCATGAGGATGTGTGACCGAAATCAAAATGCATAGGAAGGGAAGCGATTGTGGCTGCGAATGCTAAAGAATATCAGTAGTAGTGCAGTTTGGCCTGTTCGGATTGGTTCTTTCACTGATTGCTTTATAATGAATGGATTAAATGGCAAACCAGAGGCTTGCCTGCGTCCGTCTAAATCATTTGGACAACTTGGAGAAGGCCTGCCAGGAATGCATTTTGCATCATCATACCCTGGTTAAATTTCTCTTCTCCAGCTACACCTCAGTAGCTGTTTCTTTACTCAAGTCCTTGGTTTTTCCCTTCTCACTGTTATTTTCTGGGGAGAAACGCTGTCAATCGCTGCTTCTTAATGGGCAGTATATGGATCTCCTGGGAGCTCACTTTCTTCAGTTTGATGCCTCTGTTTTTGGAGATCTTTTTGAGCGGGTCACTCGATTCCCCTCGCTGGTCCCCCGGGACCCTGGGCAGTGTCGCGAAGCCCCCCTGACTGGCGTCGCGTTTAATGGAAAAGTTCTTTGTGGAAACGCCTGACAATCCTTTTAGCTTGCTGCAGAAAATGGCGGGCATGGCGTCTTTGACCGACACGATGACTTTGGCCGTCTGCGACGTGCTGACGATCTCGATGTTGCTGCTCCCGGTGAGCGCAGAGTCGTGTACGGCTCCGGCGACGGAGCTGCCGTGACCGCTGTCCACCACCCACTTGTGCTGTCTGCTGAACTCCAGAGATGCTAAACCACTCAGCAGCTTGGTGTCCAGCTTTGGCGTGCAGTCTACCGGCCGGAGAACCCCGAGAGCCAAAGCCCCGCCGCTCACGCCGTCCCCAATGTGGCACACTCTATCCCGCTCTGGGACCAATGGTCCATACGTGCTACAAGATTGGATGCATGTCTTTCTTATACTAGGTACAGACAAATCAAGGACACTGTCTTGCTGAAATGGCTGGATCCCTTGTGGAACGTCGGCAAGCGTTGACGGTAGAGGCGCCCTTATGGACAAGTCTAGCACTTCTCCGTCTGTCGCTAGAGGGGACGAGCAAGAGGGAAGAGGTTGTTGGACTTCCCTGCCGGTTAATGTCAAATGAGCGGAGATGTCACTGGGTGACGTCTGTGTGCTTTTGCTCGAAGTACAAGCCGGTTTCGGGGAGTCTACCTCAACCTTTGAGTCTTTGCACATGGACACTGGGACTGGGATTGGCACCGGGATCGGAAGAGGCACTGGAAGCGGGATCACAACGGGATAGGGCACGAGCAGGGTGGCTGGAGGCACCAGAGGGGCTAGCGGAGAAATGTAGGGGTGCGAGAGAGGCGGAGGAGAAAGGAACGCCGAGGCGAGGTCTACTTGTGGGGAAGACGCTTGGTGGCAAGAGGGCGAAGAATTCCCTTGGCCGGGGAAGAGGTCCTGCAAGATTGCTGCAAAGTTAGGGTTCTGAAGAAGAGTCAGTAGGCTGGTATCCAACACTGGACTTGAGCCTTTCGGGTCCAGGACCGGAGGGGGTCCGAGAGCAAGGGAAGGGTTCTGGCACAGGATGTTGTTCTGTAGTGGGAGAGGGCAAGTTGCCGTTTGTTGAAGCAATTGAGGATTCAGATGTTGGAGGACTTGTTGTTCCAAGACCAGGGGTAGGGACACGGGACCCTGACTAGTCATCAGATACGAAGTCGGCCCCGATTGTCCAACTTGAGGGGCAGCTGGACCAGCGAGGATGGGCAACACCATTGGACTCTCCCCCAAGCAGATTGGCTGAAGCACGGTGGTAGCAACCTTCAGGGAAACTCCGTTGGGAGACTCCGCAGCCGGGGTCACCACTGGGGTGGCTTGTATTGTTAGCAGGGGTGACAGGGATCGCTTCGTGATGGTCGGAGAGCTGACGTTCCACGTCTCGGATGGAATAATCGGAGTGGCCTCCCCTTCGAGTTTCCCGACCGCGTCAGAGGTGGTGGCGGCTCCACCGTTGCAGACCTCCTCCTGGGGGTTCGCCATGTCTACAGAATCCTTGTACGGCTCTTCCATTGTGTCTTGATTATGCGAATCTCTTTCAGGTGCTGTGAGTAGAAGATTTCATGGCTTTCTTCAGTTGGAAGGACAAACCCTAGAATCAAATGGGAGAAGTGGATTAGGATGTATCGTTGGAAACCACAATAGTCAACACAGTAATGGTTGGTAAACCTGTTATATCCTCACCCGTCCCTCTACAACTTCATACCCAAAGCTAACAAGGCACCAAAGAGGCATTCTCCTAACAGTTCGGCCATATGTTTTTGTCTACCAAGAGCGGTAAGCTTTCAGAATGATGTCATGACACGAGAGTGGAATCGCAGACACAAATACAGAATTATGGGAGACACCAGAAAAGACTGGGAACCTTCGCACAGACAGATGGCTTCGCTGGCTTGGGAGGAGAGCAAAGAGAGCACGGGGGAGGATTTGATGAAATTACGTTGCAGAGTGCCTGGTTTATTTGTTTATGAGCCAGCGTTAGTGTGGAGTTTATTACACGAAATGCTGCCAAGACTACGGAGCGAACCTCCCTCTGGCAAACGGAGAGACAGAAAGAAGGAGAGTACATTGAAGAGAGGAATTGGAAGAGGGAGGGAGAGAGAGATATAAAAACAGAAAAGTACAAAAATGTGAGGAAAAAGAAATCAAGGGATGCAGAAATGGGCACAATGTTTCAAAGCAACATAGTTTTGGTCTGCGTCAAGTACCCATTAAACACTGCAACATTTTTCGAATGCTTTGACCTGAAACACATGCATCAACCACAAACAACACCAACTTTTGCAGTTCTGTTTTCATCGGCGATGTTTCCAAGATTATATAAGATCTTTTCCACCAGTGGCCTAAATCATTCAAACGTATAAATGCAATGCCGGAGACGGGCTCATGCTAGCCTTATCTGCATTTTGTCAGGCGAGCTGCGAAACAAAAGACAGCTGCCAACTGATTTAGGACCAATTGTGTCCAGGGTGAATTTCAGAACCACTTCTAAAGCAGTGAATTTCCATTCCCAAACGGAGAGAAGAACAGTGGAAAAAGTCAGATAAGGAAGCAGACGACCTCGACACGTCTGCTCCTCTCCGATTGCTCGGTGACGGCGCTTCTCAGCGACCCTGAATCAACCCTCGATCGTTCAGATCTCTCTAAATAGTCACATGTGACTTCTAAACTTCTCAAACTATACTCTGAAGCATATTTTATGAGCGTTGCATACTGTATGAATGGAATCCCTATAGCCAAAATATGCAGTACACAACCAAGTACACTTCACACAATACTGCATCTCTTAACCCTTGTGCATTGTTCAAATTCACGACCCTTTCGTTATGATTTTAACTGCTTTAAAAATGTATCAGATAAATATTTTTTTCAAATTTTTTTGCATAAATCTATTAATCAACCTCAGTCCTGATCAAAACTACTGAATTTAAAAAAAAAAAAATCAGGATTTTAACTCTTTAAAACGTTAAAATCTGATGCTGCACAAAAACTAACAACGCATCAAAGCCAATGTTGTTTCTAATCTTTGACACGTTTTTTTCCCAAATCAGTGACATCATTTATGAATTTGGCAATTAAAGAGTTAAAATCCTGATTTTTTTTTTTTTTTTAAATTTAGTAGTTTTGATCAGGACTGAGGTTGATTAATAGATTTAAGCAAAAAAATTTGAAAACAATATTTATCTGATACATTTTTAAAGCAGTTAAAATCATAACGAAAGGGTCGTGAATTTTCCCACAGAGTACTGTTGAGTTTTTGAACATTTTCAAAGCATTTTCCCAAAATATGTGTCAAAATAAGATTTGTCACCAAAAATCATTCCATTTGCTGAAACACGGAGAAAGTTATGGCCAAATTAAGACTCAAAAATTCCCCATAGTGGATGAAAACATCCCGAACAGCACAGAAGGGTTAATACTCAGATGCTTCCATCAGAATGAAAATGCAAAATAAAAGTCTTCTTGACTGGGGTTGTCAAAAATATGGATATTTTGATATAGTGATCGATTACGTCGACGTGTGAGAAATGCGTCGACGCGTCACACTGTTTACATTCATCTGGCGTAATGGCGGCTTCTGCTCCTGGGAACGGAGAAAGTTCCATTCTATCACAAAAACCTGGACCACGATTATCAAAAGTGTGGGAATACTTTAAACAGAGGCCAAATAAAACGCTCCTTTGTTCCCTTTGCAGAACCGAAATGGCGTACCACCTGTGGAATTGGATCTCTGACAAATGTTTGCGCGCGCAAGATCATATTTTGAGCGTGCAAACGGGCATTTCGCGCGTGAACTGAGTTGAGGAGAAAATCTTCGTCTCGCAAATGAGAAAATATTTCGAGCGAACGAAAATCAGTTTTGCATTTCAAAGAAGTTTATTTGGATGTGCGCGGACGTTCTCTTTCGCACGAGCGAGGTTTGAGTCGCTCGCGCTCCTGATTCCCGCCCCGCGCGCTCGCTAAGCGTCGACCGCTCGCCTGCTCAACACAAACCAGCGTTACAATGTGCCAAAATTCCAGCCAATCAGAGATGAGGCTGATAAATTCTGAACAGAGGAAAAACACACGGTTCAGGAGACGTTTGTTCAGTGGCTTGAACACTATCAAAGTTCCTTTAAGACTGTAGAGAAAGTCTTTGACACTCTTCATTTTAAAGTTCAAATGTCTTCCACTGGACAAACACACATGAGTGGCTTATTTTTAATCAAAATCAAATCGTATTGTTACATAATGGAGTGACCCAGTGTTTCTACACCTCAATGAACTGCTAAATTAGTTCTAACTTCTTACTTAAAAAAAGATCACTAGATTAATGAGAAAAAAAAGTAATAAAAATAATCGTTAGAGTAGTCGACTAATCGAAAAAAATAATCGTTAGCTCTATTTTGATATGCATCGATACTGAAATATCTGAAACAGTTCCAATACTCCTTTTCTGCGGTGTTGACGGCGAATCGACACACATAGTGGTGCTTCCCGCAGGTTTTCCGCTCACTACTAATCAATATAAGTGGCGTTCTCATAAAGCCGCCTCTCAAACAGCTCACGAGTACCAGATTGAGTTCTTTTTTAATAAGCGTATTGCGCTTAAACGGTCAAATACATATAAAATTATGTCAGTATTCATGTACATGCACACAGTTTTGGATCGTAAATCGTTGTGTAACAGTATATTGGATCTGTGCATTAACTCTTAAAGTGACAGCAGCCAAATAAACCTGCTGCGAAAGACGAAGAGAAAATGCTCTTGACGGAATAACTTGTGTAACTTTAATTGTAATTTAATTTAATTTAATTACTAGTTAGACCCAGCTGTTTTTTTTCTCCTTTCGTTTGCAATTCGTTTATTTTTTTATATTATTACTGACTGTTTACTTGTGTTTTTTTTATGTAAATTTAGTTCAACAATTCAAACAAAGCCTCCTTCTGTTTTCCCAGTGGAATCAAAAATGTTCTAATCTTATTTATGGTAAATTCCAGTAACAAACACGAGTCTTGTAGATTTGAACATGTACGTGTGGTGAAGTGCGCTGACGAACACAAACTTTTCAACGGTGTTGTACATATAAAGAGAATATGATTTATTGCAAACAATGAGTCAGATTTCAGAAAATTTGGAAGCCTATATAAGACCAGCTGGAAATGATCACTTCATACCGGTCTTGTGCTCTGTAGGGACAACTTTTACACTAATTTTGTGTATATTTCTGCTTTTTTGTTGTACGGCTTATTCGAAAACTACATAAAGTTTATAAAAAAAAAAGGTAAATTAATATCAGTCGCTGTATTCTCCATGCCAAAGGCGCTGAGTGACGTAACTTGGCTCGAAACAGTGCATTTGTTGAAGTCTTTGGAAAACAAGCACATGCTTCAAATGCTACCCAATTACAATCTCTGAGACAAACAGCCCAAAAACTTGGAAACAAATCCTGAGCTGGGATAAAAGTCGATAAATTACAATCTACCATTGGAAAGCCGACAAGGTGGGTCGCCAACCCCTCTGTGTGATTTGTTTCTGAGATACTGCGTTCCAGATGGGCCGACAGATTCCTGCAGTGTGAGACGGTTCATGGAAACAGCATTACGGGAGCACAAGTGTGTGTGTTCACAGCAGCAGGTGAGATCGGTTCGATCTCTACACTTAATACGCTAAAAACATTACGGTAACCTAAGAGCACAGATAACAGAGCCAGCAAACGCACCATCTGCTGTCGCGGCATCTCGAAGGTCATGTGACGACAAAACCTGGGAAAATTGCTCACGTATGATTGTAGAATCAGTTTGCTGAGCTGTTCGAGCTAAATTAAGTATGATGTTGTCATGCTGCACAGTAAAAATGTGAAAAAATGTCTGGGTTAAATTTTAAACTTATACAAATTAATATGCAAAAAAAAGCTTTTTATCCATTTTAAACACGACCTGGATATAAAATCACGAGCAAGATGTCTTAATGAATAATTTAGGATATGACATAATTATTATTTATACATATTCATATAAAAATTAATAAATTAATCAATAATGTAAATTTTTAATACTTTATATAAACTTTATGCATTACAAATTATCATATTTATATAAAGAATTAATTAAATGTTATAAATAAATTATATTTATCTGATTAATTTAATATTTATTAAATATATTATATTATATTGTTTATCACACGTATTAGAAGTAATAAAAACATTATATATAAAATTCTTATATATATATATATATATATATATATATACACACACAGAATTTACAAATAAATTAAATCTATTTTTTTATTTTTAGTAATTTAATAATATATATTTATGCATAAATATATAAATATTATTTATACATATTTATATAAAAATAACGTTTTTTTAGTTTATTTTTTGTTATTATTATTATATTGTTTATCACACGTATTAGAAGTAATAAAAACATTATATATAAAATTCTTATATATATATATATATATACACACAGAATTTACAAATAAATCAAATCTATATATTTCATTTTATTTAATATTTATCAATTTAGTATTAAATATGTATGCATAAATAAATACACAATTATTATTTATACATATTTATATAAAAATTAATAAATCAATCAATAATGTAAATTTTTAATACTTTATATAAACTTTATGCATTACAAATTATCATATTTATATTTATATAAAGAATTAAAAAAATGTTATACATAAATTATATTTATCTGATTTATTTAATTTAATATTTATTAAATATATTATATTATATTATATATCACACGTATTAGAAGTAATAAAAACATTATATATAAAATTCTTATATACATATATATATATATATATATATATATATATATATATACACACACAGAATTTACAAATAAATTAAATCTATATATTTCATTTAATTTAATATTTATTAAATTATTATTAAACATTTACTTTTAAATAAATAAAATTGCTCACGTATGATTGTAGAATCATTTTGCTGACCTGTTTGAGCTAAATTAAGTATGATGTTGTCATGCTACACAATAAAAATGTGAAAAAATGTCTAGGTTAAATTTTAAACCTATACAAATTAATATGCAAAAAAAAGCTTTTTATCCATTTTAAACACAACCTGGATATAAAATCATGAGCAAGATGTCTTAATGAATAACTTAGGATATGACTAACTCTCGCTGTCAGGACTAAAGCACGTGGCTGGCAAACGAAAAAGCAAAAACGACAGAAACAGATGTGAAACGTTGCAGTGCAATGATGGTGTTTACTGGAAGGGTTTCGTACAGATCAAGTGCCGTGAATTTGGGGCTTTGATGCCGGTCTGATCCGGAATGTGATGATCAACACCGTCTAGACGGGAAGATTCAAACATTCACAAACATGGATAAATCTGCTGTGAGCTCAAGGTTAGAATTCAGCAACACCAAAATAAAACTAGTATAAAAATCACTTGAGTTATTTAAGTTTACTTTTTGTTAACCGTCTATCATATGTATTTAGAAGTAATGTTAATACAAAAATTAATTTATATAAACTTTGTATAAATACAATTTATTAAATATTTTATATAGAAATTAAATCTATATATTTTTTTATTTTTAGTCATTTAATAATATATATTTATGCATAAATACATAAATATTATTTAAACATATTTATATAAAATAAAAAAAATAGTTTATTTTTGTTATTATTATTATATTATATTGTTTATCACACGTATTAGAAGTAATAAAAACATTATATATAAAATTCTTATATATATATATATATATATATATATATACACACACACAGAATTTACAAATAAATTAAATCTATATTTTTTTATTTTTAGTAATTTAATAATATATATTTATGCATAAATACATAAATATTATTTATACATATTTATATAAAAATAACGTTTTTTTAGTTTATTTTTTGTTATTATTATATTATATTGTTTATCACACGTATTAGAATAAAAACATTATATATAAAATTCTTATATATATATATATATATATATATATATATACACACACAGAATTTACAAATAAATTAAATCTATATATTTAATTTTATTTAATTTTTATCAATTTAGTATTAAATATGTATGCATAAATAAATACATAATTATTATTTATACATATTCATATAAAAATTAATAAATAAATAAATCAATAATGTAAAATGTTTAATACTTTATATAAACTTTATACATTACAATTTATCATATTTATATAAAGAATTTATTAAATATTATAAATAAATTATATTTATCTGATTTATTTAATTTAATATTTATTAAATTATTATATTATATTATATTGTTTATCACACGTATTAGAAGTAATAAAAACATTATATATAAAATTCTTATATATATATATATACACACACAGAATTTACAAATAAATCAAATCTATATATTTCATTTTATTTAATATTTATCAATTTAGTATTAAATATGTTTGCATAAATAAATACATAATTATTATTTATACATATTCATATAAAAATAATAAATAAATTAATCAATAATGTAAATTTGTAATACTTTATATAAACTTTATACATTACAATTTATCATATTTATATTTATATAAATGTTATATATAAATTATATTTATCTGATTTATTTAATTTAATATTTATTAAATTATTATTAAACATTTACTTTTAAATAAATACATAAATAAATATACATATTTTTAAATATTTAAATTTTAAATAAACTTTTTAATATTACAAATAATAGTGAAAGTGTCACCTCCATTGACTAAAGACAGGCTCCCGGAATAACTGCTGACTTGATACGATAACATGTTTCATCAAGAGGAATCTATCCTGGTGTTCATCTATCAGATAACAGAAGACAAATCCCTGGGCAACTACAACTGGAAAATGGAACAGATGGAACAATTTAGCAACAATCTTCTATTCCATCCACAGGCGCTGTTGTCATGCCAACCGCAGGGCTAATAAATCCATCTCCTCTGCTGCACGCCGAAGCTGCTGTTTCTGCCCCCCAGAAATGATTCTCGAATCCACCAACCTGATCTCACATACGCCCCAGTTGTCTTATCTCGGCGCTGCTGATCCGGTAAGGATATTAGCTGAGCTAGGCGTTCACTAGCTTAACCAGCATAGTACGCTGAGGTCAACTCTATGGCTATTTCATCATCCAAAAGCCAATTTTCTAGAAGCCAAAGTTGAATAATTATGCATCAGTGTTGGAGCCGCTCCAGAGCCAAAGCAGCTGAAAACGTGTCTATGCAATCAGATTAACCATTTGAATGCCAAACCCTCTCTTTGGTTGATCATGTCCAAATAAAGATCCATAAAGGCTCTATCGGCGCTCCAGTGGGGTCTTCCCGTTATAAAACAGCATCCATGTGTGACGCGGTCAGCCGTCTCCTGCCTCCGGGACAGAGACTTCTAAGGGATTTATGGGTTGGGAAGTGTTTCAGGGAGGCTGGGAAGAAGAACGCAGGCAGAATTGCCTCTGGGTGCCTCTTACATCGCAGATCTACAGCACATGTGGAGCATCCAACACCCCTAAACACACTCGCAGAAGTGTGTGTGTGTGTGTGTGTGTGTGTGTAGTACGCACTTAAAGGGATAGTTCACCCAAAAAAGAAAATTATCCCATGATTTAATCACCCTCAAGCCATCCTAGGTGTGTATGATTTTCTTCTTTCAGACGACCACACACACACACACACACACACACATATATATATTTATTTAAAAATACTCCAGCTCTTCCGAGCTTTATAATGGGAGTGAATGGGGTTCAACATTTTGAAGCCCAAAAAAGTGCATCCATCCATCATGAAAGTAATCCACACGACTCCAGGGGGTTAATAAAGGCCTTCTGAAGTGAAACGATGTAGAGTTTAGATTCTCTGCCCAAGCCCGAACTTGACCCGACCTGGCCGATATTTCCCGCCACTATCCTCGGGCCGGGCCGGTCCCTTTGATCAAGCATTGGTGTTTTACTTTAGCCCAATTGGGTGGGGAGAAAGCTATATATATATATATATATTCGCTAAGTAAATACTAATACTATAACTAAGTAACAAATGCAGACAACTTTGAACAAGTTAGACTAGTAAAAAAAAAATATATATACTAAAATATAAAAGTATAATATAATAGTATTTATAATACTAAAATACTAAAAAGTCGGAGGTATGGAATCATTTTACCCCCGTCTTCGATAATTGCGCAACCAGGCCAGATTGTTTCAGGGATCCTTGTAAAAGGTCTGAAGATCGAATCTTATCTTCCACATCAGGGTTTGATTTTGTCGCCCACTGCCCAGAGAAAGCGAAACTAAAATCGTCGGTGTGTTTATGCGCTATAGCCTACAAATAAACTTGTCTAATAACAAATAGCCTACAAACTGTGCTAAATGAAATTAGAAGTAAAAAGGTATATCCGTCCCCCTTTTTTCTACTTTACCACAGCAGAGGATGTGAATCGGTAGCCTATAATAGACTTAATTATAAGCAAACGAAAGGAAGAAACGTTTATAATCCCCTGTGAAAATAGGTGGGATGCGAGTGAAGATTTGGAAGGGGTAAAAATGTATTAAAAAAAAATGGTCGGGTGTAAATCGGGCTCGGGCTCATAATTGCAGTTAATGTGTCGGGCCGGGCTCGGACAATACGTGCACGGCTTGGGTCGGGTCGGGCTTAATTTTTTGGGCCCGATCTAAGCTCTAAAGCGATGCATTTTTGTAAGAAAAATGTCCATTTTTGAAACGTAATGAAGTAAAATAGCTAGATTCCGTGATCGAGTGACCGTGAACCAGTGTTAATTTCGTTGACGAAGACTATGACGAAAAATATTCGTCAACGAACCTTTTTCACGGACGAAAACTAAATAAAAACTAAATAAAAAGTCAGATATGATGACGAAAAATGTGATGAAATATAACTGACACTTAAGTCAACGAATAAAAACCAGACGAAAATATTAGGGCGGGACGAATGGAGAAGAGATCCAATCAGAGCGAATCTTTGAGGGTAGGTTGATCTCTGCAGAAGCAAGCAGAAGAGCCATTTTAAAAAGGCGCGGGCACGGCGAATGCAGGCGCAAAAGCTCAACAAACGCAGCAGCAGCAGTTACACAGGAGGAGAAGATGAGTTTGCAGAACTTCGCACAGTTCCGAGGACGGTTGCACAACAGTTAGGTTATTTAACGTTACATTATATTTAGTTTGCACAGTCTTAGTTACACAGCTCTGGCTGATTTCAGTTGACTTTGCTAACGTTTTGCAGTGCACCCGGTCCGAGGGCAATGTCTCATGAACAACAGAAATGTCAGAGCTAGGACGAAAACGAAGAATTGACATCTGGTCACACTTCACATATGACAACAAGGACAAGACCGCCTGTAAACCGTGTGGAGCAAAAATCGCTGGGAAAAACACCACCAACTTGAAGCGATATTTAGTCGACTAAAACTAGACTAAGACTAAAAGACTTAAGACTAGACTAAGACTAAAACTCTTATGATATTTAGTCGACTAAAACTAGACTAAGACTAAAAGATTTCAGATGACTAAAATATGACTAAAACTAAATGGTGTGTTATTCAAAAGACTAAGACTAAATCAGAATTTGCTGTCAAAATTAACACTGCCGTGAAGCGATGTATGATGCAGGAGAATCGTAAGTTTAGACGCCTTTCGCGGTTCAAACAAATAGTGCTGTGCATCAAACTCTTCTTGTATATCTTTTATCTCGTTTTAGACCGGTGTTTTGTTTAGTTCTATCCTCTTCTGCATTCATCATTGCGTCATATCAGAGGTCACTCTTCCACTGCAAACCAATGCAATGGCTGTCTTACACAAGCTAATTATTAGTTAATATAATATATATATATACATATATATATATATATATATATATAATATATAATTAATATAGTTAAGTTTTAAATATGGACATTTTTCTTACAAAAATCCATTGCTTCACTTCAGAAGTATGGATAACAATCCGTATGGATTATTTTTATGATGGATGGATGCATTTTTTTGGGCTTCAAAATCTCACACCCCATTCACTAACATTAAAAGGCTTGGAAGAGCCAGAATATTTTTAAATATATCTCCGGTTGTGTTTTCCTGAAAGAAGAAAGTCGTGTACACCTATAGGATGGTTTGAGGGCGAGTAAATGATGGGATAATTTTCATTTTTGGATGAACTATCCCTTTAATGCCAACTGACAATCATCTCTGTACAAATTCGCATCTCATTTAAAGGAAATGGAATAAAATCTTGATTGATATTTAAAACCATGTTTTTATTTTTTGTTACAAAGAAGGACAGAATGAAGTGACATGGAAACTGTAGTACCTAAAGCACACACACACACACACACACACACACACACACACACACAATTTAATTAAATGGTGTTTACACAAGGCCCTGACCCCAGGTCAGCTATTCTGAGCAAGTATTACAGAAACAAAGCATGTTATGGTGTTTTTCTTGTTCTAGTGGAACATTTTCAGCAGGGCAGATCGCTAGACTTTAAATCAAACAGGTCCCAAACACTCTCCAGTGTCTATTATTTTAATCTAGGACCAGATGCTGCTGGACGTTCTGCTTTAATGGTCCCTTGATGACATCAGCGCTGTAATCGCTGCGGTGAAAACTGGACCCGCACCACCTGCTGGTTCTGCCCGCTTCAGGGTCACCGCCGCACGTGTGGATCTTATCAGTCCATGAATGGTGTGTTTGTGTGGAGCTCTGCGTCCTCACGGCACGGCCCGGCACGGCCCGAGACAGACAGACGCGAGAGGAAGATTGCGGCAACGAGAGGGTGGACAAAGGCGCAGTTACTTCTTTCCACTACAGAAAAATGAAGCCAAAATATCCCAGTAATAACCGTTGATATCTTGCACAGATTACGTCATTTGGAGCCGGAGCCTGTAGTGATCGTGAGGTGGAGCCGCTGTATCCAGATCCCGCATGGTGTTCGTTTACTCAGCTTTTTTTTATTTAGTCTTGTGTATGGGACAATATATTGAGGAATCAAGAAATAATTCTGGATCAATTCGGAATGCATCGCGATTCTCTCTCGATTCGATTCTCCAGCAGATGGCGCTGTGTGCTTTAGAAACAGCCGTACTCTGCTTCCTACCAATTCCTTACATACACCACTTGAACCTTCTATAAAATAATCATTCATATAGTTTGAAAAGGTGGAAACGAATTGACTCTTTGACGGCAGTTTGATTGACAGGCGATCTGACCAATCATAACCCTGAATCCAACATTTTGTCAGTCAGGGGAGTTAGTAGATTAACGTTGGTGAACTTGAATCACGTCTTGAAACAACATTCCTTCTGATGTTCATTCATGTTTATTTGATGCTATAAATGAACTAGTATGTAGAGATGATCGAGGAGCTACAGCGATCTGTCACCACACATTAGACGCTATTTATTGATTCAACTTCTTTAAAACATTACAATATTTTAAATATGAAACTGTTTCATACGTTGTCAGTGTCCTCTTTGCTCCGCAATGTATTTTTTACTGCGTGAGAGCATGATGTGTGGCGTGAGAGCGCATAGCAACAGTAACTAAAGGGGGCGGGGCTTTGAGAAGGGTCGATTACGAGGGTGTTTGCAGTGGTCTGTTTACATTAATGTCGCGTCATAAAAGCATTCTGAGGTGCGAGTACATTCTCAGACTCAGCCGAACTCTTCAGAGCTCTTCTTCATGAGCATTTGAGCGTGCAGTTAAAAACTAGCCTAGAGCGCCATCTGCTGTTAAAAAGTAATATCAGAATCAATTCCAGAGAGAATCGCGATGCGTTCGGATAATCTAAGAATCGATCCACGAATTTATTGTCCCAGCCCAAGTCCTGTGTCAAATGTACTTTTTAGTTTTTATCATATTTAGTCAACCTCGTCCTGTTTTTGTTTAGTAACGTTTTAGTCGACTAAATGTCTGGCATTTTAGTCAATGAAAACTAGTCACATTTTCATTATGTTGTATAACGGTTAAATTGATATTCACAATTATTTTACTCAAAATTGCAAATCACAACAATTGTTGTTCATGAGAATCACTTTCACCCTGTAAGCACAATTCAAGAGAATCTCCATGCTTTATTTGACCTCATCTTTGTTCTGCTTTATTATATGCTATTTGTCTTATACTGGTAAAAAAAAAAATTGTCTAAAAAGATTAAACAGTGAAATTAGTAATCCAATAATTACAAATTACATTACATTTTCTATTAAAACAACAGCAAAAAACACTTTACATTGTCTCACAGAGGTTGTGAAAGTGCGTTTATTCAGAAACTACAATCGCAAATATAGTCAAGATTCATGTTTGGATTTATTACGGTTCATCACTGAAGGTTTGATGGCAGATTTAGTCGCAGCAAACAGAGCAAGCGACACTAATGACACTAATTTAAGACGATTTCATTTCATTAGTAAATTTAAGAATATCTCAATGAAGATTGCTAAACTCCAGTTTACTTGTTTGTCTTGTTTGTTTACATCAAGGACCACAGTTTTATCTTAAACTTTATTGTGTTAATCCTTGACGAATTGAGTGTATTCGCTACTTTTTTGTCAAATAAAAATGAAATGAAATGTCTGAGTTTTCAGATCATCTGCACTTCTAACTTGTGAATCTGGCAGAAAATGAATCCTTTTAACAGAAAAGCTCTGATTGGGGGATTTCAAGGCTTGACATCTGGCAACCGCAAACATGAATTAAAAACAGTAACATTTTGTCTCCTCTTTTTGTAAAAGTCGTATGTTTTCGTCAATGATATTGCGTATCGATATAGTCAGAGTTATCGTTTAATGACGTTAGTGTCGTCTCATCTTAGTCATGGAAAAAAACATTTTTCGTGATTAACGAAATTGACACAAGCCCCGCCCATACGTAACCCGCCCACAAATAACTGACTTATTGGAATAAAGAATACTTCAATGTACATCAGCGTGGATACGAACTGCCTAAAACCAATTATTTAAAGCATAATTGGATTTTTTAGTTTGGCTCGCGTCCCATTAGATTACATGGAGAGGGCGGGGTTTATCCCCAATACTGCAGCCAGCCACCAGGGGGCGATCAAAATGTTTTGTCTTCACTTTTCAGGCCATGTGCGGCAAACTTGATCCGTACAGAGGCTGATCTGAAGAGTGAGGTCACTTGTGTCGATGCCGATGGCTGATAGTGAAAATATTGGCCGATACATCAGTGCATCTCTAATTTAAAAGTATAATTGGTGTTTAAATAATGGCCGATCTTACTTCAGCAAATAAAAACCTCTGGTCTCAGATCAGTGGTTCAGTGGGACGCCCCACCAGTGGACTGTGGTGGCAGATGCTATAAATAGGTTCAACTGGAGGGGCGTTTTAATTAAATATGAGGTAATGTGATCTGTGTGGGGCAGACAGCAGATAGCTCGTCCCTATACATCCATTATCATTAACAGTTAAACGGACCTCATGCACGGTAACTCGAGCGCGCTGTTATGACAACAGGGTCAGAGGCCCGTGGCTGAATCCATACAGGAAACAATGAGAGCATCTCGCTCGCTAAGAAGACATGAAATGGACCTGACAGAACACTTTCAATCGAATCAAACGCATCTGTACTGTATCAGGTGTTGGGTGATGTGAGATGAAACAGGATGTATATGGGTGGTGTTAGCGGCTCTGGGCCTGTACAGCATCTCACATTTACACACTGTGACAGAGTGTTTGACAATCACCGAACACCTACAAGGCATTTGAAACCATTCAGAAGACCTTAGCAACCACATAGCAACGCCCTAGCAACTTCCTAGGGAATTTTAACTTCATAGCAACAGATTCTGAACACCTTACTAACAGCATATCAATGCCCTAGCAACTACCCAGAACACACTGGCATGAACTCAGAAGACCTTAGCAACTGCATATCAATGCCCTAGCAACCACCCAAAACACCCTAGTACCAACCTAGAGAACCTTAGTAACTTCACAGAAGCATGTTTAAAACACTCTGAACATCTTAGCAACTGCATAGCAATGCCCTAGCAACCACCCAGAACACACTGGCATGAACCCAGAAGACCTTAGCGACTGCATAGCAATGCCATAACAACCACCCAAAACACACTGGCATGAACCCAGAAGACCTTAGCGACTGCATAGCAATCCCATAGCAACCACCCAAAACACACTGGCATGAACCCAGAAGACCTTAGCAACTGCATAGCAATGCCATAGCAACCACCCAAAACACACTGGCATGAACCCAGAAGACCTTAGCAACTGCATAGCAATGCCCTAGCAACCAGCCAAAACACACTGGCATGAACCCAGAAGACCTTAGCAACTGCATAGCAATGTCCTAGCAACCACCCAAAACACACTGGCATGAACCCAGAAGACCTTAGCGACTGCATAGCAATGCCATAACAACCACCCAAAACACACTGGCATGAACCCAGAAGACCTTAGCGACTGCATAGCAATCCCATAGCAACCACCCAAAACACACTGGCATGAACCCAGAAGACCTTAGCAACTGCATAGCAATGCCCTGGCAACCACCCAGATCTTCCTCACAGCAACATACTTAAAACACTCTGAACACCTTCGCAAGTGCATAGCAATACCCTAGCAACCACACAAAACACTCTATCAACCACCTGGAGGATCTTATTAACTTCATCGCAACATGCTTAAAACACTCTGATCACCTTAGCAACTGAATAGAAATACCCTAGCAACCAAACGGAGGAAGACCTAAGGAACTGCATTACCAATGCCCTAGCAACCACTCCAAACACCCTGGAAACCACCCAGACGATCTTATTAACTTCAAGGCAACATGCTTAAAACACTCTGATCACCTTAGCAACTACCTTAGCAATGCCCTAGCAACCACCTGGAAGAAGACCTTAGTATCTGCATTAGCAATGCCCTAGCAACTACCCAAAAACACCCTAGCAACCACCCAGACAATCTTATTAACTTTACAGCAACATACTTAAAACTGCAACATGATCTGAACACCTTAGCAACCGCAGAGCAATGCCCTAGCAACCACTGTTGCTCAGATCTGAGTCCAGCAGCCCGAGGACAGTGTGACAGAGACGCCCGGCTGAAACAGACTAGAAAGTAGAGTTATATATATATATAACTCTATATGTATAGAATAATTTATTATGTGACAAACAAACACTTCAGTAAGAAAAATGCACAAAGTGAGATTTACATCATTCTCTAAAACGTGCGTCTCAGTTCCATCAGTGTAACAGCCTGCTGTTCTGTTCAACAGACACTTCTGCATCTGAATGTTTGGGTGATGATTTGTGGTCGTGATGCTCCGCCTCCTCCTGCTCTTTAAACATTCGAGGGACCGCGAGTCTGACGCCGGCGACACACGACATTCCTGAGAGACTCGCTCGTGGCTGCAGGCCTAAAATAAGATTAGCCAGTAGTCGGGAATTACACGGATCGTCTGAACCTACAAAGCTCTGCTCTCTCTCTAGAAGTGCTCGCTGTGGCTCAGCAGATGTACAGTAGCGCTGGGAAATACAGTTCAGATGTTATATCTGCTCTTTTGACAATTCAAAAAAAAACATGGTGTATTAGTAGCTACTAGTCAATATGTTCAAGTCAGATACAGTAGAAATCTAGTTAAATTTATCAAAGAATTGTTTTTTCACTAAATTAGCATGAATGATATTACATAATTTTAATTGCAACTGGATGGCAATACCCTAGCAACCACACAAAACACCCTAGCAACCACCCAGACTATCTTATTAACTTTAATGCAACATGCTTAAAACACTCTGATCACCTTAGCAACTGCATAGCAATACCGTAGCAACCACCCGGAGGAAGGCCTTAGCAACTGCCTTAGCAATGCCCTAGCAACCACCTAGACGATCTTATTGACTTCATAGCAACATGCTTAAAACACTCAGAATACTTTAGCAACTGCATGGCAATACCCTAGCAACCATCCGGAGGAAGACCTAAGCAACTGCATTAGCAATGCCCTAGCAACCACCCAAAACACCCTAGCAACCACCCAGACTATCTTATTAACTTTAATGCAACATGCTTAAAACACTCTGATCACCTTAGCAACTGCCTTAGCAATGCCCTAGCAACCACCTAGACAATCTTATTGACTTCATAGCAACATGCTTAAAACACTCTGAATACCTTAGCAACTGCATGGCAATACCCTAGCAACCACACAAAACACTCTCAACCACCTGGAGGATCTTATTAACTTCATAGCAACATGCTTAAAACACTCTGAATACCTTAGCAACTGCATGGCAATACCCTAGCAACCACACAAAACACCCTAGCAACCACCCAGACTATCTTATTAACTTTAATGCAACATGCTTAAAACACTCTGAATACCTTAGCAACTGCATGGCAATACCCTAGCAACCACACAAAACACTCTATCAACCACCTGGAGGATCTTATTAACTTCAAAGCAACATGCTTAAAACACTCTGATCACCTTAGCAACTGTATGGCAATACCCTAGCAACCATCCGGAGGAAGACCTAAGCACCTGCATTAGCAATGCCCTAGCAACCACCCAAAACACCCTAGCAACCACCCAGACTATCTTATTAACTTCAATGCAACATGCTTAAAACACTCTGATCACCTTAGCAACTGCATAGCAATACCCTAGCAACCATCCGGAGGAAGACCTAAGCACCTGCATTAGCAATGCCCTAGCAACCACCCAAAACACCCAAGCAACCACCCAGACTATCTTATTAACTTCAATGCAACATGCTTAAAACACTCTGATCACCTTAGCAACTGCATAGCAATACCGTAGCAACCACCCGGAGGAAGGCCTTAGCAACTGCCTTAGCAATGCCCTAGCAACCACCTAGACGATCTTATTGACTTCATAGCAACATGCTTAAAACACTCAGAATACTTTAGCAACTGCATGGCAATACCCTAGCAACCATCCGGAGGAAGACCTAAGCAACTGCATTAACAATGCCCTAGCAACCACCCAAAACACCCAAGCAACCACCCAGACTATCTTATTAACTTCAATGCAACATGCTTAAAACACTCTGAATACCTTAGCAACTGCATGGCAATACCCTAGCAACCATCCGGAGGAAGACCTAAGCACCTGCATTAGCAATGCCCTAGCAACCACCCAAAACACCCTAGCAACCACCCAGACTATCTTATTAACTTCAATGCAACATGCTTAAAACACTCTGATCACCTTAGCAACTGCATAGCAATACCTTAGCAACCATCCGGAGGAAGACCTAAGCACCTGCATTAGCAATGCCCTAGCAACCACCCAAAACACCCAAGCAACCACCCAGACTATCTTATTAACTTCAATGCAACATGCTTAAAACACTCTGAATACCTTAGCAACTGCATGGCAATACCCTAGCAACCATCCGGAGGAAGACCTAAGCACCTGCATTAGCAATGCCCTAGCAACCACCCAAAACACCCTAGCAACCACCCAGACTATCTTATTAACTTCAATGCAACATGCTTAAAACACTCTGATCACCTTAGCAACTGCATAGCAATACCCTAGCAACCATCCGGAGGAAGACCTAAGCACCTGCATTAGCAATGCCCTAGCAACCACCCAAAACACCCTAGCAACCACCCAGACTATCTTATTAATTTCAAGGCAACATGCTTAAAACACTCACCTTAGCAACTGCATAGCAATACCCTAGCAACCACACAAAACACTCTATCAACCACCTGGAGGATCTTATTAACTTCATAGCAACATGCTTAAAACACTCTGATCACCTTAGCAACTGAATAGAAATACCATAGCAACCACCTGGAGGAAGACCTTAGTCTAGCCTTTCTTTCTTTTAATCTAGCCTTTATTTTTACTAAATATAAATATATATATGAGTGTCAAGCTTGGAAACTTACTGGCAAAATAAATTAATTTCACTCATTTCAATATTCATAATTTTGCTTAATTTTCCATTGCAAGCAAAATCAGCAAAATCATTGTGAATATTCCATATATATATGAATACATAAATATTATATATATGTATATTTTAAAATATTTTATATATAAGGGAAGAACAAAACTAAACTTTGTTAATGTATTTATCTGACAGAAATATTTGGCAAAAAAGGTAAACTACAGCTCCAGTTTTATTTTACTATACAAAAAAAAAACATCAACACAGAATACATAGCGTATATTGATTACATCATAATCAGTTATTAATATTTGATTGGTTCTCTCTCGTTTTGCGTGCGTTCATGATATCTCTCTATGACAACCGGGGCAAAACTAAAATGATCACAAATAAAACAATATTCTTTCACAAATTCAGTACTACTTAAGGGTGAAGATGTCAATTTTCCTTGGCTGGACATCACTGGACAAGAAAAATCCTTATGAAAATGTGTCCTTATGATGTACACACTTTTTTGAATATATTATTGCATGTTAATGGGTTGAAGAGAGTGAAGTGGGCGCTGACGTGTGAACACTGACGGTAACGACCGCCCTTCAGGCCGGTTTAATGAACTTACGACGGCCGGTCCGTCTTTGTGTTTGTGAATGCGAGCACACAGAGGTCAACCTCGCTCTGACCCCCAACGCTTCCAACCCCGCGAGCGTGACCTAACGCTTTTAAAAGTGCACGTGTGAGTCCGTGAGGAAGCATTGATTAACTGAATCGACGGAACGTTACCAAGGACATAAACAATTCCAGAGTTCCACGGTTACCACGGACACCATTATGATGTCACAGCCTCATCCAGTTCCATTTGTCATCCTGAAACAACATCACCGGAGCCTGTGACATCATAATCGCGGCGCTGAAAATCAGCATTTTTATGCAGTGTGGGAAGCGTCGCAAAGCTGTTATTGATTTGATGTTCAGTGCACTTTTATTAGACCTGAACGTGTTCGTAAAACGCCTCTTTGTAGTGAGAGAAACACTTTACTCTCTCTTAAGCATTTCTGTGCTGCACAAAATGTCAAAACGCTGTTAAACGTCCAGAGCTAATCATGCCAATGTCCATCACTAGGGACTTCTTGTGTTACCCATCGGGTATTTGGAAACATATCTGACCCCAAAATCCCCAAGGCGCACGCATTAAAGGAACAGTACACCCAAAATCTCATTTAATATTTGAGAATTATGACAACCACACAAAAAACTCTAACAACCACCTAGACGATCTCATTGACTTCAAAGCAACATGCTTAAAACACTCTGAATACCTTAGCAACTGCATGGCAATACCTTAGCAACCATCCGGAGGAAGACCTAAGCAACTGTATTAGCAATGCCCTAGCAACCGCCCAAAACACCCTAGCAACCACCCAGACTATCTTATTAACTTTAATGCAACATGCTTAAAACACTCTGATCACCTTAGCAACTGCATAGCAATACCCTAGCAACCACACACAAAACTCTAACAACCACCTAGACGATCTTATTGACTTCAAAGCAACATGCTTAAAACACTCTGATCACCTTAGCAACTGCATAGCAATACCGTAGCAACCACCTGGAGGAAGACCTTAGCAACTGCCTTAGCAATGCCCTAGCAACCACCTAGATGATCTTATTGATTTCATAGCAACACGCCTAAAACACCTCTAAACACATTTTAGCAACTGCATAGCAATACCCTAGCAACCACCTAGAGAAAGAACTTCGTATTCTTTCGACAGGGTACCAAGTAAATTTCAGTCGGTTGCTGACACGAAGCTATGGGGAGATTTAGGGTGCGTTCACACTTGTAGTTCGGTTGGTTTGGTCTGACGGAGCTCGCTTACCGAACATTCAAAACAACGCTGTGTTCTGGATTAAACGCCATCATTTTATGCCTTATTTTTACCAGCTGAGAACTCACGAAGAGCTCATAAAATGTTCAAAACAGCAGCAGGATTTCCTCCGTTGTTTGCAGAAACAGAAACTTCACCTCCTCGTTGCTCCACGTTTGCCCTCGACTCATTTTGGATACACCGATCTTCCCGCGTCGTCACATCAGCTGACTCGTAGTGTCGCATCTTGTGACATCACGTCCTGTTTTTGGGTCGTTTACATGTCTTTGGTCCGTGTCGCGTTCATATATCAACCGAACCGCACCAGAGTTCGTTTGGAAGCGGACCGAGACCCATCTTTTTAGCGGTCTCGGGTTCGGACGGCAGCGTTCACACGTGTTCAAACGAACCGCGCTCACTGAGCGATCGCACCAGGGTTCGTTTTAATCGAACCGAACATGACAAGTGTGAACGCACCCTTAAACACACATATATAGTCTGCTTTACTAGTGTTTTTGGTCCTTTTTGCGGCTACTTTTCTGCTTTTGTGTTCCGAGGTTTGTGACGTCACGAGGGTGTGTAAATAATGCCACACTGTCCCTTTAAGACCAGCATCATCCCTGTTATTTCAACAACGCTGTCGATCCGGGACGCATAAACCTTTCATCGTAATATTTATCCACGTTATTTTTAACTGGGAATCCTTTTTAGTTGAGAATACGAATATACTAACGACCGTAAGCCGTTTAAAATCCCGTTAAATCCACGAGAGATGCCCGAGCAGCACCTGTGACGGGTGTCACGTCTGTTCCTCTGTCCAACGACACCCTATTATCGCTCAGACATTATATATTGTGTTATTATACCACTATATAACCTTACGAAGAGAAGAAAGGAAGAAAGCAATGCACGCTGATAGAAATGCATTAAACCCCGCCTGTAAATGAACATTCACACATATGAAAGGATCACACGTTACCTCGGAATCAATCCTCCGGAGTCGCGCGTTATTTGTGAATTTTCCTCGTTTTCTTCCCGGTCTCTCGCTCGGTCGCTGTCATTCGCCACTCGTTCGCTTCGGCTGGAAAGCTTCGGCTGCTCATGAGCCTCTGATAACGATCCTCTGTGTGTGTCGCTTTACGCCGGAGCATTCAGGCCTGTGTCGCGCGCTTCACCGTGATGAGCGAGCGATGTGTCCGTGTGACGCGTGTCTGGAGCCGCTGCGATCCTCTCGCGCTCTCTCGCTCTCTCTCTCTCTCTCACACACACTCACACACACACACACACACACACACACTCAGTCTCTTTCTCCGCCTATTCCATCCAAACGGAACCATCCAAATGTATAATCGTAAAGTAAATTAGGGTGTACATTTTCCATTACATTTACCCTTACAAAAACTACTGTAGGTGTACTATGGTACTGTGGTGATAATAGCATGGCATTGTGGGATACACCATAGTATTACCATGATTCAAAAAACATGGTATTACTATAATGGATGTACAAAAAACATGGTATTACTATGATGAAAGACCAAAAAACATGGTATTACCATGATGGATGTACAAAAAACATGGTATTACTATGATGAAAGACCAAAAAACATGGTATTACCATGATGGATGTACAAAAAAGATGGTATTACCATGATGGATGTACAAAAAAGATGGTATTACCATGATGGATGACCAAAAAAGATGGTATTACCATGATGAATGACCAAAAAACATGGTATTACTATGATGAATGACCAAAAAACATGGTATTTCCATGATGGATGACCAAAAAACATGGTATTACTATGATGAATGACCAAAAAACATGGTATTTCCATGATGGATGACCAAAAAACATGGTATTACTATGATGAATGACCAAAAAACATGGTATTTCCATGATGGATGACCAAAAAACATGGTATTACCATGATGAATGACCAAAAAACATGGTATTTCCATGATGGATGACCAAAAAACATGGTATTTCCATGATGAATGACCAAAAAACATGGTATTACTATGATGAATGACCAAAAAACATGGTATTCCCATGATGGATGACCAAAAAACATGGTATTACCATGATGGATGTACAAAAAAGATGGTATTACCATGATGTATGTACAAAAAAAGATGGTATTACCATGATGTATGTACAAAAACATGGTATTTCCATGATGGATGTACAAAAAAACATGGTATTACTATGATGAATGACCAAAAAACATGGTATTTCCATGATGAATGACCAAAAAACATGGTATTACTATGATGAATGACCAAAAAACATGGTATTCCCATGATGGATGACCAAAAAACATGGTATTACCATGATGGATGTACAAAAAAGATGGTATTACCATGATGTATGTACAAAAAAAGATGGTATTACCATGATGTATGTACAAAAACGTGGTATTTCCATGATGGATGTACAAAAAAACATGGTATTATTGTGATGAATGACCAAAAAACATGATATTACCATGATGCATGTTCAAAAACATGGTATTTCCATGATGGATGTACAAAAAAGATGGTATTACCATGATATATGTACAAAAACATGGTATTTCCATGATGCATGTTCAAAAAAACATGGTATTATTGTGATGCATGTACAAAAACATGGTATTACTATGATTCATATACAAAAAACATGGTATTACTAGGATTCATGTACAAAAACATGGTATTACCATGATGCATGTTCAAAAAAGATGGTATTACCATGATGGATGTACAAAAAAACATGGTATTATTGTGATGAATGACCAAAAAACATGGTATTATTGTGATGAATGACCAAAAAACATGGTATTACTATGATTCATATACAAAAACATGGTATTACTAGGATTCATATACAAAAAACATGGTATTATGATGAATTATATACAAAAACATGGCACTGCTTTATGTGCTTTCTTTTATGATGGTTATCATAATAATACCAGAGTTATACTATGGTGCCTCTGAGTGTTGGATTTAACAAAGCAGCCACATAATGAATGTAAGTGAAGCAGGCGGATAACAGCAGGTCAGGCTAATGAAGATGTTGACGTCGGTGAGGTTTGGGTTCTCGAGGCTTATCCTGGATTAGCTTTCATTGAGGTCTCCGTCAGCAGCCGCGGGTCCCGGGGGGGTGGGGGGGGGGCTCTATCTGCCGCGAGCAGCCGCGGGTCATGCCTGCAGGCCTGGATCTGCAGGAGGAGGAGGTTTAATGGCTCTTAATGACCAGCAGGCCGCTGACTCACTCACACAAATGTCCTGCTCCAACCTTCTCCGTTTCACTCACAGGACTGTGAGAATTAGAACGGAATCTGTTTCGAGACGTCTTACTGGCATTATGACGTCGACGCACAAACACCCGTTGTATGTGGATAGATCCAGGGTCCAAAACAAACATTTCTTATCATGCAACAGTATTTTGCCTTGTTTTTTTTAAATTAAAAATATATATTTTGTTGATTTTTTGTTTGTTTGTTTTTTTTTTTTGCATTTGCAAGACGTCTTCTATTGGTTCCGTCTCCACGCTTTTAAACTCATCTTGAAATGTTACATAAAATAATAAATAAACATCACATTAATAAATTATAAAATAGATTTCATGAATAATATATTGTCGAGTTATGTCAGTGTTTCGGTTTTATTTTCAAGGACTGTTTTCTTCCTGTTTTGTTTGGTTGTCATGGTAACTCATTGTTTGATTAGTGCACACCTGTTTTGTATTGAGTTCATCATCTTGTGTGTTTCAGTTCAGTCTGTTCACTGTCTACAAGGTTTAATTTTCATTTAGATTCTGTTCCTTTGATTGATTTAATAAATGTTTTAACTTATATATAATTTATATATATGTGTGTGTGTGTACACTTGTATTCCTTACATTGTGGGGACCAAATGTCCCCACAACGTAAGTAAAACCAGTAAATGTGATGACGACAACGGCGTATTTGGAGCTCTTCCTGCGGAGCATCTCTGACTCCGCCCTCCTCCAGACCTTCCTCATTTTCATCCTCAGGCATCGCCATGACAACGTCAACATCCTGGACACGCTGGTCAGCAGGATCAACACTCCCGTTTCAGGTGTGTGTGTATGTGTGTGTGTGTGTGGGTATTCCCTACGTTATGGGGACCAAATGTCCCCACAGGTACAGTAATACTAGTAAATCTTGACATTGTGGGGACATTTTGTTGGTTCCCATGAGAAAACAAGCTTATAAATCATACAGAATGATCTTTTTTGAAAATCTAAAATAGCAGAACATTTTGTGTGATGGGTAGGTTTAGGGGTAGGGGGAGTGTAGGGGGACAGAATGTACAGTTTGTACAGTAGAAAAACCATTACGCCTATGGAATGTCCCCATAAACCATGAAAACAACGTGTGTGTGTAAAATAATAATTATTTTAGTTCATTTTTATTTGCTGCTGTGAGAAAACAAAGAAGCAGAAAGAAGAGTGAACCAATAATAACTAGAAAAAGTGTCGATCGCACGGGTGAGGGACTGACAGAGAAATGAAGTTAAAGACCGTGGATGAGAGGCTGAAGAGCTCGGAGATGAAAAAGGAAAAATATTCCAATCAAAGAAATGATTATCATCATGAAAAGAGCGTGACGAGAGCTCTAAAATGCTCCTAATGAGCAGATGTGAGAGAAAACCGAATGAACAATCAGGAGAACACAGGAAGTCGCATCTTTCTCTGTGACGGTAACGATGCACGGCACTGAAAGAGTGTGAATTTAGGTCACCCCGCCTTCCCATCATCCAAGCAGACATCATGTGAGAGAGACGGAGAGCGAACTTCCTCTCGGAATGTCAACTTCCTGTCAGATGCTCTGTGATGGTTAAACTGGACTTTTACAGAATTCATTAGTGTTGTGTTTCACCGGGGCTAGTTGTCACAATATATATATATATACTATAATAACATACACACTATGTGAAGCTGTTCTGTCCACAGGAAAATGGCTGTGGATATGAAGCCTGTTGTGAAGAAATCAAAGCCTGGAGAACGTGAGGGAGGTCTGTTTCCTCTGCTCGTTCCATGAGCTCAAACAGGGCCGAGTTACAATAACAGAGAAAGGACGAGCCAAGGTTTAGTGTTATCAGAGTTCCTGCACAGCCGGCTGAATCCAGTCACTCCCGTTTGATCTCTGGGTTTGTTTTTCTACATCTATTGAAGGTTGTATTATCATCTGCATGATAGTATAGTTTAAACATGAAATCTTGTGCCAGAAATAAAAGGCAATAAATGACACCCACAGAACCTCGTAGAACTATTTCTGCCATTCCTCATCCAAAATCGGTTTCGGACTCATTAATTGCAATTATAGAGGGAAAAAAGAAATCATGTACCTATGAAAAGCCCTAGTCTCTGTTCCAGTTTACTATTTGTATTAATAATAGTTGATTCACAAACAATTTTTGTCAACAGACTCTAAAATACCAGCCATAAATAGTAAATATTTTTGTCAGCCAGACCAAATATTTACTTGAAATTCCCTTGAGATTATAAATTACAACAAATTTGCATGTTCACAGTCCACTGATGATGATTACAGTCACATGACATTCAGTTAAACAAATAAAGAAATATATAAATAAATAATAAAACATTTAAATACATTAGTTAAATACCAATATATTTTTTTAAAATGGTATTTCAGATTTTTTGTTTTATAAATATAAATATAAATATATATATATGTGTTTATGTAATTAAATATATTTTTTAATTACATTAACATAATATATACATCCATATATATACATATATAAAATTAAACAATTATATTTTATATATATCATTACATTTACATTATATATTACTACATTACACACACATATAGAATATATGCATATATGTTAATGTAATTAAAAATATAGAATTACATTTACTTATATACACACACATATATATATATATATATATATATATATATATACACACACACATACACAGACAGAAATTAATTAAAAATAATTATATATATATATATATATATATAATAAAATTAAAAATATATGCATTGACATATATATATATATATATATATATATATAATAAAATTAAAAATATATGCATTGACATATATATATATATATATAATAAAATAAAAAATATATGCATTGACATATATATATATATATATATATATATAATAAAATTAAAAATATATGCATTGACATATATATATATATATGTCAATGCATATATTTTTAATTTTATTATATATATATATATATATATATATATATATATATATATATATATATATATGCATGTGGTTTTAAGTGCTTTTTATCATCTTTAGTGAATACTTTCGTTTTAAGAAGGTGTTTTAAAATGTTAATTTATTACATTAATTAAAAAAAAATAGTTATACAAGTAATATTTTAGTTGTTTAGTGAATTCAGTTCAACTACACTAACATGATGCTGCTCCCTGCTGGACAGAAGCTGTATTTCGAGTCAAAATAAAGGCATTAGATGGCATATGTCATGTCAAAGTACAATTGCAATTAATTAATTTGCAATGAACACCTCACCATACATTATCCCAGTTATTACACAGCTACAAAAAATAAGACACACGCAGACATGAAATGAGTTGAAACTATTTTATTATCTTACATGTAGATTATCTCAAAGCGTCCACTAACAAAAATAATTCAATACAAGGTAGAAAACAATCAGGGTAGTAACAAGACGAACACCGCGACAACACGATAACGTTTATATATTAGTGTTAATCCAAGTTACGTCCTCCTCGGTTTTAAGTTCCCTCTCACCGTGTCTCTTTGACTGTCGGCAATGTCTTTCTGAATCTTGAGCCTCGTAGAGGAGAGCCATGATCTTCCTCCGCACACGCATCTGGACGGCCGGGTCGGTCAGCAGGCGGTACTCCATCGCCACCTGGCTGGCGAACACGGCCGCGGCGTCTGCAGGCGGGTTCTCCAGGACTTTGGCGGACATCTGCTTCAAAACCTCGAGTTTCTGAAGCTCGATGTCCGATTCTGAGATGCGTCTGCGTTTGCCGGAAGTGCTCAGGGGCGAGAGCGAATACGAGGCCGTTTCCTCGGGAATACCGGTGTCTGGGGTGCCGGGCATCGGGGAGAGACACACGCTGATGGAGTCGAAACTGTCGATGTCTTTGTCCGTCTCTTGCATCATCTCGTCCGACTCGTCCACAGACTCCTCCAATTTTTCGGAGGACGGCAACCCGAGCTACGAGGAGACAAATTCAGACATTCACTTGGGGTTGATGTCTGATAATTCACCAAAATTATTATTTTGTTACTGAAACTAAAGTGTTCATTCAGCAAGAAACCAAAACTGAAAATAGTTTATTTAATAATCAATCAATCAATCAATTGATCATATTTATTTAATAAATAAACACTCAAAATGCACATTTAATATCAACTTCTTAATTATGTAATTATGTTTCTACTTCAGTTTCGTTCATTTATTTGTCACTGTAATAACTTTTTTTTCCATGATAGGTTTATTTAAACATGCATTAAATAATGAAGAATATAATAAAAAAATATTAAAGAAAAACATTAGTAATATAGTGCATTTATTTATCATAATGCACCTCACCATTGAGTTTCTGGTCATTGAATGGCTTTTCTGAGGTGATAAAACATGTAATTTACTAGGGATTTTGACAAAATATTAATTTCTGCAGTATATTTAAATTAATTTGCATGAATTTTTTTTTTAAAAATCTGAATGAATGATTCAATGACTCGCCTATGAATACTGAATCAGCATTTTTGAACGAATCTCTTGAATGAATGATTCAATGACTCGCCTATAAATACTGAATCAGCATTTTTGAACGAATCTCTTGAATGAATGATTCAATGACTCGCCTATAAATACTGAATCAGCATTTTTGAACGACTCTCTTGAATGAATGATTCAATGACTCGCCTATAAATACTGAATCAGCATTTTTGAACAAATCTCTTGAATGAATGATTCAATGACTCGCCTATAAATACTGAATCAGCATTTTTGAACGAATCTCTTGAATGAATGATTCAGTGACTCGCCTATAAATACTGAATCAGCATTTTTGAACGAATCTCTTGAATGAATGATTCAGTGACTCGCCTATAAATACTGAATCAGCATTTTTGAACGAATCTCTTGAATGAATGATTCAATGACTCACCTATAAATACTGAATCAGCATTTTTGAACAAATCTCTTGAATGAATGATTCAATGACTCGCCTATAAATACTGAATCAGCATTTTTGAACGAATCTCTTGAATGAATGATTCAATGACTCGCCTATAAATACTGAATCAGCATTTTTGAACGAATCTCTTGAATGAATGATTCAGTGACTCGCCTATAAATACTGAATCAGCATTTTTGAACGAATCTCTTGAATGAATGATTCAATGACTCGCCTATAAATACTGAATCAGCATTTTTGAACGAATCTCTTGAATGAATGATTCAATGACACATATTTTAACAGTCACTTGTCGCCACCTACTGGTGTAACGATGTAATTAATACAATCTTTATTTGAAGCGACAAGAAAAAGGTTATTAACTCTATTTTGATCGCTACCGTAGACATCAGTGTTTATATCTGAACTATAAACTTTTATTCAAGAGATTCGTTCAAAAATGCTGATTCAGTATTTATAGGCGAGTCATTGAATCATTCATTCAAGAGATTCGTTCAAAAATGCTGATTCAATTGTAATGAAACGAGTGAAGTATTTATAGGCGAGTCATTGAATCATTCATTCAGATTTTTTAAAAAATAATTTATGCAAATTAATTTAAATATACTGCAGAGATTAATATTTTGTCAGGACCCCCATAAGTAGGGGTGTAATGATACACTCCCGTCATGATTCGATATAAATTACGATACTGAACTCACGATACTATCAGGACCCACAAATATTCAACCATTGCAGTAGTTTAATGTAGTAATGTCACTGAAACTCCGTAAACTTCAACTTTTTTTCCATCACTAAAGATGTTGTGTTTGTACACGTACATGGTTCTCGTTTCGCCGATGAACGATGTGCGGCTTTAGGAAGTCCAGGGCCCTCAGGAGCCATCGCTGCCTCAGCGTGAGGGGCTTTTTCTCACTCCCACTTGGTTTTGGCTTCCTCAATCGAGCATATTGAGTCCTCAGAGAGGCCACTCTGGTCGCCACCGCCTCAGCTGAGGGCAGGAAATAACAAGAAAGTTCAAATATAACAAATACCGGGTTGCCGCATTTGGCATGAGAACATGAAGAAACATGGCGGTAGGGTTGTGACGGTGAGGAGATTTTCCCCACGGTTAATCAACGTGTGATAATACCCTCTTTTGCACCTCACTTTTAAATCGCTAATTCAAAAGCGAAAGTAAAATGTGCACGGCTGCACAGGCCTTCGTATCGACGCGGAGCAGAGCGAGCTTTTCAATTGAGCCTTTGATTGAGTTTGATTGACAGGCGATCTGACCAATCATAACCCCGAATCTGCAACAGTAACTAAAGGGTAACTAATTAATTCCTCTAAAAGTTCAGCTTCAAAAGGAATGAACAAAACACTCCACACCGGCAGACACACACCGTTATGAAAGCCTGTGCGCGTTTTACTTTCGCTTTCAAATTAGTGCATTTCGGGGATGGCAATTGCTTGAATGGTGGGTTATTATTCTTAATGAAAAACACAACAACTAGAAAAACACCACAAGTCCTTATCAGGTTCTCTATTAGCACTGTATCTAAAACTAAAATACTGCAAAAATCCAAAAACTTTTCCGCCATCGTCTTGTCAGTCAGCTCCTCACTCTTGGGATTAATGAAATCTGACGCCTGCGACTCTCGTTCGGCTCATAATTTTGTTGTGGATTAGTTGCATGTACTCAAGATAAAAGGTACATTTCAAAATTACAGCGGCCACAGCGCTAAACACAATGAGAAAAGTTCACGACCCACTTTGCCTTGAACTTCAAAGGGACTTGAATTTAATTTGAGCCTCTTATCGCATTAAGAGCTAACAGAGTGCTTTACTGTTTAATACTTTAACACGGCATAACTTGTATTAAAATTATGAGCATAATTCCATTTCACAACAGTTTATTATAACTGTATAAAAAACAACTGAACCATCACTTCAAAAGGCACATCATGCATGTCTGTCAAACTATATTTTCATAACAATAACTGTGATGGTATCATAAATATATATTATATATATAATATATGTGATCGCAGGACTGATTGTTTCTTTATCCTTTCTAACTTTGATCTGTCGCCTTTGGTTTTTTCCTTAATTTATTGATTTTGGGAGTTTTTCTGCAGGTTTTATTCATGTAAATTTATATTTTTTCAAGACCTTTACAAGACCAAGTAAAGGAAATTTAAGCAATAAATTGACAATACGTCAATGTGTTCAACAGAAACACAATGAGTAGCATTAGCAACACCTCAGAGTTTGAAAATACACCTTCCAACAGATATACATGAACTTATTTCAGACAAAAAAAGTAGTGTTACATCCCAGAAATTGCATAAATAGTGTTCTTTACACCAGATTTCTTATTCTTTCTGTATTACAGTTATATTCAGTCATCACCTCTGCTCTTTTACTATACGTTTTGATCACACTGCAAAAGAAAAAAGCTCCGCCTCAGCACTTTTCTCTCGTTTTCCAGTGCAAATATTTAAAATCAAGACTACTGGAGATACAAAACGACAATATGAAGCCTTGTTTTCAGTGAAAATTAAGCGAATTTATGCTTAAAGCAAGAAAAAAATCAAAGGAAAACTAAACACTTAAATGTTTTATTCGAATTTATCAAGACTATTGCATCCCCAGTAAATGCATCAAAGATGGGCAACACTTAATGCCATAACTTTATGAATATAACACTTTCTGCTCTGATTTAAGGCCTTATTTTGTGCAAGACCTGCAGAAACACAGTTTGTAGCAAACTCCAAGCTCAATCTTTCCTGTGCATTTTATTAACTCACTTCTACCATTGGGTTAAAGGCAGGTTTAAGCTCGTGCAAAACTCTACAGTAGCATAAAGCCTTCGTGTCTCGCGCGTCCCGTTAAATCACTGTTTACACTGGCGCGCGCTCACACACTCTCACCAACAACTTACCAGGCATTTGAAGCGCATCGGCGACCTCTTTCCATCGCCGGTCCTTCTCTTCCCGATTGTGGTAATCGGCGGAGGAGATGTCGTAGAGACACGCAGACTCCTGCCACAGCTCGATCAGAGTCTCCTCCGCCTGGCGTGTCCATGATTTCACAGCCATGGCGAGTGTGGAATATTCCCGCGTCTCCCGGTCTGTGACTCTCGTCAGTTTCCAGTCGCTGACCTCATTTACATAATCGCACGAATTCTATGGACGCGTAAACAATCGCCGCGACTCGGTTTAATGGCTCGGAGGACTGGAAATCTCCTTTTTGCGTAATGGCGGCTTGCAAACACTCGTAAATAGTACATACCGCCACCTACAACACTGGAGTGTGTGGAGTCATGGCTGCTTTAATCCTGTCTCCTGTTTCTCTCTCTCTCACACACACACACACACAGGTTTGTTTCAGTATCTTAATGAGGTCATTCATAGACTTCATTGATTTTATATCAGGTCAATGATATTTTCTCTACTCCTAAACCATCACAGAATCATGTGACCATCACTAGATTTACATAAAAACATCTTTTGGTTGATTTATAAGCCTTTTTATCTAGTGAGGACCAGTCAATGTGTCACTAGTGCGTTGAGAAAGTGTTTCACAGAATAAGTGGTATAGCCAAAACAAGTACACACACACACAATACAGATTTTTTTAAAGCAACATCACACTGAAAAAAGGAACTTGAGTGAAAATCTGAAGTCTGAAGGAAAGTTTTGATTCAGGGTGATGTGATATAGGGAACTCTGGGTTTATTTGAACCACATAGGTAACTTTTTTTTAAGTGTAGTTTAACCATGGGGAGCAGCACATGTGGTTTATCACCTCAGTTGCAAGGTCATGAAACACCGCGGGTACATCCAGCCCAAATTTTTAAACCCATAGATTAGCATCTTTTACCAGGTAGTGGTTTTCTGAAGTGTTTGCAACCGAGTGAGCGCGTGTATTCTGTGCGTGACAGTTTGTCCGTGTGAAATGAATGTTGACTTCAGTTCAGCTTCACTGGAAACGATATATATATATATATATATATATATATATATATATATATATATATATATATAAATATAAGCCTTAATAGGATTGCTGGATCAAGAAGTTCAAAATATATAAGTATCTAAAATACAAGCATGTTTATTTTAAAGATTTATTTTTTAAATTTAATTTTCATTCATTCATTTGATTTTCATATTTCTAATTTATTAAATATGACTTAAAATAAATATAAATTATACATATGTATCGGATTTATATTGGCCATTGGCCACCGTGATTTAAGATATTTTAGATTAAGACGACTATTCATCAAGCATTCATTGGGACTACCATGTTGTTGCAAAATAAAAGAAAAAAAAACTTGCAACTAAATCATGTGTAGGTGTGAACTGAGAAAAAGTTAGTAGATCTAGAGAGCAACCACAATGAAACCTGCAGAAAAAGCAAAGCATTGAGGCATGAAGTGCATCATATTCATATCCTCATCAACCACATCTTTTTTGTAAACATCATTACATTTCCTTTGGTTAATGCCTGTGGCTTCTTCAATTGTGCCTCAGACTTATGCTCTGACTGAAAAACATCAGAGATCGTTTCAGAAAGTCAGTCCACGACATGCAGCCGTAACTTGAGCACTTATGCATAAAGCTGAACAGACACTCTTTAGTATTTGTATCATATTGAGCCATGCAAAACTCCAATACAGGTGAGTCATTCAGATATTTCATAGCATATAGCAATCTATTAAAACTTTTCACAAATATATTAGAGTAAATGTGTATATGATATAATGCTGAGTGATAGGATTAAAGGTACAATATGTAAGATTTTTATATTCAAATATCCAAAAACCACTTGCACAGCGTTATATATTTAGTTCAGCTGTGTACTTGCATTATATTAAATGTTTCCGAGAAATTGTAAATTCAGAGAAATTCCTCTTGTCGCCTGTCAATAACGTAATACTGGTTTCCGCTTGTACTGCATAGTAACCATGGCAATAGATGCGGACAGCTGTGTAACGTCTAGCGTCACGCTGTTGTTCAAACATTTTGGACCATGGCAAGCAAACTTTGGGACAAAATGAGAAATAAAACGAGGATCAATATTGACGTGGTGTTTCCGAGATGTTGAGAGCTTTACGACAAACTCTGACTTGACAGAGACGCTCTCGCACGTTAATAGACGATGTAGGACACATAAGACTAATCAATGTTATAAAGCTCAACAGTAGGGGTGGCACGGTTCACAAAACCCACAGTTTGGTTCGTATCACGGTTTTAGGGTCACGGTTTTCGGTTCTGTACGGTTCTTGTTGTTATTTTTTCTTTTAATCTTTAACACTCCAGAAATTTCCTTCAACATATGATATATAGCTTATTAGCTTAATTATGCACAATTTAGGATACAGTGTTAACATTTTTGTAATGTAATCGTGCACTAACTGAATTTGACTGACTTTAAGCACATTATTGGGACCGTCTCTGAGTAAAAGCTGGTGAGATTTTGATACAGCAAGAGAGAAGACATTGATGATCACATGCTCTTCGTTTGTTTGGCATAAAAAAGAGCATGTGTATTGTTATCTCTACAGGAACTTGTGCCTTTTTAGCTCACAAAGATTGAAATTAACTTGCATTTATCAAACTGCCAACTTCAGTGTAGCTCTTACAAAAAAAAATATTTTAAAAGTCAAAGAGAGGAACTCTTAAAGCTCTGTCTTTTAAACAAGTCAAAATACTTTAAACATAAATATATAATATAATGTAATAACATGAACATCCCCAATGGTTTAGTTATCACTGAGAGGTTGCTGAGGACAGTAGAAGTTGTTTCCTAACCGGCTCTCTCCTGTTTGTGCTTATCGACACATTGCCGTGATGTCTTCTCAAATGAACTGTCATATTAGAAGTGTTTCATTAGCATATTGAATGCATTTTGCACAATTCTTGCACGCAGTCACAGTTCTATCGACTGTTTTATTTCCGTTGTCATCGTAAGTAACATGAAATCCAAAATGTTCCCACACACCGGATTTGAACGACACGGGCGCATCCGCCAACTCCGGGCAGCCTTCATTAGGGGCCGTTCACATATCGCGCCTAAAAAAGCGTGGAAAGCGCGGCCGCGTTGCTTATATTTTGAGCGCGCTTGCCGCGTGTCTACATAGGAAATAATGAATATGCGCGTGCAAAAGACGCGATATGTGAACGGCCCGTTACTCCACTTTTACTGTCTATATGTATGTTCGCGCGAAACTGTCTGAGGCAAAAATAAAATGTGCACTTTTATTATCTAACAGTAACAAGGATTAATAAATGATGTAATATATTTATATAAATTAATTTATAATATATGGTTAATTAATTAAGCTATATTTATCATTAACACACACACATATTATGTTTGTGTGTGTATATACACACACACACATATATATATATATATATATATATATATATATACATATACACACACACTACCGTTCAAAAGTTTGGTATTGGTAAGACTTTTAATGTTTTTAAAAAAAGTTTTGTCTTCGTCAAAAGTGACAGTAAAGACATTTATAATGCTACAAAAGATTCTATTTCAAATAAACGCTGTTCTCTTGAACTTTATATTCATCAAAGAATATTGTACACAAATATTTTGTACAATTGTACACATTAAATGTTTCTTGAGCATCAAATCATCATATCAGAATGATTTCTGAAGGATCATGTGACTCTGAAGACTGGAGGAATGATGCGGAGTAAAAATCTCTGGAATAAATTACGTTGTAAAATATTGTCAAGCAAAAGAGATTGAAACAGACATTTGACACCATCTATCATATCTCGTGTATGTTATTGTCCAGGGTCTGCAGTCACGTGTGTTTGTCAGTCAGTGTTCTTCTGTCTGTCTGCTGTCTGGGAGATGATGACTTCTGTTTTCTCCACTGAAGGTGTGATTATTCTTTAAACAACATATTCATTTAACGATTAAAACTTTTTTGTATATTTGTTTTTGAATAAAGCTCTGCACTCAATACATCTTTGATTTCTTAAATTTGCAGCCATAGAAGTGGATCTTCAGTCTCTGGATGTTCCTCTCTCTGTAGAGGAGACCCGACCAGAACCGGCCCAGAGTTCAGTGCGGCCATGTTCATTCACAGGAGGAGGAGTGTGAGCGATGATGAGGATGAATCTGGGTTTCCCAAACTAAAATCATTTGATTTCATTAATTAGATAAGTAAATTAATCATTACAATGTAAAACTAAAGTGAATTTTATATTACATAAGAAACATTAGAAATAAAGCACTTATCAAAACGATGTCAGAAACAGTTATCGTTTCTTCAGCACAAGTGTTCATGATAGCCAAAAATTATTTGCCAATTATTAATGTAAAGCTGCTTTGCCACAATTTGCATTGTAAAAAGCGCTATATAAGTAAAGGTGACTTGACTTGACTAATATGAACGGTACCTTTATAAATATTGCACAGTACTAGAGTCAGTTTATGATTTTCACTGGGGTTTCCAGTAATGTGAGCAATATTAATAAATCAGTCAGACTGTCTTCATGCGGTCGGTGGGAGAGAGAAGTAACTTGTGACTCAAAATGAAAAGCAGATAAAAGGGGAGAGGATGACTAATTTCACAACTTTTCCTCTGTCAGAGAGCTGCATATGACAGTTTATCTGTTCAATAAAATACCTTACTGACCTGAAAAAAAAAAAAAACCCATCTCCACATCACTTTTACATTTCAAATCCTTCAGTTCCCTTTTCGCTAGCAGACTCTCCTTGTTCAAAGTTTATTTAAAATGAGGAGGATGGAGATTTAGCAGCTCCATGTCAAACATTCTCGCTCATTGTGACCACAAACCTATATGGAAGCTTGTTTACGCCATGTAATAAAACAATTTAAAAGATAATCGACCCTTCGCAAACAGTTTGATTGACAGGCGATCTGACCAATCATAACCCTGAATCCGCCATTTTTGTCCGTCAAAGCGGTCAGGGGAGTTAGTAGATTAACGTTGATGAACTTGAATCACGTCTTGAAACAACATTCCTTCTGATGTTCATTCATGTTTATTTGATGCTATAAATGAACTAGTATGAAGAGATGATCGAGGAGCTACAGCGATCTGTCACCACACATTAAACACACACTAGACGCTATTTATTGATTCAACTTCTTTAAAAAATTACGATATTTTAAATAGGAAACTGTTTCATACGTTGTCAGTGTCCTCTTTGCTCCGCGATGTATTTTTCACTGCGTGAGAACATGATGTGTGGCGCGAGAGCGCATAGCAACAGTAACTAAAAGGGGGCGGGGCTTTGAGAAGGGTCAAATGCAAGTTTACGTCTCACAATTCTGACTATTTTTTCCTCACAATTGCGAGATCATACCTCTATATACTGAGCCGGCGTTCAGACGTAAACACGGAAGCACTGCACTGCGTTCACTGTCAACTGCCTACAAGACTAACAGGGAAGAGGAAAAAATTGTCTAATAAAGTTGTTATTTTTGTTGTTTTTGAACACAAAAAGTATTCTCGTCCCTTCATAACATTAAGGTTGAAGCACTGTAGTCACGCGGACTATTTTAACCATGTCTTTATACTTCTCTGGACCTTGAATGTGGTTATTTCATTGCTTTCTATGGGAGATTTAAGAAAAAAACACTCAATTATTTTATCAAAAATATCTTCATTTATGTTCCGAAGATGAACGAAGGTCTTATGGGCTTTAAACGGCATTAGGATGAGTAACTAATTTCATTTTTGGGTGGACTAACCCAAGGAAACATAATAAGTTGATTATATTAAGCCGTGTTTAGTCCTGTTATGTAGGGATTTATAGGGTTTTCTGTGATGTTGCGGTTTGCTGTTAAGGTTACCATTGTGTTAAAAGTCGACGATAGACTTTGAAATTAGAAGGCAATATAAAAGGTATGTTGTTTACATACACCAGCGTCAACTAAGGCCTGTTCCACAAAACCGGTTTCACTATTAATCACAAAATAGAAACCAAATCCTTCAACGCCTTTACACACGCACACACATACAATACACGTGCCATTATGATTAGCCTAATTGTAATTATGCGCACGTGAAGGGATACAGCTACGGCCGGAAGTGAGGCAAAACCTCAGAATAAATAACAATAAATTAAATGTGCTACTTATAAAATTGTGTTTAATTAACATCTACACCGACCCCAACCCTAAACCTACCCTTACAATACTGCAAAAAAGTAATTAAATAAAATAAATAAATATTAAATGACGCAATATTGATGTGCGCATGCCCAGTGGCCATAGTCTTCACCGAAAAACTCTGGCACGGCGACCAGTTAGATCGTTAAACCATAAAAATGGCGCGGCGGCCAGAGCCATAAACATTTAGCTTACTATTTGAAGATTTGTGATGAGAAGCGAGTCCAGTCCACTCTCCCTCGTTCAGAACCGTAGTTGTCAACATGAATATCCAACTTTATTAGCCTAACACTAGTTAAAAATAAGTAATCACGGACTCAATTATAGGCTCGGGTGTCACGTGACGTCAATGCTCCGCCCATTAACCGTTAAAAGATGATCGATTCAAATTTCGATATCCGTCTAAAACCATTTTAAACAACATTTTGCTTATTTTTGTATTATTATGAGGTCATATTTCTGATATTTCAAACCACAAATGGAGAAAGGAGCATCAAAATAAACGTTTGCCCCTCAATTCACTAGTTTTTGTATATATTTTATGTTAATCTTCACTGCTAGAGTGTGATTAAATTCCATTCAGTTAATTTTTTCAGAAATAATTCATGTTCTGCCTTCAATTTACTGAAATCAAATATGCTGAAATCACATTAGCCTGAATGATGAATCTGAACTGCTGTATGTTCGTCCACCAGCAGAGGGCAGCTGTGAACACACTCACCTCACCACAACACACACTTTTACCAAAGCAGCCACAATAACTAACTCAAGCCAGATCCATCTCGTTTCTTGAGTTTATGGCCATTTAATTCAGATCTAAGAAGATCTGTTTTTGTACTGAAAACACAATTGCAAACACCCGGTGAAGACTGCAGAAAACTCAAGCTTGTGTTTCTCAGCAGGTTTCCTCGTGCTCTCGTGTATTCTTAGCCCACGTACACATAAGACTCGTGGGATGTGTTTACCATCTATAGCTCAAGCCATAAATTAAAGTCGTTCAGCAGTTCACCTTCTCTCCAGGGTTAAAGACTCTGCTAGTCTGGTTCAAGATTTGAAATGGCTATCAATAGAAACTCAGAATTGACTGACTTTAGTTTCAAACTTTTTCAAGAAGAGGAAGTTATGGAAGCCCGTTCCCGCCACTGTTGAGAAAAAAAAATATTCCGTAAGTCATAATAATGAGAAACTTTCTCATAATAATGACTTAGCATCTCATAATAATGATTTAGTATCTCATAATAATGACTTAGTATCTTATAATAATGACTTAGTATCTCATAATAATGACTTAGCATCTTTAACTTAATCAAAAAAAATTTTTTTTTGATTTTTTTTAGAAACTCTCATAATAATGACTTAGTATCTCATAATAATGACTTAGCATCTTTAACTTAATCAAAAAAATTTTTTTTGATTTTTTTAGAAACTTTCTCATAATAATGACTTAGTATCTCATAATAATGACTTAGCATCTTTAACTTAATCAAAAAAAAATTTTCATTTTTTTTAGAAACTTTCTCATAATAATGACTTAACATCTTTAACTTAATCAAAAAAAAATGTTAAAATTTTTTTTAGAAACTTTCTTATAATAATGACTTAGCATCTCATAATAATGACTTAGCATCTTTAACTTAATCAAATTTTTTTTTTTATAGAAACGTTCTCATAATAATGACTTAACATCTCATAATAATGACTTAGTATCTCATAATAATGACTTAACATCTCATAACAATGACTTAGTATCTCATAATAATGACTTAGCATCTTTAACTTAATCAAAAAAAAATTTTCATTTTTTTTTAGAAACTTTCTCATAATAATGACTTAGTATCTCATAATAATGACTTAACATCTTTAACTTAATCAAAAAAAATTTTTTTTAAATTTTTTTTAGAAACTTTCTCATAATAATGACTTAGTATCTCATAATAATGACTTAGCATCTCATAATAATGACTTAACATCTTTAACTTAATCAAAAAAAAAATTTTTTTTAATTTTTTTTAGAAACTTTCTCATAATAATGACTTAGTATCTCATAATAATGACTTAGCATCTTTAACTTAATCAAAAAATTTTTTTTATAGAAACGTTCTCATAATAATGACTTAATATCTCATAATAATGACTGAACATCTCATAATAATGACTTAGTATCTCATAATAATGACTTAACATCTCATAATAATGACTTAACATCTCATAATAATGACTTAGTATCTCATAATAATGACTTAGCATCTTTAACTTAATAAAAAATAAAAAATTAAAAGTTTTTTTATTAAGTTAAAGATACTAAGTCATTATTATGAGATGTTAAGTCATTATTATGAGAGTTTCTTAAAAAAAATAAAAAAATTTTTTTGATTAAGTTAAAAATGCCAAGTCATTATTATTATGAGATACTAAGTCATTATTATGAGATGCTAAGTCGTTATTATGAGATACTAAGTCATTATTATGAGAGAAGTTTCTCATTATTATGAGATACTAAGTCATTATTATGAGAAAGTTTCTTATTATTATGACTTACGGAATTTTTTTTTTTTCTCAACAGTGGCGGAAACGGGCTTCCATAGGAATTGGCATGTTTCATAACAGAATTTATTTCACCTCTACGCTTCATAACTGACATCATATAATATCACTCAACAGAGCAGGAGACATTAATACTATTAATAGATTCATAAACAAACGAAACAAAATGTACATACAGGTTATGAATTTCCCACTTGACCTCATTCACAATAATTCACATCATGAATCCATCATACTCAGATACATGTAATAACCACCAACTCAGGCAAAAACACATAACTTTATGATTATTATTATGATTTATGATTATTATTATACATTATGATTATTAACACAGATTTAACAGTGCAGTTTCTTACCAAAACAAACCACAGAATGAAGTTGAACAGAACATAAACATATTTCTAAGATATATATACAGGGAGCTGATGATAATGTACAGTAAAATCAGGGTAAAAAGTCTGACTATATACTTTTGAGTTGTTTTCACATACAGTTATTAAACCTGGAGTCGTAAAACACCTAAAACAATCACACGCATTCAGATAAAACCAGCCAATCGTTCAGCATACCATGCAGCATAAACACAATTTAATACATTTTCTTATATATTAATATTATTGTAACATTTATAAGGTTTCATTTGTTAACAGTTCATAAAATATAGTGTTCGTGATAGTTAATGCATTACCTGTGCAGGTATGGGTTGGTTTATTCCACTGATGAGGTATTTCATATTCAGTACTGAATATTATATACAGTTTCCGTCAATAAATAAAAAGTACAAAAACCCATATGTTCGAGTGTTCCAGAAATATCCAAAGTTTTCATTAATGAATCGGATATAATCAGTGATGTGTTTGATAAGAGCTCCACTTCTGTTCATGAAACAAATTATCACATTTAATTAATTATAACAATTTAGGAATAATTCCTAGAATAATTCTGAAATGATTTGAAATGAATTACACTGATGTTTCTCAAATGAATAATTAATTTAACAATATGAATAATTCATCATATGAATAATTATTTAACATCATGAGTGTTCTCTAATAAATAGTTAACCAAATTCTCCATCACAATTACTTTTTTCTTTTTTATGGAAGCTTGTTTCTGACGTTTTATCTCACAATTCAGATGTTTTCTCACAATTACGAGTTTATATCTCACAATTCAAACTTTTTCTCGCAAGTACGAGTTTATAGTTCACAATTCAAACTTTTTCTTGCAATTACGAGTTTATATCTCACAATTCAAACTTTTTCTCGCAATTACGAGTTTATAGTTCACAATTCAACTTTTTCTCGCAAGTACGAGTTTATAGTTCACAATTCAAACTTTTTCTCGCAATTACGAGTTTATAGTTCACAAATCAACTTTTTCTCGCAAGTACGAGTTTATATCTCACAATTCAAACTTTTTCTCGCAATTACGAGTTTATAGTTCACAATTCAAACTTTTTCTCGCAATTACGAGTTTATAGTTCACAATTCAACTTTTTCTCGCAAGTACGAGTTTATAGTTCACAATTCAAACTTTTTCTCGCAATTACGAGTTTATATCTCACGATTCAAACTTTTTCTCGCAATTACGAGTTTATAGTTCACAATTCAAACTTTTTCTCGCAAGTATGAGTTTATAGTTCACAAGTCAACTTTTTCTCGCAAGTACGAGTTTATATCTCACAATTCAACTTTTTCTCGCAAGTACGAGTTTATAGTTCACAATTCAAACTTTTTCTCGCAATTACGAGTTTATAGTTCACAATTCAACTTTTTCTCGCAAGTACGAGTTTATATCTCACAATTCAACTTTTTCTCGCAAGTATGAGTTTATAGTTCACAATTCAACTTTTTCTCGCAATTACGAGTTTATAGTTCACAATTCAACTTTTTCTCGCAAGTACGAGTTTATAGTTCACAATTCAAACTTTTTCTCGCAATTACGAGTTTATAGTTCACAATTCAAACTTTTTCTCGCAATTACGAGTTTATATCTCACAATTCAGACTTTTTCTCGCAATTACGAGTTTATATTTCGCAATCCAGACTTTTTCTCGTAATTACGAGTTTATGTCTTACAATTCAAACTTTTTCTCGCAATTACGAGTTTATAGTTCACAATTCAAACTTTTTCTCGCAATTACGAGTTTATAGTTCACAATTCAAACTTTTTCTCGCAATTACGAGTTTATATCTCACAATTCAGACTTTTTCTCGCAATTACGAGTTTATATTTCGCAATCCAGACTTTTTCTCGTAATTACGAGTTTATGTCTTACAATTCAAACTTTTTCTCGCAATTACGAGTTTATAGTTCACAATTCAAACTTTTTCTCGTAATTACAAGTTTATATTACATAATTTAGTTTTTTTCTCGCAATTACGAGTTTATATCTCACAATCCAAACTTTTTCTCGCAATTACGAGTTTATATCTCACAATCCAAACTTTTTCTCGCAATTACGAGTTTATAGTTCACAATTCAAACTTTTTCTCGCAAGTACGAGTTTATATCTCACAATTCAAACTTTTTCTCGTAATTACGAGTTTATATATCACAATTCAGACTTTTTCTCGCAATTACAAGTTTACATCTCACAATATAACCTGAAATGTGAGATATAAACTCAAAAAAGGTCAAAATTGTGAGATAAAACATCACAATTACCTTTTTTATTTTTTTTTATTTCGTGGCAGAAACAAGCTTCCATACTTTTTGGTTATAAAGTTGCTGTCAAGACATAAAACCATCAGAGCAGAAGTTTTCTCCAGTTTCTTTCACTTCCGACTGAAGTTCATATGTTTGGACGTTTGTTTACTCTCAGGAAACAGGCTGCTAGTGGTGAAGTTGTTGACTGGGATCGTTTCTGCTGATGTTCAGATGATCTTTTGACCGCTGTTAAGACCAGCGGCCGATGGAGGCAAAGTTTCGGCTCATGTCGCACGTGTATTGGGCGTTCTGATGCTTTCCCCAGGCTCCGAACGGGACAACAATGAGCGTGCTGTTGTCCTCCGAGCCGTACTGCAGCGCCTGGACAACACAAATACACACTTTGAGTCGAGGAATCATTGTGCAACAAAGCTTTAGCTCATTCAAATGATGGTCAGAATAACTTGTGTGTCGTGATTTTACTTTCTCAGACTATAAGATTTCATCACTCATTCTGCACCTGCTCAGCAATGACGTTTGCCGCCTCGGTGGGGTCGTGGCACTGGTTGATGATGTCACAGATCTCCTGGTTGGTCATGATGAAGTTGATGCCGTCGGTGGTGAGAACCAGGAAAGAGTCGTGAGCGTGCTGCAACTACAGACGTTGGAGAATAAGGAGAATTGGACACAAGTTTTGAACACTGAAATACCACCACTAAAATTTTGTTTCATTTTTATTAAAACAAAAAAGTTGTTAAATACCCTTTGAAATGCACAATTATAACACACATTTTAAAAGCTAGACTTTTAAATTGATCAAATTGACTATAAATAAAGTGCATACTAGTGTTCGAGTGGTCTCTGGTTCTGCGATCACTCCGTTCTTCTTCAGGTCAAAGTCTCCGATGCTGCGGGTCATCGCCAACCGGCCGTTAACATTCGCCTGACCGACGCTGTTCCAGGCCACGAACCCGCCGCTCTGACGGATTCTACACACAAACAAACACACGTTATGTAAATACGAAATTGCGAGAAAAAAGTCAGAATTGTGTAGTATGTAAATCTAAATTCGGAGGTTTTCTCGCAATTACGAGTTTATATTTGACAATTCAGACTTTTTTCTCGTAATTACGAGTTTATATTTGACAATTCAGACTTTTTTCTCGTAATTACGAGTTTAAATTACATAATTCAGTCTTTTTTCTCGTAATTACGAGTATATATCTTACAATTTAGACGTTTTCTCGCAATTACGAGTTTATATCACATAATTTAGTTTTTTTCTTGTAATTACGAGTTTATATCACATAATTTAGTTTTTTTCTTGTAATTACGAGTTTATATCACATAATTTAGTTTTTTTCTCGTAATTACGAGTTTATATCACATAATTTAGTTTTTTTCTTGTAATTACGAGTTTATATCACATAATTTAGTTTTTTTCTCGCAATTACGAGTTTATATCACATAATTTAGTTTTTTTCTTGTAATTACGAGTTTATATCACATAATTTAGTTTTTTTCTCGTAATTACGAGTTTCTATCTCACAATTCAGACTTTTTTCTCGCAATTAAGAGTTTATATCTCACAATTCTGACTTTTTTCGCGCAATTAAGAGTTTATGTCACATAATTTAGTTTTTTTTCTCGCAATTACGAGTTTATATCACAATTCGGACTTTTTCTTGCAAGTATGATTTTATATCTCATAATTAGTTTTTTTTTCTTGCAATCACGATTTTATATCTCACAATTTGGACTTTTTTCCTCTTAATTTACGAGTTTATATCTCAAAATTCTGACTTTTTTTCGCAATTACGAGTTTATATCTCACAAATCTGACTTTTTTCTCGCAATTAAGAGTTTACATCACATAATTTTTTTCTCGCAATTAAGAGTTTATATCACATAATTTAGTTTTTTTTTCGCAATTACGAGTTTATATCACATTTCGGACTTTTTCTGGCAATTAAGATTTTATATCTCATAATTAGTTTTTTTTCTTGCAACTACAATTTTATATCTCACAATTTGGACTTTTTTCTCTTAATTTACGAGTTTACATCTCAAAATTCTGACTTTTTTTTTCGCAATTACGAGTTTATATCTGATAATTTACAATAATTGACACTTGCTTTAACAGTTTATATTTAATACGATGACATTCAGACAATTAAGTGTCCAAATAATTTATACTATTCAATTACTGGCATTTACATGCTATTCCAATGTATATCAATGAAAAGCGTGTTATTACCATATTGTGTCCAAATAGTTACCTAATCTAAGTGATATACAAATATTGTTCACCAAAAAATCCACATAACCAAACTAATGCTTGTGTAGTAACATTCCATGCACGATTCTTACGGACATGAGCCATAAATCTGATGCAGTTATTAATAGCACACAGGCCTGTCAAATACGCAGAGAGATCTGGTATCACTACACATACCAGAACATGTTATTCATGGATCGCTAGTGTGTTTGACTGTATAAGTGTATGTGTGTGTACCTGTGTTTCTCATCTTTCCTCTCGGGCGTGTGGTCGTCTGTGAGTTTGCGTGCTTTGCCCTTCCTGCACAGCAGAGCTCGACTGTCGCCAACGCTGCCGACGACCAGCTCGATCCCGTCTCTTAACAGCGCCACCGTCGCCGTCGTGCCGACCATCATGAGGGAGGCTGAAGAGTGAAGCGCACGCACAAACACTCTTTAATGACCGTTTACAGGATATGATGGCGACTGAAGTGTATGTGCAGGGAATGTGTGAACTGATAAAATATGTGTACTTTGAAATGCAATGCAGGTGGCAAGCTTCTGACAAATGCATAAATGTAAATGGCGATTATCATACCATTTCCATATATCTGCAGCTCTGCAGACAAAGCCGCGTCCACCTGCAGGAACGCTTTAGACAAAACCGTCTGTAAATCTGTTTCCACCTCCAAACAATCCCTACAAAACACAAAAACTTCATCTTGATTATTTAATTCACAATGCGGTCATTTTATATTCCGGGTCAATTTGATGCTTATGTTTTTCTTAGGATGTAATTCTGACTTTATAAGATGTAATTCTGACTTTATATCACACAATTGCAAATTTGCAAGTTTATATTTCGTAATTCTGACTTTATAAGATGTAATTCTGACTTTATAAGGTGTAATTCTAACTTTATAAGATGTAATTCTGACTTTATAAGATGTAATTCTGACTTTATATCACACAACTGCAAATTTGCAAGTTTATATTTCGTAATTCTGACTTTATAAGATGTAATTCTGACTTTATAAGATGTAATTCTGACTTTGTAAGATGTAATTCTGACTTTATAAGATGTAATTCTGACTTTGTAAGATGTAATTCTGACTTTATAAGATGTAATTCTGACTTTGTAAGATGTAATTCTGACTTTACATCACGCAATTGCAAATTTGCAAGTTTATATTTCGTAATTCTGACTTTATAAGATGTAATTCTGACTTTGTAAGATGTAATTCTGACTTTATAAGATGTAATTCTGACTTTATATCACACAATTGCAAATTTGCAAGTTTATATTTCATAATTCTGACTTTATAAGATGTAATTCTGACTTTACATCACCCAATTGCAAATTTACAATTTTATATTTCATAATTCTGACTTAATAAGATGTAATTCTGACTTTATATCACACAATTGCAAATTTGCAAGTTTATATTTCGTAATTCTGACTTTATAAGATGTAATTCTGACTTTATAAGATGTAATTCTGACTTTGTGAGATGTAATTCTGATTTTACATCACACAACTGCAAATTTGCAAGTTTATATTTCGTAATTCTGACTTTATAAGATGTAATTCTGACTTTGTAAGATGTAATTCTGACTTTATAAGATGTAATTCTGACTTTATATCACACAATTGCAAATTTGCAAGTTTATATTTCGTAATTCTGACTTTGTAAGATGTAATTCTGACTTTATAAGATGTAATTCTGACTTTACATCACCCAATTGCAAATTTACAATTTTATATTTCATAATTCTGACTTAATAAGATGTTATTCTGACTTTATATCACACAATTGCAAATTTGCAAGTTTATATTTCGTAATTCTGACTTTATAAGATGTAATTCTGAATTTATAAGATGTAATTCTGACTTTGTGAGATGTAATTCTGATTTTACATCACACAACTGCAAATTTGCAAGTTTATATTTCGTAATTCTGACTTTATAAGATGTAATTCTGACTTTGTAAGATGTAATTCTGACTTTATAAGATGTAATTCTGACTTTATATCACACAATTGCAAATTTGCAAGTTTATATTTCGTAATTCTGACTTTGTAAGATGTAATTCTGACTTTATAAGATGTAATTCTGACTTTGTAAGATGTAATTCTGACTTTATAAGATGTAATTCTGACTTTATATCACACAACTGCAAATTTGCAAGTTTATATTTCGTAATTCTGACTTTATAAGATGTAATTCTGACTTTGTAAGATGTAATTCCGACTTTATAAGATGTAATTCTGACTTTATAAGATGTAATTCTGACTTTATAAGATGTAATTCTGACTTTATATCACACAATTGCAAATTTGCAAGTTTATATTTCGTAATTCTGACTTTGTAAGATGTAATTCTGACTTTATAAGATGTAATTCTGACTTTGTAAGATGTAATTCTGACTTTGTAAGATGTAATTCTGACTTTATAAGATGTAATTCTGACTTTGTAAGATGTAATTCTGACTTTATAAGATGTAATTCTGACTTTATAAGATGTAATTCTGACTTTATAAGATGTAATTCTGACTTTATATCACACAATTGCAAATTTGCAAGTTTATATTTCGTAATTCTGACTTTATAAGATGTAATTCTGACTTTGTAAGATGTAATTCTGACTTTGTAAGATGTAATTCTGACTTTATAAGATGTAATTCTGACTTTATATCACACAATTGCAAATTTGCAAGTTTATATTTCGTAATTCTGACTTTGTAAGATGTAATTCTGACTTTATAAGATGTAATTCTGACTTTGTAAGATGTAATTCTGACTTTATAAGATGTAATTCTGACTTTATATCACACAATTGCAAATTTGCAAGTTTATATCACACAATTCTGACTTTATATAATGTAATTCTGACTTTATAACATCCAATTGTAAATTTGCAAGTTTATTCGCAATTCTGACTTTATAAGACGTAATTACGAGAAAAAAATGTAAGATAAATTGTAAGATAAACTGAATTGTAAGATAAAAAGTGGCTACTTTTTTTTTTTTTATTCCATTGCAGAAACAAGCTTCCATATTAAAACTACACTGCAATTTTTGTTTTGCAAGTTAAATAAAACAAAAATTATTGCAGTAAGTTTTATAATAAAATACAATTTCATTCTTTCCACCTCAAAAGTTCATGTTTATTTCAATGTGTTTACCTTTGTAATTATTTGTAAAATTAACTTGCAATTTCTCAGTGAAAACTCTTTAAAAGCCTACCTTTTTCAGTGAGGTCAATTTCTCCTGGAACATAATGATCGTAACTAGAATTTTAAGGGTTAAATAAGTGTAACTGAACTGCAGGTCACCAAACGGTGTACCTGATGTGCTGCTCCATGTGCTTGTGACAGAAATCGGCGGCCTGTGGTCCTCCGTGCCCGTCAAACAGAGCGAAGTACAGTATGTTATGCGTGAGCTTGCTCACTTGGTAACGGTCCTCGTTGTCACGCCGACGGCCGATGTGGGAGGCGCAGCCCACCTTGGACAGGCTGATATGCGGGATGGGGGTTCCATAGCGGATGCTGGGCGGCAATAGGATGGGCTCCTCTATCCGGTTATCCCAAATCCCAAAGGAATCCCATGTGGCTGGACGTCCGCTTCCATCCATGTCTAAACGTGTGCTGTTCCATCTGACTCCGGGAACGCTCGCCTCCCGTGCGCACGCACATCTGACTGGATGAGCGCTCATGTTCGCGCTCCGGCCCACCGCGGGCAGGCTGCATCGGAGCAAACGGGACAAGGAGACGGCCGAGACGGACATTGAGACTTCTGTTCCTCAGCACACTACAGATGGGACTCCTGTGATCAAAATGAAGGGTAACACTTTACAATGAGGATTCATTTCACACTGTCAAAACGATTAATCGCGATTAATCGCATCTAACGTAAAAGTTAGTAAATGTGTGTGCAACTGCAAATTTGCGAGTTTATATCATGCAATTCTGACTTTATATCACGCAATTCTGACTTAATAAGACGCAATTGTGAGTTTATATCACGCAATTCTGACTTAATAAGACGCAATTGTGAGTTTATATCACGCAATTCTGACTTAATAAGACGCAATTGTGAGTTTATATCACGCAATTCTGACTTAATAAGATGCAATTGCGAGTTTATATCACGCAATTCTGACTTAATAAGACGCAATTGTGAGTTTATATCACGCAATTCTGACTTTATATCACGCAATTCTGACTTAATAAGACGCAATTGTGAGTTTGTATCATGCAATTCTGACTTTATATCACGCAATTCTGACTTAATAAGACGCAATTGTGAGTTTATATCACGCAATTCTGACTTAATAAGACGCAATTGTGAGTTTATATCACGCAATTCTGACTTAATAAGACGCAATTGCGAGTTTATATCACGCAATTCTGACTTAATAAGACGCAATTGTGAGTTTATATCATGCAATTCTGACTTTATATCACGCAATTCTGACTTAATAAGACGCAATTGTGAGTTTATATCATGCAATTCTGACTTAATAAGACGCAATTGTGAGTTTATATCATGCAATTCTGACTTAAGACGCAATTGTGAGTTTATATCATGCAATTCTGACTTTATATCACGCAATTCTGACTTAATAAGACGCAATTGTGAGTTTATATCACGCAATTCTGACTTAATAAGACGCAATTGTGAGTTTATATCACGCAATTCTGACTTAATAAGACGCAATTGCGAGTTTATATCACGCAATTCTGACTTAATAAGACGCAATTGTGAGTTTGTATCATGCAATTCTGACTTTATATCACGCAATTCTGACTTAATAAGACGCAATTGTGAGTTTATATCACGCAATTCTGACTTAAGACGCAATTGTGAGTTTATATCATGCAATTCTGACTTTATATCACGCAATTCTGACTTAATAAGACGCAATTGTGAGTTTATATCATGCAATTCTGACTTAATAAGACGCAATTGTGAGTTTATATCATGCAATTCTGACTTTATATCACGCAATTCTGACTTAATAAGACGCAATTGTGAGTTTATATCACGCAATTCTGACTTAATAAGACGCAATTGTGAGTTTATATCACGCAATTCTGACTTAATAAGACGCAATTGTGAGTTTATATCACGCAATTCTGACTTAATAAGACGCAATTGTGAGTTTATATCATGCAATTCTGACTTTATATCACGCAATTCTGACTTAATAAGACGCAATTGTGAGTTTATATCATGCAATTCTGACTTTATATCACGCAATTCTGACTTAATAAGACGCAATTGCGAGTTTATATCACGCAATTCTGACTTAATAACACGCAATTGCAAATTTGCGAGTTTATATCACACAATTCTGACTATAAAATCGCATCTAACGTAAAAGTTAGTAAATGTGTGTGTGTGTCTGTGTGTGTGTATATATATATATATATACACACACAAACTTATGTTAGATGCGATTAATCGCGATTAATCGATTTGACAGCACTAACTTTCATTTACTTAACATGAACGAACAATGAAAAATACTTCTAAAGCACTGCTAATGATAACTTTGCTATGATACGATCGCTTTTAGTTAGTATTATATTTGAATGTATATATTAACACAATGTCAAAGATTAATTTCTGTCACAGTATAGACTTTATTCTTATTGTTTAAAATGTTATTGAATAATCTGACTCAACTAACTGGTCAGCCTCCAACTGGAGACACCGTTTAAATTCATTTTGCCCGCCGTGCCCAGTTGTCCTTGGGCCCGCCCATCGCTGCTTGCAGCTATATTTAAACTTATTGTCATTGTTAATTTCAACATTTACTCATTTTTATTCAAATCAAAAGTTTTATCTGTTAATATTATTAATAAAACTTTACGATAGGGTCCCACTGGTGAACATTCGTCACAGTATTTATTAATCTTTGTTAACTTTAGTTAATAAAATACAACTGTTTAGTGTTAGTTAATGCTATTATTATTAGTGATTAGAGTCTATAAAGTTATAAATATGAATATTTTACTTACAAAAACATTTTTTCTCTTCAGAAGGCCTTTAATAATCGTATGGATTATTTTTATGATGCACTTTTTTGGGCTTCAAAATCTCGCACCCCATTCGCTCCCATTATAAAGCTTGGATGAGCCGGAACATTTTTAAATATATCTCCGTTTGTGTTCGTCTGAAAGAAGAAAGTCATATACACCTATAGGATGGCTTGAGGGTGAGTAAATCATGCAATAATTTTCCTTTTTGGATGAACTATCCCTTTAAGTAATGAGTATTGTCGTGTTAGGCGTACCACTTAAAGTTATAGTTAGTGGTTTTCCAAGTCAAAACAAACCCCAGACCTTCCGCAATGTTTTCAGATGATGTCAACTTAATCTTAATATTGTAATATTGTAATAATACAGCTGCAGCATGAAGTTAACTAACCACATCACATCTGTATATGACTGCCAGATGGACGTCACTTTGACACTCATCTATGGCTGATATCAGAACACTTTCCAAAATCTGCTTTGAAGCAACGTGTGTTGTGAAAAGCGCTACATATAGACTTGAATTGAGTTGACCCTGGGACCTGTGATGCGAGAGGTCCACCACATCCTCCAAGAAACTCAACGCATGTATCAGGTGACCGAACATTAAGTTGCGCATTTGAAGGAGAAAGCAGCTTCTCAAAGTCCACGCTGACCCGGAAGAGCCTCGGTGACCTCTTCAGGTCAAGTTCGCGTGATTCCGCCGTACGTCACTGCTGACCTTTCTGAGACGTGCGTTTCATGTCAAAACAAACACGTGCCAGTACACGTGACATCACTGGGTCATGTGATGTTGACTCTGACATCAATGTTGCAAGAACATTCCACATTTCATAACGCATATGCTTGATTTCAATCACTTTCAGCAGCACGTTTTCTTTATATACTTTTTTGCTAAAACTATTAATATGTTTTTGCTTTTGCTGATTGTACATGTATTGTGTAAATTTGTTTGTGCTTTAAAAAAAATCTAAAAAAATGCTTTATGTACGACAATGCACTTTGCAAACAAGTTAATACATAATTAAGCAGATAAATATTTTCTTTTCTTAACTTTTTACAATTAACTTTGCGCCTGTAAAACTATTTAAAAAAATGGCAGAAAACATTTCATAAACAAACAAGCTGAATATAAATATATAAGTGCCGTCAAATCGATTAATCGCCATTAATCGCATCTAATATAAAGGTTTGTTTATATATATATATATATATATATATATATATATATATATATATAAGTTAATATATATAAAGTTTTAACATTTTATCAACATTGTATTTAAAAAATAGTATTTATGAAAGCAAAGCTTATTTTAAAAGCTTTATTATTATAATGTATTAAACTTTATTAATAGTCCATACTTCAAAGCTGAACTCAAATTGTATGTTTAAAGCGTTTTTACATAAACACACACAGATTGACAGTCTAATTAAGAATCGTAGTTAAATCACAACGACAATCTAACTATAGTAATAATTTTTAGAGCAGTTTGCGTCAAAAAGCGCTGCTCGAAAGTTACAAGCGGAAGTTGATTTACAGCAACTTACCTGCGTCAAATAAGCAGGTTTATCATTTAGTTGACAAAGTTACTGTCTGTCCCCAAAAAAAGTGCGCTAGACTCGGGCTGTCGTCCAGCTGCAGTGAGTGACAGAAGGCGTCAACACACTTCCAGTTCAGTTGTTCAGATGAGCGATTCGCTCGTCGAGCGCCAGGGGGCGTTGGCGGATCAAAACGCGAATCATCCATTGAGCCGCATTTAAATCTCACCATATTTTTTTTCTCACTAGAGAGAGACGTTCGTACTCTAAAATGTCTAAACGATTAAATCGATTAATTTAAAGAATGTGAACGTGAGCTAAAAATAAAAGTACTCCGCGGCAATGTTTACAAAATGATTTTGAAATAATTCCGATCTTAATCACAAACGACTGTGATTGAACAATCCAGTGCAGCGCTGAGAAAAGTAACACTCATCAAGTGACAAGCTCTGCTTCAGAAGCGGTCTATATAATAATTAATACCCGAATAATGACACAGATAGTCACTGAATGAGAATTATACTGTGGAGAATGAACAGTTATTTAGACTCATTCTACTTGACCAATCTGAGACAACGTCCGAGCTGCTAAGTCCCGCCCTTCCAAAACTGCTTCTTCATCGCATTCCACTACATAGATTCTCCAATCACAGGCCGCCTCCACCCTCCGCTCGTCCAATCAGATGAGGGGGTGTGTGAGGTGCGTTTTTTATGCGTGCAACCGTCCAAAAGCAACATTCATGTATAATATAATTAATTCCTCGAACCAAAGGATCTTAATCTTATTTGTTTGTATAGGATTCCAACAAGATTTGAGAACAGAATTATGATTATTTAAGATAAAATTATTTAGATGATCTAAAATGTGTTACAGTCCCAAGTATAGTCAGGGCTGGGTGGGTTACTTTTAATATGTATTTCACTACAGATTACAAAATACATGCTTTAAAAAGTCGTTTGTAACGTATTTCGTTACATTACTCAAGTTTAGTAACTTAATCTAAATACTTTAGAATACTTTGGAATACTAATATGTGTGGAACAAACACAAAAAAGGTCATTGCGAGTTTTTATCTCATAATTCTGACTTTTTCCCTCAGAATTGTGTGATATAAAGTTGCAATTGTGAGTTATAAAGTCAGAATTATGAGATATAAACTCACAATATTGAGAAAAGTCAAAATTATGATAAAATCACAATATTGAGAAAAGTCAAAATTATGAGATATAAATTCGCAATATTGAGAAAAGTCAAAATTATGAGATATAAACTGAAAATATTGAGAAAAGTCAAAATTATGATAAAATCACAATATTGAGAAAAGTCAAAATTATGAGATATAAACTCACAATATTGAGAAAAGTCAAAATTATGATAAAATCACAATATTGAGAAAAGTCAAAATTATGAGATATAAATTCGCAATATTGAGAAAAGTCAAAATTATGAGATATAAACTCACAATATTGAGAAAAGTCAGAATTATGAGATATAAACTCACAATATTGAGAAAAGTCAAAATTATGATAAACTCGCAATATTGAGAAAAGTCAAAATTATGAGATATAAACTGAAAATATTGAGAAAAGTCAAAATTATGAGATATAAACTCACAATATTGAAAAAAGTCAGAATTATGAGATATAAACTCACAATACTGAGAAAAGTCAGAATTATGAGATATAAACTCACAATATTGAGAAAAGTCAGAATTATGAGATATAAACTCGCAATATTGAGAAAAGTCAAAATTATGAGATATAAACTCATACTAAATTCACAATTGCAAGAAAAAAAGTCAGTATTGCAAGTTTATATCTCCCAATTCTGACTTTATAACTTGCAATTGTGAGTTTAAATCTCGCAATTCTGAGAAAAAGAAGTCAGAATTGTGAAACGCAAACTCACAATTGTGAGGGAAAAAACAAATTGTGAGAAAAAGTCACAGTGACGAGTGAATTATAAAATGACTCACAAAACATGAAATCAGTCGTGGATCATCAGGTCATGACAGGACAGTTTTTTTTATAAATTCAGTCATTTTGTCTTGTTCAGGACAGAACTAAATAAAAATAACAACATTTTTATGATCCTCTTAAAAGTATTAAAATGTAGATGAATCTTAACTCCTCTTTTTCAGACGGTCAGAGTCAGAGAATCACCAATCGCTGTTTAAATGACATTAAAACTCAAAGTAATCACTTTGGTAATCTAAAACACTTTTCAGATGTAACTGTAATCTGATTACCACCCATTTAAAATGAAACTGTAATGAAATACAGTGACTCAAATTTTGTATTTTAAATGCGTAACTAAGTTACTTGCATTTGTTACTCCCCAACACTGAGTATATTTGATTTAAAAATGCATTATGGGAATTAGCATTAACACTGTGTGTTTGGCCTCTCTCTCTCTCTCACACACACACAGATGGATCACAGCATGTTTCTGTTGTAAACACAGCAGAAGTCCTGAATAAAAGATCAGCAAGAACTCCAAACACAGACATTTTAATACACTATAAATAACTCATTCCTGAGGAGACCGTAACGTTTTCTTAAGGAAACAGCAGCGCTTGCAAGGTGCTATAAAGTGTTAATAAAGGTTTAGTTTATGCATAAAACTACATACTACCATTCCATAAAAAGACATTAATGAATGGTTAAATTTGCATATGCACAATAAAATATGAAATACCAATAAAGATATTTTGAGCGTTGAATATTCTATCAATAAGGAGATTTTCAAACCTTAAATTTTGGGAAAGAAAAATTACGCACTTTGAAGTAAAATTCTACAAATCAAAGTCTGAATTTGTGTTTTACATCTATAAAAGAGAGCGAAAGCGTTTACTGCGGTTCATTTCTCTGAAGTAAGTAGGGCAGACGCTCCGTAGGGTCTATAATGTCGAGCGAACGCTGGACTCTAGATGTTTGATTTACTCCGAGCGCTGCAGAAACAATATCAACGTCGGCCCCGACTGAAATATTTAAAGCTGGACTCGATTCAGGCATCATTTAGAACAAAGATAACTCGATTCAAGTCGATATCCACGTCTCGCTCGCTCACACGGAAAAGATAAAATATTCAGTAGACATCACTTAGAGCTCTGATGGAAAAACACAAAGACCTCATTCAGTCAAGTCCTTGTACCTCGGTAAAAATAACATGAAATCACACACCAATCACAGTCCTCAGATGAGAAACACAGGCGTTTTAACCGTTTTTGTTCGTGTAACATTGGACACAGATCACAAGCATTGTTTTATTCCATTAAAGTGCTCTATAGTGATTATCAGCCCAGCATCATGTCTCTCCAAAGGGCTTTTTGCTGTTAGAAAGCAAGTGAAAGTCATTGTTTTTCAATGAGATTAATGTTCAAGTGTATGTATGTGAGTACAAAGTGATTCAGACAGTCATTAACTGTTCACAAACCAGTTTTCAAACCGGTTCTGAGACAGATTAAACCTACAAAGTTGATTTTCCTATTTAAAAAAAAAAAAAAAGACCAAAGGAAAGTGATAAAAAAGTTGGTTTTGGAAAATGTGTCGCTAAATGTGGTTTTACACAAGTTAATATTGTGAATAGACAACGTTTTCATGTACAAAACTGAAAAAGTTTTCAATAAAGTTACGTAAGTGAACAATTAACTCTTTTGAAATGTTGGGAAACACAATTGCAATTTCCCCCAGCAAACACAAACTGTGTGAACATCCAAAACAACATCTAGAAATTGTTTTTTTGTTGAGGCAGAGAATGAGTCTTAAAGGGACACTTGACCCCAAAAATGAAATCCTCGCATCCAGAACTATAGAAGATTCATTCTTCTGTGCGACACAAATGTCTCAGCGCTGTTTTATCAGTACAGAAGGCATTGTGGTCCAGTGTTGTTTTGCTACCAAGGTTCTTCAAAATATCTTCTTTTATGTTCCGTAGAATAAAGAAAGTCATGCAAGGGTTAGAACAACATGAGGGAGTAAATGATGAAAGAATGCTCTTTTTTGGGGGGTGAACTATCACTTTAAAATGTTAGTTCACTCAAAAATTAAATTTCTGTCATTAATTAGTCGTTCTACACCCGTAAGACCTTCGTTCATCTTCAGAACACAAATTAAGATATTTTTGATGAAATCCGATGGTTCAGTGAGTCTCTATTGACAGATAATGAACACTTTCAATGTCCAGAAAGACACTAAAACATATTTAAAACAGGTCATGTGACTTCAGTGGTTCAACCTTAATGTTATAAAGCGACGAGAATACTTTTTGTGCGCCAAAAAAAACAAAATAACGACTTTATTCAACAATATCTAGTGATGGACGATTTCAAAACACTGATTCATGAATCATTTGTGTCGAATCAGTGATTCGGATCGTGTATCAAACTGCCAAAGTCACATGAAGTATTGAAATTTCGATTCACTTATGACGTAACGAAGCCTCGTTTACTGAAATCACGTGACTTTGGTGCACTGAATCACTGATTCGACACAAAAGATTCGTAAAGCTTCATGAATCAGTGTTTTGAATCATCACTAGATATTGTTGAATAAAGTCGTTATTTTGTTTTTTTGCCGTGTAAAAAGTATTCTCGTCACTTTATAACATTAATGTTGAACCACTGTAGTCACATGACCTGTTTTAAATATGTTTTAGTATCTTTCTGGACATTGAAAGTGTTCATTATCTGTCAATAGAGACTCACTGAACCATCAGATTTCATCAAAAATATCTTCATTTGTGTTCTGAAGATGAACGAAGATCTTACGGGTGAAGAACGACACGAGGGAGACGAATTAATGACAGAATTTTTGGGTGAACGAACCCTTCAAGAGACATTTAATAACCTTCCAGAACCAAGAATCAGTCTGCACCAGTTCGGGAAAAAGTGGTGCTTTCTGAATCATAACATGACTCTACAGTCTCGTGCACTTCATAGTCAAGTATACGCCACGAGACAAGAAGTTCACCATTTTGGTACTCGGCCACTGACAAGAAGTCATTTCAAGACCTTCCAGTTTGTGAAGAAACAATCAGCTACATATTTTTAGACATTTTTAAGGTCTGTTATACATTCTCCATTTATAAAATACATTTATTTATAAATATGTTACACTTTGTTTTGTTAAACCACTTTACACACTATACTAACTCTAAATAATTTTGCAACCACATGTTAACTAACTCTCATTAATTTGCAGCTACTTGTCATCTAACTCTCATTAGTAGAGTTAGGGATAGTAGTAGGGATGTAACAGTGAGGAAGTTTGTTCTCACCGGTTAATCGACATGTGCCGTTTTTTTACTTTCGAATTAGTACCAATTCAATGCGGCAATTGCTTGCATGGTGGGTTCATTATTATTATTCTTTATGAAAAACACAAGAACTAGAAAAACACAACTAATCCTTTGCAGGTTCCCTATCAGCCCTGGGTTTAAAAATCCAAAATATTGCCAAATAGCCGCTTTAACATTTTGCTTTGAAATCAAATCTTTTGCCATTGTCTTGTCAGTCAGCTCCTCACTCTCGTGATAAAAATCTGACTCCTGCTGCCGATTTGTGCTGTGACTTGTTTGGCTCACGTTGCATTGAGCAGATGCTTTCAGTTTTTAATTGTAGTGTCTGTTTTCTAACGGAACTAAATGATTTTTATTACTATAAAACATCAAAACGACAGTAGGAGGCGGTGCCATTGTGGGCAAGTGATGTAACCGGTGTTACACCGACTGTCTCAACAAGCCTAGTAAGCAGAATAAGTTGACATGTAGTTACAAAGTTACTTTTAGTCTGTTAGGGAACCATTTGAATAGATATTAAGGAGACAGTCTACTTAACTAATTACTGCTGGTTGACATGTAGTTGCAAACTTACTCATGGTTAGTAGAATGTGGAAATAGTGTTACCGAAAAATGTCACTTTGGCAGATCCTCTTTGGGCCGTGGTTTCGAGCAGCAATTAGATCCAGCGAACAGTGATCTGAAGACATTGCTCTTCCTCTTTCCTGTCCTGCCCTTTCCGGGCGATTGTTCTGAGAGGCATATGGACTTCCGGAGTGTGCCGATACGCCGCTCGTGTTCACGGATCTTGCACTGCAGATGGTTCTGAATGGCAAATCCCAGTGACTCCATATCCAGCGAAGCTCCATACACTTCCCATGTCATTCCCTGCTCATCCCAGATGATCTGCTGAGGTGCACCACTCTCCTCCTTTTCTCCATCCACTTCTCCTGTTCTCCCAGAGTCGAGCGGCTTTACGGAGTCCTTGGATGTCTTGTCCGGCACCCCGGGTGAAAGTGGACAAGTTGCGTCAAATTCGCTGACGGTGACTTTCGGCGGAACCGAACCAAGAGTTTGCGGCGACTGGCTACGAAGTTCGATCTCTATTTGACACACGTGTTGAAGAGGTTTCTGGCTGTTGGGGGACTTGTAAGGGGGCGGACCTAGAAATCTAGGCTTGGCTCCCATTGGTCTGAGGTCTGGTGAGGCCACAGTTGGCAACCAATCAGAGTCCGAGTTGCTATCGAGATCTTTGTGTAGGCCCACTTTAGGGTTGAGGTCAATCTCACGGTTCAATTGATGGGGTTGAGAGTCACGGACTGGACTCATGTCTGTGAATCTGCTGCAGACCTCCATGACCGCCTGGACCTCGACGTCAACGTACTCCAGATGCAGATCTGCCTGCAGTGCCACATCCTTTGTTTCGGTCACTGGGAAACCTTCAATTGTCTTTGTCTCTGCATCATTCAGTGGCTTGGATGTCAGAATCTTATTCTGTTCATGCATCACTGCATCCTTCTTGACCTCATTCGCCATTTTGTCCTTCTTAATCTCAGCTTCATCCTTTCTCTCTCCTGTCTGTCTCCTTTCCTCCTTTCCCTTCTGTCTATGTATGTTCCCTGCATGTCTCTCTTGGGTCATGACATATGCATCAATCTTGTCTTCAGGCTCTTTCAGCTGTTCAGTCGAGGGGTCTGTTGCTTGTTTTGATGACAGCGAGGAGGTTTGTTTGCACCCTATTGAGCAAACCAAGGTGAGGTCTCTTCCCTGAAGGACAGTGTCTTCTCTTTCATCACCTAGCATTTCATCTTCTTTCTCAATCCCGCTCTTTATATCTTGCTCCTGGTGTCCCTGAGGACTCTCTCCTGCTGCTTTCGCCCCCAGTTGCAGTTTGGCCTCCACCAACGTGTCAATCATTTTCTCTTTCGGAGAAGTCGATAGCGCCTCTTTGCCCGCAACTCTTCTATTCCGCTCAGTTTTGTCCACTTTGAGAGATACAGGGTGGGATGGCTTAAGTTTGGGGCTGGAAGCGGCTCGAGGAATATGCGAGAGAGAAGACCGTTTGAGACTCTTGGGAGAGTCGGTAGAGGAAATCTGGGAAGCAGAAGCTGTTTTGTGAAGCGTCTTTTGTGGGGAGTCTGCAGAGCCCATGATATGAGATGCTGAGGCTGTCTTTTGGATGTTTTTGGGAAATGTTTTCGCTTGTAGCTTCTTCTCATGGCTTGCATTTGGGGATCTCAGTTTTGGCCCACTGGGTTGAGGTTGACTGGATAAGCTTAAGACCTCCACTCCAGGTGCAGTTGCTTTGGTTGGTTGATTTGATGCTATTTTATTCATAGAAGTTGTGTTGAGTGTTCTCGCAGTGACCTGCTTGGTTGTAGCTGAGTGCATGGTGGGTATTCGCGACGCAGCTGTGGACGCAGGGAGGGGTTCTGCGGCTGGAATGGCAGTGGTTGCTAATGCTGTGTGTTTTAGTGTTTTTACATGGCCAGTGGATTCCCTGGAGTTGGATGTCTCCTCTTGCTCTTTAGCTTCTACTTCAATCCCATGATTCTCTCCAAGTCTTGTCCTCGTTCCAGGAGAGATGTTTCCCTTTCTGTGCTGTCCTGAGGGCTTGGACTCAGATTCCCAGCATGCCCTGGGCTCATCGTTTCTGGACGGGTGAAGGAAAGCAGGTCGGGATTCCATGAAACCAATCCTAGATGGGAGTTCTGACTTAGTTATGTTTTATTTGTGGGTATGACACATCTGTGAGGAGAAAAACAGCAGATTCAAGATAAACTATAAATACCAATCTTAAAAAAAGAAATTTGCTTTGATGCTATTTGGTGGATTTTCAAACCCTTAGTGGGTTTGATCTTAAGGGTTTCTCAACAAACCTTTTACTATGTGTTTAGATTTTTCAAATAATTTGATTATTTCGGGTGAAATGTCTAAATTAAATGTCCGAAAAAGGATAAACAAGTTTTAAGAGCATTGCCATGCAGTAACCAATTGCTTACATGGTACATTAAAACATGCAAAAGCATTTCCAATTCATCAACATACAGCAGGATAAACAGAATGAGAGAGGAAACAATCATTAAAAGGCCCATCTGTGTCATATCTTCATTGATAAAACTTTTGAATTCACATTGGATAGATGGAAATGACTGGATTTATTGATTTTATGTCAATTCGGTTATGTACTGTAAGTGCAATACTGATGTAACGACTGTACATTCAACATTTGAAATTTATCTAGCACTGTTTGTTATTCAATTAACTTAGTGTTAAAATTACTATATTGAAAAAGATATTCCAGTTGCATTTTGGTGATTAAACCAAATGTTCTTACTGCATGTTAGTATAATTGTATGCATTGAAACAATGTTTTCATAAAAACTAATGAAAGCAGGTTTTGAATGCTGGCTGTTTTACAAATGCAATCAAAATGTTTTTTTAGAACTAATATATATATATATATATATATATATATATATTTTTTTTTTTTTTTTTTCCCAGCAGGGATATATAAAATCCCTGCTGGAAAAAAAGCCTGTTTAAGAAGTTAAGTGTCAAATCCCAGCATGACTAGGTTGTTAATAAAAAATAATTTATTCTCCTATTAGATCTGATCTCAGTTTTAATCCCGCGTCTACATTAATGTAACATTTAATTCGATTTCGAATGTTCAAACAACTTGATTCAAATGTACACAGGCGCGTGTCTGTGTCGAATATGAGATATGATGGGTAATACTAGTAAATGTACAGATATTTTCGACGCCACAAGACCATAACATAAGTAAACACTATCACTTTATGTCATTAATGAAGTACACAAATGGACCACACGCACGTTTTCTTGAATAAATATTACACGCACAATTATACTCACTATTTAATGCCTCCCAAATCGATCCAGACGATGTCCGCGGTGTGTGCTCTTCTTCTGAATGAACCTCCGTCCGAGGATGCTGAAACTGTCGAGCGTTTTCCCTCTCATGCTTGAATAAATGACGACGCTGCGTTCTGCATCCCATACCCGCACGCGCAGGCGCGCGCTCGAGAAGATGACGCGCGGAATCCATACAGGTCACTTATTGATTTAGTTCGATGTGTGTCTCATTTTTCCAAAACATCAGCTGCCTTTTTACGGTTGTGAGCGCATGGCTATCTTTCCATTCAACTGGGAAGTCGCCAGAAAGCAAATGCATGATGTTCCTGACATGTAAACAAATGCATCTCTATTTTATACAGAAGCTACTTTAGCTTTAGACCGATTTTAATTTGTGAACAAAATATCTAATTTAATATCGAATATTCAATATCTTTATAATATGAATTTATAAATAACCTAAATGTCCCATTTATTCACATTCACAATTTGCAACTTAACCTTCGCAAAGACCCGCCCCCTTTAGTTACTGTTGCTATGCGCTCTCGCGCCACACATCATGTTCTCATGTAGTGAAAAATACGTAGCAAAGAGGACAATGACAACGTATGAAACATTTAAAATATAGTAATTTTTTAAAGAAGTTGAATCAATAAATAGCGTCTAGTGTGTGTTTAATGTGTGGTGACAGATCGCTGTAGCTCCTCGTGAAGCGATCATCTCTTCATACTAGTTCATTTATAGCATCAAATAAACATGAATGAACATCAGAAGGAATGTTGTTTCAAGACGTGATTCAAGTTCACCAACGTTAATCTACTAACTCCCCTGACCGCTTTGACAGACAAAAATGGCGGATTCAGGGTTATGATTGGTCAGATCGCCTGTCAATCAAACTGCCGGTGAAGGGACAAGTAGATTCTGTTGCCCTCAACACTGAAAATCTTGAATTTACCACAAGTAATTATGATTTTATAGTGGCATTCAGGTGCAAATAAATATTATATTTATCAAACACTACTAACTATTACTATAACAGGATAATGGATTGTAATTCTAGCCTTAACAAATGCTCAACTCTCTCCTTTTCAAACTATAACCGTATAAATCCATACGCATGTTGGCATTTGAAAAAGTAGTGAACTATTCTACAGCTTAGCAGTTTGTTCGGATCTCATTAAATCGTCTTTATCTGTCATATTAAAGTTGTTGCAGGTATAATGGCAGGGCTTTGGCTGCCTGGTAACCAGTAATGACTGTCAGCAGCACCTGAACTGATGGGACGCTGTAAGTGAGACGGATTACACTGGCGCCGACATCATAGAGTTAGTATATTTCTGTCATAAATATATATTATTCATATTATTCCATGTGTTGACTCCACATAATGCTCTCAGTGTGTGGGTATATATATATACAGGGCTGGGTGGGTTACTTTTAAAATGTATTTCACTACAGATTACAAAATACATGCTTTAAAAAGTAATTTGTAACGTATTTCGTTACATTACTCAAGTTTAGTAACTTAATCTAAATACTTTAGAATACTTTGGAATACTAATAAGTGTGGAACAAACACAAAAAAGGTCATTGCAAATTTTTATCTCACAATTCTGACTTTTACCCTCAGAATTACGTGATATAAAGTTGCAATTGTGAGTTATAAAGTCAGAATTATGAGATATAAACTCGCAATATTGAGAAAAGTCAGAATTATGAGATATAAACTCACAATATTGAGAAAAGTCAGAATTATGAGATATAAACTCACAATATTGAGAAAAGTCAGAATTATGAGATATAAACTCACATAATAAATTCACAATTGGAAGAAAAAAAGTCAGTATTGCAAGTTTATTTCTCCCAATTCTGACTTTATAACTTGCAATTGTGAGTTTAAATCTCGCAATTCTGAGAAAAAGAAGTCAGAATTGTGAAATACAAACTCACAATTGTGAGGGAAAAAAACTAATTGTGAGAGAAAGTTGCAGTGACGAGTGAATTATAAAATGACTCACAAAACATGAAAACAGTCGTGGATCATCAGGTCATGACAGGACAGTTCAGTTTATAAATTCAGTCATTTTGTCTTGTTCAGGACAGAACTAAATAAAAATAACAACATTTTTATGATCCTCTTAAAAGTATTAAAATGTTGATGAATCTTAACTCCTCTTTTTCAGACGGTCAGAGTCAGAGAATCACCAATCGCTGTTTAAATGACATTAAAACTCAAAGTAATCACTTTGGTAATCTACAACACTTTTCAGATGAAACTGTAATCTGATTACCACCCATTTAAAATGTAACTGTAATGAAATACAGTGACTCAAATTTTGTATTTCAAATATGTAACTAAGTTACTTGTATTTCGTTACTCCCCAACCCTGTGTATATATATGTATATATGGAGGGGTTGGACAATGAAACACCTGGTTTTAGATCTCAATAGTGTATTAGTATGATGTAAGGCCTCCTTTTGCAGCCAAAACAGCATCAGTTCATCTTGGGAATGAGATACAAGTCCATCTCAGCGGTCAGAGGGATTCTGAGCCGTTCCTCCTCCAGAATCATGTCCAGGTCACTATGTGATGCTGGTGGAGGAAAACGTTTTCTTGCTTGTGGCTCAGTAATATTTTGGTGATGTTCACTTTCATATTCATCAAACCACTCAGTCACTGGTGCATTATCATGCGGATTCACAGGCACACCTTCAGGGTACAGGGTTTGAAGCATAAGGTCACATGATCCTCTAGAACGGTTTGGTAGTCATTTGAAGTGACGCTCTATCAATCACAGTAGGAAATGTCATGAAATCACAGCCCAAACCATCACTGATCCACCCTGTTCTTCACTCTGGACAGAAACAGCCTCTCCACACTGTGAGACAGTGAAGGTGGACACCAATGAAACCTTTGTCACTGGCACGAGTGACCAAAGGTTCGGCAGCCCGAGCGTATAAGATGTTCAAGTCCTGTAAGTTGAGAGATTGGGCCTCCATGGATCGGACTTGTTTGTTCAGCACATCCCACAGATGCTCGATTGGATTGAGACCTGGGGAATTTGAAGGCCAAGTCAACTCCTCAAACACCTCAAACTCATTGTGCTCCTCAAACCATTCCTGAACCATTCCTGCTTTGTGTCAGGAGCATTATCCTGGTGGAAGAGCCACAGACACCAGGGAATACCGCTTCCATGAAAGGGTGTTCATGGTACAACGACGCTCAGGTAGGTGGTTCGTGTCACAGTAACGTCCACATGGATGGAAGGACCCAAGGTTTCCCAGCAGATCATCGACCAAAGCATCACACTGCCTCCACCGGCTCTCCTTCTTCCCACAGTTCATCCTGGTGTCACGTGTTCCCCAGGTAAGAGACGCACACGCACCCGGACATCCACGTGATGTAAAAGAAAAACCGATTGACCTTCTTCATTGCTTCATGGTCCAGTTCTGATGCTCACGTCCCACTGTCGGCTCTTTCTGCGGTGGACGGGTCATCATGGACACCCTGACTGGTCTCTGCAGCTTCATACTCAATAAACTGATGCTCAGTGTGTTCTGACACCTTTCTATCAGAACCAGCATCAACTTCTAGAGCACTTTGAGCTCCAGGAGCTCGTCTGTTGGATCGGACCACATGACCCTGTCCCGGTCCACCACTGTTCCTTCCTTGGACCACTTTGATAGATAATGACCACTGCGGATGGGAACACCCCACAAGAGCTGCAGTTCTGGAGATGTTCTGACACAGTCGTCTAGCCACAATTTGGCCCTTGTCAAACTCACTCAAATCCTCACGCTTTCCTGCTTCTAACATCAACTTTGAGGACAAAATGTCCACTTGCTGCCTAATATATCCACCACTAACAGATATCGTGATGAAGAGATGATACGTGTTATTCACTTCACCTGTCAGTGTCATAATGCTTCTCAGATGTTTCCCCTAAAATTCCTTAAGAGAAATAAAAACAGACACAAGTGAGTCAATAGTGCTTACACAGTAAAAACCCCAGAGTTAAATCAACTCTGCTCAGATAACATTTGGTCCCTCTCTAAATAGTGTTAAAGTCACACTGAACTAGTGTTAAAGTAACACTCTTCAGAGATTGAATGTCTTTTATCTTCAGTTGATTTCATCTAAGGCTGTGGCTGAAGTCAGTTGTTGTTCTTGTGTTTCTCTTTTCTTTAGTGATTCTGCTTGTTAACAGCAGGTGTTCATCATTAATGTTCAATCATCACTTAATTAATTGCTTAATTATCTCATTAACTTTAACTCTGCTTCAGTGTTACTTTAACACTATTTAGAGAGGGACCAAATGTTATCTGAGCAGAGTTGATTTAACTCTGGGGTTTTTACTCATACAGTAAGAGTGAGCCGATCAAATGATCCTGGAAGAACGTTTGAGATCTGTGACTTTTCTGAAATTTCTATTTGTGTTTCATTAAATCGTAGGAGAATCATTTGATATATCGAACACAATCTATGGCACAAAAACACCTGACTGTGAGCGCTCCGGTCCAATCACAGCGCGGCTCTGAGGCAGCTGTCCGCTCCATCTGTGCGCTCTTTGTTCGAGTGTTGAGCCGCAGTCCTCTTTAGCGCTGCGAGTCTGTTCATGTGTTCACTCTGTCTGTCTCTCTCCGTCCGTCCGTCTCTCATGGCCTCCGAGCGTCCGTCCGCTGAGAGTCGCTCCTCGCACCTGAGCTCGGACCCTTCCGTCGACACGGACGCCGCCGCCGCCGTCGACAGCATGTGGGAGGAAAGCTTCGACACGGAGAAGTAAGATTCCCCTGCTTCACCTTCAGTTTAACTCATACAGCGACACAAAACTATATTTAAGTCTCACTTAAAAATGTTTAGTTCTACACACCTACAGTTAAACCCCCCAAAAAATAAGTTGATTCAAGTGTATTTAATTTACTCTGACAAAATGCAAATAACTTTGGAAAGAAAGAGCAAAATTACTGTTTTAAATGCAAAACATTAGAGAAAAAGATATTCGTTAGGAAATTATGAAACAAATATTAAGCAAGGTAAAGCAATATAAAATACAAGGAGTATTTGGACAATTAATAAAAAAAAATATTCAATATCTTATTCCAATAGAATGTCATATGATACACATAACTAATTTAATATCAAATATTCAATATGTGATTAATAGAATGTCCTTTTTTTTAGCTCTGTAATCTTAGTTTACAACAAATATTAGCTCATGTGTGTTTGTTTCTTTCTCCTAAAGCATTATTAACCTCTCAGACAACAATTCTTTTGATTATAACTGAAGATGGAAATATGCGGTTCAGGTCAGCAAGGGTTAAATGTTTGTGCTAAATGCTTAAAAACCCTTAATGAACTCAAAAACTATTTCAAAATCAAACCGAAGCAGAAAAAGCGACACCATTTGAACCGCTGGAATTTGAAATTGGATTGACGGTTGCTTTAATC